>OZ008341.1:7129248-7557658 GCA_963931975.1 Cataclysta lemnata | reverse complement strand
CCGCTGTGGGGCGACGGAGAGGCCGGAGGGGAGGTATACGATACCTGGGGGAAGTAACGGGACAGGGGTGATACCTCGGGCGGTGGTGTGTTAGCCAGCTTGGGTGAGGGGCCGGTTCGGGGGCGCTTGTCGTCCCCTCCGATCGACATCTACTCCCCGCTGGAGAAACTCCTCATCCGGGGCGCCTTCCGCCCTCCTCGTACGGGCGCAGCCACCCGATTCGACCATGAATCGGGTGCCGAGGCGCAGGAGGCAGCGGCTGTGGTCTCCCCGAGGTGGGTAGCCCGGCCTCCCTGCGAGCCCTGAGGCGCGGGAGGCTGGGCGGTGGCGGGCGAGTTGACGGCGGTGGCCGTTCGCACCGCTCGTTCTGGCGGTTTGCGTGGCGGCACTTCGTCACTCATTGTAAACAGTTACACGAAACACTACACAACGAACATGAAATAATCACGGCACAAAAACGACAGGTATATGTAAATAGGTGTAATAAAAAAAGTCTTAGTGGGTAGGTTTAAAAAAAATAAAAAATAAAAAAGTTTTGTTCCCCTAACTATTTATCAAAATAGATAGTGGGAGCAATGATAACGCGCTAGCGTCCTGTCGTGTCACAAGTGTCACTATCACAAGGTGTCACTATCACTGGCGTCCTGGCGCAAAAAGTCACAACACAATCGGCGTCTGCGACGGCGTCGGCACCGCGAGGAACGGCTCAACGCGTGAGCGGGGCTCGGCCCTCGGGGGCTTCTGCAGTCGCGCGCGACGGATTGGAGTGATGCCGGAGCAGGGCTCGACGGCGAGGCGGTCACTGCGTCCGGGGCTCAACAGCGGGGGTCACACGGAGGGGCGCTCAACGCGGACGTCTGCACTGGAGCGCGAGCGGACGCGGACTGAGTTTTCTTAAAAATGTATGACTAGTGTTTTATTTAAGAATCGTTTAAATCTGATGTTGTCCTTTTTGTCAATACAGTGACTGAATTTGATTTAAACACTTATAAATCAAAACACGTTTTAAAACACTTTTTTTTGCAATAACACCGTTTAGGTTTAGACCCAATTAATGACCGGTATTTACGAACATAGCTTAGTTAAAGCAATCGCAGGCCGAGAGTAACTACTCCTGTGCTTTCGATCTCCTGCTTAACAGGCTGAGCGTTTGACCACAATCTCGCCTGATAGGTAATGATAATGAGGCCTAAGATGGTGCACGCTGACCTAGAAGATGCCTGGTCAATCTGGCCCTGAAGACAACTCTTTGATAATATCCATCCAGGTTTGATAGCTTTCATCACATCACACATCACAAGCCCTTTTTAATGTCCCCACCGTTGGGTTACGGGCCTTCCCTATGGATGGAAGAATATAGGGAGATTGGGCCATAACCCACCACTCTGGCCCAGTGCGGGTTGGGACCAACGGCTTAACGAGCCTTCCGAAGCGTGGAGAAACTGGATATAATAATTTTTTGGTCACCCACAATCCACCAGGCAATCGCAAGGTTAACCTTACATTATTTTGTCTCTGTTGTTACATAGTTTCAATGCAGCGTTTATCGTCACTGGGCTCGAATGACAAGACACGACGCAGCACAATACTTGCCCTGAAGACTATCTCGGAGAAGGCAGAGCGTCGACGCTCGCAAATGGTTCAAGCTGACTCCGATTCTGGGGCCAACTTGTACAATTTCCCCGAATCTTCGGTAAGTTTTTTTTACTGTTTTTTTCTTCTTCCATATTTCATAAGTCAGTATTCGAAGCGAAAGTAATTTGGTTCATTTTAAATATAGGGGAAGGTGGTGGTATAACTGATGTACCTACTGACTAAACGAGCACCCTCGTGCCTAAAATTTACGTACATACATAAATCACGCCGATATCCCCGAAAGGGTTGGCAAAAGCGAATTAACACCCACTTTTCGCCAATTATGCTAGGTCCCATGTAATAGGTGGCCTATTGCCATTTATCGGGCATGAAAAACGTACATTGCTAAATGGTATAAGAGATGCTGTTACCCATTCCTCATCACTGATTTTGCCCTTAATCGCCTTGTAAGAGAGAGAAAGATTTGGGATGGTTTTTTTTTATGCTAGACAGGGAAGCTATTGCTTTTCATCTCACCTGATGCTAAGTGACGATAAGGGCTGAAGATGGAATCGAGCTTCACCTGGAACCCTCAACCACAGAGGGGCTGGCTATCTTATCACACATTGTCGGAACACAATAATGCTGTTAACATTATTATTATGGCGACAGATTTTGATAAGATGGTGGTAGCCAGGCGAACTTCAAAGAAGTCCTACCACCAACCAAACCGAGCACAAAGTTGTACCCCCCTGGGGATCGAACCCGGGACCTCTGGATCTTCATTCCGGTGGGCGAACCACTAGACCACGGAGGCGGCAAACACGGAGGTGATAATTGTATTCTGCTCTGCCGTCACCACACGGCTAAAAATTATTCTATACTTTACTTATATCCCCATAATTATATTATATTTATGGGAATATAGGCGTGATTTATGTATGTATGTATGTATGCAAACGCACACTTATTAACGTATAGCTCATAGAAGAATATTATTTTTGGCAATATAAGCCACTACAAGAGGAATTTTTGTTTGTTGGTATTGATAAACAGGATTTCCTTGTGCGCTTTCAGGGGACTGATATACCCGGACAACGTCGTCGGACGTCGGCGGCGCTCGGGCGGGGTTACGCGGCCGTGTCTGATTGCGATGAAGATGACGTTCCGCCATCGGTCCCGCGGCAAAGTGTGCGGTTCGTTTTGCCGGTGAGTTTCTCTATTGATAAGTGGTATTAGTTCAAGGGCCTGTTTCACAATCGACAAGTAAGTTCCAAGTAGCTTACTTTGCACTTCAATTGACATATATTTCGTATTGCAACTGTCAAATGATATGCGAAGTTAGCTACTTAGAACTTGCTTGTCGATTGTGAAACAGGTCCTAAGTATAATGAATTATTTATGTCACACCTGATCAGGAACAGGAAAGTCTCACTTCCTGACCTGGGGGTGACATAAAATGTTGTACTTGACTCGGTAAAAAAGGGCTAAGATCGAATATTAAGTTAAATAATACTCGCAATCTGGGACATTCTTTGTTTTACCGCCCCTTACATATATATTTCTACTCATTCCTGTCCTGTTCCCAGTTCACCAATCCAGCTTTAATGAACATTGCTTAGTTTGCGCAATCGCAGACCCAGCGGGCTCCGCAGCGCTATCGAGCCAGATTTACATATAATGATGAATTGAATTTAGATTATAGATCACTACATACATACATAAATCACGGCTATATCCCCGAAAGGGTAGGCGTATAGAGATTTAGGCGCATTATAGATCACTATTTAACAATAATGTTTAATTGACCAAAATTGGTATCGATAAATATCGACTTTACCGTTTTCAGGGGAGTGACGTGCCCGGACGTCGAAGGACATCAGCGGCACTCGGGCGAGGCTACTCTCCCACATCCAACTAAGACGAACCTTCTGTCCCGCTGCAAAAAGTAGTGCATAGAGATCAAATAAATACATACATACATACATAAATCACGCCTATATCCGCGAAGTGGTAGGCAGAGTTTAATTAGCACCCACGTTTCGCCAGTTATGTTAGGTCCCATGTAATAAGTGGCGAGCCTATTGTCATTTATCGGGTACAAGTCGCAGTAGGTACATAGCTAGATGGTATAAGAGGAACGCTGTTGCCCGTTCCTCATCACTGGTTTATCCCTAGTCGCCTTGTACGACACCCACGGGAGGATTTGTGGTGGTGACAATTGTATTCTACTCTGCCGTCACCACACGGCGGATCTAATAAATAATGTTCTATATCTACATTCTATATCAATGATCGGTAAACTTTTAGCAATCTGTTAGTTGTAGAAGACATCCGGAGGTAGCGACATTTTGTATTTTATTCTTCGTAGTATGGTGGTTGTAATAGTATTTTTCGGCAGTCATAGGTTTTTCTTATTATGGTTGAAAATCATGTATAAACAGCGTTTTGTATAAGCTAAGCCATGTTGGTTTCCGTGATTTTTTCTACCAGATATTTGTTTCTTCTTATGTTAATGTATTTCCCTATATAAATATGACAGAAAGCTATTTTTATAATAAGCTGTTTGTAATATGTTATTTATCCCAACTGTGAAAATGTAGCTGTATGTACTTTGACGTTAACTACTTTTACCCGTGTATCAGATACTTATTACTTATTATATTACGAATAAGATATTGTACTTAAGATTAGATGTAACAATTTAACCCAATTTATTTCTACATTGTGTTAATATATTTGTAACACCCACGTTCGATAGTTTTATTTGATTCCTTAACAATTAGTCATTATAAAGATCATAATAAGGATCTAGCACTATTTAATTACTTGACGGCCGCTTTGGTCAAATGGTTAGATCACGGGCTATTGGCCAAAAGGTCCCGGGAAAAGCTTTGTGATGAACGAACATTTGCTGTCGATTCAAGGTTGGATACATGGAAATGTAGAGTACCTATATTGGTAATATGCTTATATTGTGCTCGGCGTGTGGTAAAAAAAATCATTTATTTTCAGACTCCTTGGTCCTTAGCATAGTACGATATTTATAATTATTATCTGTAATATGAAATAAATGTCAATTGAACTCCCAAGTAAGCTTTTCTGAACTTGTCGATTGTGAAATAGGCCCAAAATATAGGCCAATAAAATAATGCACTGTTTCTTTGATTATTAATCTAACTACCTTTTTTCTGCTCTGAGGACCGAACCAAGTGGCTTTTCTATTCGAACGCATATTACGTCAGTTTCACACTTTTGTATCCTAAGCGTTCGATTAGATCAGCCTCTTGGCTAGGCCCACTGTATCGACAGATTTATAACATAGGAAACCCCTCAAAATCAAACTTTTTCGGGAAAACCTGTCGAAAACATGATTAGTCAGCGCAACACCGAAAGTGAGGGGTCACGCTGCGCGGGCGCCGCGGCCGCCGCAGTGAGCGCGCGGCGACCCGAGCGAGCGCCCGTTAGACCAACATGCGCGCGCGACACCCGCGAGTGACCTACCGCCTGTTATGTACACTGTGAAGTGAAACCAACCTTCAGGATTTGATACCACACCAGCCACCCGCCACCAACATCGCAACGGTAAAACAAAATCACCCCATCACTAATACACTCATTAATTCTTAACATTTCGTAGCCCGAGGCTGTCTTACGATCAGCTGCGAAAGTATGCGAGGGTGCCTACTGTGATAGGTGTTCGATTGTTGCATAATCGGCCAGTATCAGGATTTCCAGTCGCCAGATAGTAAAAGTGGACCCTTGCAACAATGCGCCCGATACGCAAGGCTCTATCGAGAGCGAATTGTGCGTTTTCTCTTTCGAAAGTCTCGACATTGAGTCCGTGTGAAATCTGAATATCTTTACACTGGAGAAAAGGAACCATATTAATGCATAAAAAAGTATTTTCATTCTCATAATATGATAATCCGAGGTTGATCTACATGGTTTGGTTCAGATCCGCTTAGTGAGTTGCAATCGTAAACAAAAGTGAATGTAGGCGGCATTGGTATGCGAAAAAAAGGTATCTAGGTACCAGCAGACTACAAAGAGCAGTTTCTTGGGTGCTGTTCGACCTCAGAATTTATATTAAGGCCATTATAATTCGATAAAATGTAATTATTATTATGAAATACTTCGTACAGCTCGTTAATTGACTACTCAATAAAAGTAATCAGTTAGTTCATTAAATTACAAGCTATGGTTTCGGTGATACGAAACATTTTTTGTACCTACCACATTAAAAGATTGACCATTGAGCATATATTGCTGCATCCGATATTGGGCAATTTCGTTCGTGTCTAACCACAAACGAGACTATGAAGTAAGCTTATGTTTAACTTTGCTCAAGTCATTTACATTTATATTATAGCATTGAACTTACATAGATTTCTAATTGTATGGCCAATAATAATGTATAATTTTCGATGTTAAAGTCGAATTACAATGTTATGATAAACTAAACACACTGCCGTATTAGTCATTACCGTTTCATTGTCAAAACATCTTGATTAAAATTGGTGGGAGCGTCGAAATTCCGACTTTACATTCAAGTAGAAAACCAACGTAGCGTACGAGCCCTAAGGCCACGTTTGTGTCCGGTTCCGTCAGGCCATTCTCACTCAGTAAGAAAACAATTTACGATAAGCGCAATTAAAATAAAATTAGCTAATTGATATTACGCAGTCACTGTACCTGTTCCACGTGCAATACTTACAAACCTCAATTAGATTCAAGGAATGTTACGAGATTACAGACTATTATTATGACATGCTAGTAACAGTTTACCGATCATGCACGCATCAGTAAAATTTTGAACAAAGCGCTGCAGGTTGCTTAATGTTTTTAAATGTTTTGTTCTAGTTATTACTTTTCGTATGAGACGGTCGAATGGAGTTTTTGAAACAGCAGTTTCAGATAGTAATTACATTATAAATAACTGTATGACCTTCCTATACTAATGCATATGTTTTCACCAACGACTATTAACTTTATCTTCATAGCTTTTAACGGCCGTGAATTATATAGGTTATAGGTTATTTCATATTTGATTAAGAAAGCGATAATCGATTAATACAAATAAATGTCTGATGTTTTACAACAAAGTACAAGATTTATTTGGACCTTTTTAAAACGGAAGTGTGTTCCTAAATATAAACAATGTCACTGTAAATGTGAAAACTAATATGAAAGTTAACAAGCAATAAATACTTCACTCGTCGGACTTATGTTTCTGGATTGCAAAAATTACTCAGAAAAAAGTGTCTCGGCCTTTGTTACAGTCCATTTGATAAGCTAACAGACATTATGTCTAATTTGTAGAGAGTTGAGAAATCGTATATGTACTATAGTATGTGCGCAAGAGATATCTCTTATTGCAATAGTGGCAAGAGTGAGAATAGCTTCGTTCACTCGCACTAACAAAGGCAATGCTATTAATAATTATGTGCTGTAAAGCCTTGACTGGCTTAGACCGGAAGAAAGTGGAGTCCGGTAAGCATTTAGCTGGTGAATAATATATACTTTGAAACATAAAACTGAATTGAATATTGAATAGGCACTAGCAGAATTAAATGCTCATTAATAGGTGTAGCCTTTAATATTTTATAAAACTATACATACATACATAAATCACGCCTATATCCCCGAAGATGTTAGGCAGAGGTGAACTAACCCACGTTTCGCCAATTATGTTAGGTCCCATGTAATAGGTGGCGAGCCTATTGCCATTTATCGGGCACAAAAGTCGCAGTTCTATTGCTAGATGGTATAAGAGGAACACTGCTGCCCATTCCTCATCACTGATTTATCCTTAGTCGCCTTGAACGACACCCACGGGAGAGATTTGAGGTGGTGACAATTGTATTCTACTCTGCCGTCAACACACGGAATTTATGAAAATATGCCTTATATTAATATATAATAATGTAATGCTGAAGAGTTTGTTTGGTTGAACGCGCTAATCTCAGGAACTACGGACTTAAATTGAAAAATTATTTTTGTGTTGGATAGTCCATTTATCGAGGAAGGCTATTTAATAACCGACATTAACGCGAGCGAAGCCGCGGGCGACCACTAGTACTTTAATAAAACTAAATCGCTCATATCTGTATGGTTGATGGTGGCGCAAGTTGCGCAGGCGCACTGCTCTACAAAAGACATCAACGCACGCCCACGTTGCTTTGCTCTTACGTTTCAAATGGTATATTGCGAATATTTCAGACGGACACATTGCAACAGAGCTCTATCGTGATTTAATGTTTATATTGTTCTCAATGTAATATCTGGGGCCTAATTCTGATAATGTTAACGTAACAATCGTACCAATGGTGTTTCAATAGAATTGCTTTTTAACAGTTCCTGTCACTGAACCCGAAACTAAGACATATTTGTTCAGTCGTTTCTTATGTCTTTTTTTATTTCCTGTTTTATTTGTAAGTTTAACAATAACTGTAAAGTAAATGTAACAGAAACTATTAGGGTAAGGGGTACTAAAGTAAAGGGTACTATTTGTGAGTCATTAACGAGAATACTACAGATTATAAAGTTATCATTTGCAAAATCCAGTAGGTAAGAGATTTTTACGTCTGTGAGTATTAAATTAGGTAATAAAGCCTAAAGGATTTTTCATGAGAAAACCTTTTTGTTACTGGCCAGAATCACATACTCAATAAGCATCTTTTGGTCGTATAAAATTAGGGGTTTAAGTATCAAATTGCCGTTTTGTATGGAGAATTTAGCGAAAATTCATTTTTCCATACAAACATATTTGCGATTTTTTAAGGAACCAAAAATCTAAATTTTATATAATTTTGTGGGTATATTTAGACAATATTAAGCTATAGGATACCTAGAGATTTTTTTTATAACGGAGACGGACTGGTGTCCGTGTCCGTGGATCTAAGTGGTACTTAGGACGAGCTGTTTTTGAAGATTTATTGGTAGTAAAAGAAATAAAAATTTTATACATAAATATAAGTCCTTGAAATGAAGTTTAAAATGAAAAAAGAATAATGCACATAACTATTGTTTTAAAGGAATTATACACTAAATAATACTACTCAATAATGAGGGAACATCGGCAATTTCATACTTTAACCCCCCTATCTACGAAACCGTAGACAGTTTGAAATTGAATGAACTAACTTATTACTTACATAGACATATAAATCACGCTTATTATCTCCGAAGGGGTAGGCAGAGGTTAATTAACACCCACGTTTCGTCAATTATGTTAGGTCCCATCCCATGTAATAGGACACGGCCTTATTGCCATCTATCGGGTATGTAAACCGCAGACTATTGTTATATGTCATAAGAGAAACGCTACCACCCATTAAGTAGGTACCCCTACTCATTCGCCTTGTATGACACCCGCGGGAGGGATTCTCATATTGTATCATCAATTAATAAGTTAAATGAGGTATAACGTACAAAACTATTGGTATTGAACGCGTCAGGATCGGCGCTACGTTGCGGGTCGGGGCGTGGGCGGGTTTTGGAGACCTCTCATTACTGACTGAGGCATGCTGCGCACTCCCCTATCTTTTCTTGAACACACGGGTTTTCGGTATCTAGCCTCTTGACGATTCATAAGTGTATTGTAATCATACCAGATATGAATAAACGATTTTTTTTACTTTGACTATGCCTAACCATAACACAGTAAAAAAAATCTAGTGTTACACAGTAAATTTAAATGCCTACCCATGCCATGCCCTTTAGCAAAAATAATTCTTATTGGACTTGGAAATGGCATGGACTTCTATCCCCTTAAGTGTCTCTCAAACGGTGTACCTATTCTAAATCCTAATTTATTAGGTATACTTCAATAATTACGCATTACCCATTGTAATGATGCAGAGATCACAGATAATTTAGTCGATTGGTATGTAGGTAACGTATAGCTTCAAAACATCCTTGATTCACCGACAACAAATAAACATAGATCCTAATGTTTTACTCAAATGTAATTTTCACCAAGACCCCCTTGAACGAAACATGAATCCCTTTACGGTCTTACTTAGCTCACACATTTAATTGTGTGTTGTGCCATATTGGGTTGTATTTTAGTTACGAATTATTTCTATTATTAATAGGAAATAAGGCAATGCTACTTAAAAATAGTTGGACAAGTTTATTTGCGTGAACTCGACCGACTTCAATGGTGAGGCCTACTTTCTCTTTTTTTGTGTATTATTTTCTCGCGTTCTTGCTAACTGCCTGTCTTTGGATACAATAACTTTGTGTAATGGCTCTGTGTTAAGATTCTTGCTTAACAACGAGTCACGTGGTTTTAATCATAATTCCAAACAGTCTTTGAAAACCAAACAAATTAAATGATTTCATTACGTATTTTGATAGTTTATCATTCTTACGATTTATTCTGATGTTTTGATTATTTTACAAAGGCGGCGATAAAAAGGTATACTAACCACAAACCCACATTGGGCATGTATGGTAGGTTATGGCCCATTTGCCCTATATTCTTCTATCCATAGAAGAGGCCCGTGCGCCCTCAGATATTGGTGTTGTTGTAGAAGATGATGTCTTCTGTACTAATTGATACAACTAAAAACATACAACTAAAAACTTGAACACACTTCATTGTGGTTCTAATTTAATTGAGACCGTAATTATATAATATTATTATAATAAACTATTATTCTCTTTAAAATACACGTACCTAACACATATTATAAGGTCGAGTATATTGTCCGTTTTCACACAGCGTTGGCCTTTATGACGTCTGCTTAAAGTTCAAATGGACATTAAAGATATGTCTTGAGGTCGATCTCGACCGTCTAGGACCACGCTTCAGCTGTTATCTAGCACGCTGTTACGTTTGTAATTAACATCTTATTTATCGGTTACAAATATAAATTATTTAACTTATTAATACACACATAACAAGTTACTATAAGTAGATCCATTGTATAATGAAACTAGTTTACCAAGACAGAAGAGGGAGAAGGAGGTAGTAGGTATATCTCTTTTGCGTGTAGAAAAGCATTTACATTCATGTCTGAAAAAATACAACTGATAAACCAAACATTAATTTTAATTAATTTATTATTATTGCATTATTATCCGCAACATGTTATCCAAAATGTAAGTACCTACTGTATTTAATTATTCTTATTTTATGTTTAAAAATGCGAAATGAATTGAAACATACACTTTAGCGTTGTAATGTTGATACAATGGCGAAAATTGAGAAAATTTTTAGTCGATTACATAAATATTATCAGGTTGAAGTGGTTTTCCGTCAAACAAACAACATTCTAGATCCTGCGTCTTGATGCACGGAGGAATAAGAAAAATAATATTTTGGTCGCCCATACGATGACCGACCTTCGTGAACTTTGCTTAGTATAAACTATCGCAGGCCGAACACGCTATCCACTGCGCCGTTGAGTTTCTTACAATATATAATAAGTAGTACTATAGGCTCTCAAATAAATTTTTAGTGTATACAAAATCTGTCACCTAATAATAAATAATGTTTTCGTTTATTCAATATTATCATAATTATGCACCTCTGCCTCCCCCTTCGCGGATATAGGCGTGATTTGTGTATGTATTTCCTTAAGTATTATTGTCCTCTTTGGTATGTATGTATCATAATTATTTATGGCTCATTTTCTTTTGTGAGAGTTTAAATTAAGAACGGTAAAATCGTAATCAATCGAATTAAATTATCAAGCAGCTCCTTATTAAAGGCTTGCATCTATAGCCCTGTTGCGTATAACCGATAGGAGGGGGGGGGGGGGCTCTCATAGGGGAGGGGGGCACAGCTGGCGGCCGCCAACAGTGAAAGTGCGCCGAACGGCCCTCACCACTTCCACTACTCGACTTTGTAGTACACTTTAAAGGAGCAACTGCACCGATTGATATAAAATGATCGTTTTGATTTCTTGCCAAGGTGATCACTACTCTGCCCCTATAAGCAAAGCGGTATTCTAAAAAATATTTTGTTTTTCTTTCTGACTTTTGTTGGATCTGGTTCCTCCAACAAAAGCCTCCAACAAAGGATGGAAGAATATAGGGAGAATGGGCCATAACCCACCACGCTGGCCCAGTGCGGGTTGGTGGGTATTAACGACTGCAGATGCAGCCGGGAGCAAAGGCTTAACGTGCCTTCCTAAGCACGGAGGAGCTCGAAATAATATATTTTTCGTTACCCATCTAATGACCGGCCTTAGCTAACGTTGCTTAGTTTAAGCAATCGCAGGCCGAGCGCGCTATGCCTCTACTGCTCTAGCGAGCTCCTTGGTTTATTATTAGATTATTTTTTGATGAGTTTAGCAATCGATTCACTCTACCCATTTACACACTAAAATTTTGTATTTTGTTTGGTACAAACACTGAGAATACAAAACGAAAACAATGCCAAATAAACTTATGGCTAAATTTTTTTATAGTCTCATTAAAAAATTTGTTCCTTTTTGACCACGAGACGGAAAATTATTTAAGTATTAATACATACAACATAATTAAGTGTACATTGCATTAGCGTTTGATGATTGTCAAAACCAGTTTATTTATTTTACATCTTCATTAAAAATATCGAAACCCCGTGTTGTTATGGACAAGAAATAATCAGATAATAAAACATTATGCTTCTAGATCTGTCTGAAATTAATTAAAGCCGTGTGATACCTGCGTGTTATATTTATCAATAATACTTTTCTGGTATGATGGACGTTATGAATTAAAATAAAATACATGGCTCGATGACGTCTGATCGATATTAATGGAAGGGGAATCTTACACAAAATGACACCCCAGAAAACCTGGGAACAGTGAAGGAATGTGATGTTGATTTCTATATCTAAAGATAGTGCATATGGATTGTGCAAAGCACGGAAGATTTTTTCTTTATGTTTACAATTCTATTTTAAAAATCTCCTTTTGTTCTGTATCAAATATTAATATCCTTGTTTAATGGCTTGTTTAGGAAATATAAACACGGAAGACGTTAAAAGCTTCAAATTACATCTTTGTTTCCTTCACAAATTAACGACAGATAGCTCTATTATTCCAGCGGATTAAATTACAAGACCGTAAGTATTAGATAACTATAGGACTTTAATTCACTTTTCGTCACAATTCGCAATAACATAAAAGCTAAGCTTTTTTTCGATATAATCTTTATAGATAAATCACGCTAATTCGATGGAAGTTGAATAGTGTTTCGTAGGGATTTTATCTTTGAAACCAAATACTGTACAAGGCACAATGAGACCGAGGCGAATGTCCAGGTCGAAGCCTCCGCGGGTGTCGCTGACCTTGGGCTCGGGTCCCGCACCTATGAACGCAGCATTGGGCGAGATAACAGATTCCTGTACATACAGTTTACATTATTACAAAGATAAACCATTTTAATATTAATATATTGTTGTTAATAATATTGTTGTAAATAATATTGTTGTGCGTACAGTTTATCGTGATTACAATAAAAAAGACGATATAAAGTTGTTGTAGCCTTTGTATAGTCCACCATACAATTCAGCACCGGCATTTGCTTTAACTTGTGGTAGCCTGACGTGCTGGTACTATTATTTTTAAGCTGACCTTGGGCTTATGGGTCCCGCACCTATGAACGCAGCATTGCGCGAGATAACGGAATCCTATACACTTTATATTATTACAAAGATAAACCATTTTCATTTATTGTTTTGAATATAGCTTATCGAGCTAGTTAGCGCTGTGACATAACGCGCTTGGCCTGCGATTGCGTAAACTAAGTAATGTCGCTAAGGCCGGTCATTGGATGGGTGACCAATAATGTATGATCTCGAGTTACTCCGTGCTTCGGAAGGCACGTTAAGCCGTTGGTTCCGGCTGCATCTGCAGTCGTTAATACCCACCAACCCGCACTGGGTCATTATGGTGGGTTATGGCATGACCCAATCTCCCTATATTCTACCATTCATAGGGAAGGCCCGTGCCCTAGCAGTGGGGACATTAAAAGAGCTGGTGATTATGGTATAGCTTATCGTGGTGATAATAAAAATGATGATACAAAGTTTTTGTAGTCTTCGTATAGTGCAGCAGCAGTAGTATTCAGCACAAGCATTTAAATTTAATTTTCATGTTGTAATGCGTTAATGTCAGACGACCGTTGATAGAATGCATAGATTATGGTTATAAGAAAGAGAGGGAGAAGAAACTGAAAAGTAAAGAAAATCCCTCTCGATACATATGTAAGTATGTAATAATATAAAGGTTGATTTAGGCAATCAATAGTTATATTTTGACTACATTAATAGCAGCGTTTTCCCCTGAAAGAAAACGCATATTAAAATACTTACCTAATTCGAAGCTTATAAATGAGATAGGCATATCCGTTTCCCGTAGTCTTTACCATTTTAGTACTCTTTAGTGACGTTTTCCGTTGGCTCAGCAGACGGTGGCGCCATCTGTCGACTTATAAAGTAAGTGTGGCGCCATTTTTCCTCATTGGCTTTTATTCACCAGGCAGTGTTCAAAAGTAAGCTTCGAATTAGGTAAGTATTTTAATATGCGTTTTCTTTCAGGGGAAAACGCTGCTATTAAAAGTACTTGACCGTAATTCGAAGCTTATAAATGAGAAATGTTTGTTTTCGCCTGGTGAGACACGGAAATGTTATAAAAATAAAGAAAACGCCAATGTGATCGTAAATTTATTTTACTAAATATAACCTAAAATAAGAAACTTTATTATTTATCATTGTTACAATCAATTAAGGTATACATACATAGCTTGTATATTACAAAATGAATATGGATAGTTAAATCAAGTTTACTTAACATTAATCAATTGGATTGAATAAATTGGTTACATTACTGGAATTTATAGAGGTCATTATTTCACGCCTATAAAATTTTTGGAAGGTGTTAGCAGAGCGCCAATTACCACGTGCCAATATTTCTTCCAAGGGATAATTTAACCAATTTTTTGAAGCTACTGCTGACCGTATGCTTCCAGGACTAAAATTGATGTTAGCATTGTTCATCAAATTTTTTATCCAGCCTGCTATGACAGTTCGTGAAGCAGGTTTAGAAGGACCTCTAATTGTCATAAACAAACAGTGAGAATTAGCAGTTTCACGTCGCTGTTTCAGAAGGATAATCATTTTTTCTATCCAATAAATAGGGTCCAATTTAAAATTGTCTTTATTAGTCATTAGTCTCCATCCAGATTGCCTATAATCACAATTATCCGTTTTGGATCCAAACTGTGGCCAAAAAACAATATTATCTTGAGAGCTAATACAATGCTCAGGGTCTACAGTAAGCAGAGTTAAGTCGTGAACACGGCGGCCTGAACATAGAAGTAACAGACAAGCCGTATGACAAGAGACTTGAAACAAATTATTGGTATCTATTAAATAATTGGATAAGTGATTTGCTAGCTCATTAATATCCCAAATTGGTGGTTTAATTTTCTGCGTATTTTTTAATGAGATTGATTTTAGTATGTGCTTAACTAAAGCGTGCGAACTTAGTAAGCTGGATGAATTTGCATTACAGAGCGTGGAAACTACAGATTTATGTAGAAGAATAGTATTATAGGATAAACCGTGAACTAAATGCAAGTCTGCTAAAAATTGGGCAAGTTGAGGCCCGGTAGGCTTTCTAAAATCAACTTTGTTTGATTTTGTCCATAATAGCCAACGATTCCATGCTATTTTATAAGTCTTTATAGTAGATGGTCTCCATGAATTTTTTAGCAAGGATATTTGATTAGAACTCCAGCTTTCTACCTCTTCGGTCCACCCCCACATCTCCACACTTCCAGAATGATTTCGTCTACGTGGGGGGGTGGCAGACCCGTCGATGTGTCGATTAGATTGGTTTTCAAGTTCCTCAGGATGAACGGGGCTTCGAGGGCTCGCCCTTTGAGATCCGCTCTCCAGAACACTTTTTGCCACCGGGGCACTACAACCAGAAAAACTCCCGTCGATTGATTTAGGTGGGAAAGTACTTTCGGTACCAGAAATGGTGGAGGGAATATCCAGGCAAGAGGGTAGTTCCAGGGTTTGCTGAACGCATCGTGAAATAGTGCTTTCGAATCGTTTAGGTTCAAGGACACGTAATTGTAGACTACGTGAGCTTTCTCCGATGCAAAGAGATCTATTAGAGGAGTTCCCCACTTCAAAAATACTGCTGTCAGGCTGTCCGGTGACAGATGCCATTCTGGTGGGAGACGATATCTGGACAGATGATCGGCATTGTTGTTGTACTTGCCCGGAATATAATGAATGGTGAATGAAATCTGATATTGGTCTAGTAATTTCAACAAACGTCGAGTTAGTTCCATCAACGCGATCGATTTCGTCCCCCCCTCTTTTCGTAGGTGAGCTACGACGGCTTTGTTGTCGCACTGTATCAGCACAGAGCTGTGACTCAGTATTTGTGAGCAATTTTGAACCACATGTAAAATAGCTAGCATCTCTTTCTGATTGCAATGTAGATTCTGCTCCTCTGGACGCCAAGTGCCGCTCAAAGGGACGTTGTCTAGTTGAGCACCCCAAGCAAGATCCGAAGCGTCTGTTGCCAGAAAGTGAGCAGGGGGAGGACTGTGTAGCACACTTGGAAGACGAGAGTTCTGAATCCACCACTTCAATTCTATTTGAACAGTTTCGGGCAATACATATTTTGTTGTGGGATTCCTTAGCAGGATATTCATGAACCTTAGCAAGTGACGATGGTGTAATCGCCCTCGTGGTACCACAAAACTGGCAAAGTTCAGTACGCCCACGAGACTTTGTACCGATTTTAATTTCGCATTCTTTTGTTTCAAAAGTTGTTGAATCTTTTTTACAAGCGCCTGAATCTTTTCCTCTGGCAATGACTTTAGATTGTCCCATGGATTCCATAGGATTCCCAGATATACAAGACATTTTTGAGGCAATGTTATTGATTTGTCTAGGTTGACACACCAACCGAGCATTCGGAGAGTATCTAAAGTTATTTGAACGTGTTCGCGAAGAGCGGCAGGGTCTTGATGTGCAATCAAAAAATCGTCCAAGTATACTAGAATCCGCATGTTTCTTTGACGCAGAATCTGAGCAACCCAATTGGTGAGAATGGAAAAGGTTTTGGGTGCAGTGCTTAACCCGAAGGGAAGACAAGTTATTTCCAGTAATTCTTTGTTGTAAATTAACCTGAGAAAACATCTGTGTACTTCCGCAATTTTGAGATGAAAGTACGCTTGACTTAAATCTATCTTGCACATCCAGTCCCGGGGTTGGAGAAAATCGGGAATCCGGTACATATTTATTAGATGAAATGGCTCGGTCTTCAGGAACTCGTTCAAAGACTTTAGATTGAAGATCGGCCGGAGAGATCCATCTGACTTGGGAACCAGAAACAGTGGTGAAATGAAACTGGGGGACCAACTTACTGATCTTAGAATGCCTTGAGCTTTCATTTTTTGGATTAGTTCTGTCATTTCTTTTGAGACACGTGTTCGACGCATGTTTTTTACATTTGGAAGGCACAGCAGTGGTTTTCGAGCAAATGGAATGCGATAACCCTTTATTAATCTTAGCACTATTTCCGGCGCCCCCATTTTTTCCCACGTCTTGTAATAATGAACTAACCGGCCGGCTTGAAATGACCTCGAGTCATTGCTCATGTCGCTTAGACCTACCTCTAGAGGCATGACCAGATGGTGCTCGTCCTCGTTCTGCTCTTTGTAAACCCCGAGGCCTCGAGCCTCGGTACTGAAAGGAACCCCTGGTCTTGTTGTTAACCGTATTACTTTGAAAGTAATCGTGCGACAAATTATTATAATGTATACTCCTCGAGAGTGGTAAGTTATTATACATAGGCCTGGATGGACCTGGTGTTGAGAAGGGTATTTGGGTCCCAGTCGATGGGCCCATAAATTTTTTGATGCCTATTCCCCTCGAGGGCTGGCTATGGCTTTTATTAGATCTAATGTGTGTATTCTCTGATTTCGGGGGCCAGAAAGCTTTACGAACGCCACCTGCTTTCTCTAACGCGGATTGCAAAGCGTCAGATTCGAAAATATGTGTATTTGATGGGGGTATCTTACTAAGTGAATTTTTTAAAACAGGGTCCTTTACACTTTTTAAAATTGAGTCTCTGCGTACTTGTATTATTTCTGATCGATGTCCACAGATTAATTGCAAGAGATCATTTGAAATTTTATGAAAGTCTCCATTTATAAATAATTGTTGAATTTTAGAATGTTAATGATCAAGATTCTTTTCAGACTTAGACCATGCCAATAATTGCCGAATATTTTCTTGTAATGATTCTTTCTGTTTTAAAACACAATACGTGATGGCAGCGTACGCTTTATCGACTTTGACTAAATGGGGCAAGAAATCATATTGTCGAATCTCACCGTTGCATTCGAGATCTACAAACCCAGGAGCGTGGTTATAATATTTCTGAGTGTCAGCGTATCTCACTTCGGACCAACCGGAACTTCCAAAATGCTGCACATCGGCTAGCATCTTAAGAAAATTACTCGAGGCTTTAGGAACAGACGGTTCTTGTAATTTAGTTTCGATATCAAAGGTAAAATCATATCCCGATACCTCGGGAGCGTCGGCTACAATCTCATCATACCCTTCCTCATAGAGGTCATCGCTGACTCTCGAACCAATAGATAGAGAGTCAGCACCCGCGTCAATAGGATAGGCGGCGGGCCGAGAAATAGCATTGCGTAACTCACAGATTTCCTTAGATAGCTGCCGTAACGAATGCCGGCTCCTTTTGCTTTTCTTATGGCGGCGCCGCTTGTGCCCCGTGCTCGCCGCGGACGAGCTCGAGTTGCCGCTGCTGGAGCTGCTGCTGCTGCTTAAGCTACGCGTGCGCCGGCGCCCCGCACCACTCGGGCCAGCCACTGGCTTTCCATCAAAAGGCGCAGAATTCAATTCACTCATAGTCTGAAAAGATACTTGTATTAATAAAATTCTTAATTGTTATGGACTATTTTTTACCTGTAGTATATATCCTTAATACTTGTAATATCTGTTGGAGAATGATTTATTATCACAAAACTGTTTAATTGTAAAATGTTAAATAACTAAATTCACTTTTACACAGTTAAAGCTAGTTTCATTGTAGAAAAGTTTGTCGCGAAATTTCACAAAATTCTTTGATAAATGCAATTGGAATAAATCTAAATAATACAGTAGTTCCAATACCTTTTGCATTTTTCTTTATCAGGTATAATAAAACAAAGAATCGGCTTTATTGAAACATGGGGGTAGAAACAAAAAAGTTGCCCAAATTTCTTTTCCACATCCGTAATAAAGCATGTTATAATGAATGATTTGGAAATATTCCTTATTCATACACGGCTTATTGCTTGATATACAATTTCGAACGGCAAAAACCGTTAAATTTTGTTAAAAGGCTTAGGCACTTACATTTTTCTTGGATTCACTTCACTGACTTACTTAACTTATTACACGATATAATTTTATAATTTTCTTTAAAAATAAAATTTATCTCACACGAAAGCGAGTAAGCCGTGTTACTGCTACGGGAATCAAAAACGCCAATGAGGAAAAATGGCGCCACACTTACTTTATAAGTCGACAGATGGCGCCACCGTCTGCTGAGCCAACGGAAAACGTCACTAAAGAGTACTAAAATGGTAAAGACTACGGGAAACGGATATGCCTATCTCATTTATAAGCTTCGAATTACGGTCAAGTACTTTTAATAGTAGATTTTCCATCAAGTGCACAAAACGAATCATTTTTGTCCGAGACTTTTAGCAGCCCGAGCCGAAGGCGAGGGCTGATAGTAATGTCGAGGATAAAAATGGTTTTGTGGACGAGTTAGAAACTCTGCTTTTCACTTCGATTGCGAGGAAATAAAACAGTAATTTATCATAACATTTCTTAAAATTCAAACTAAAATTAGTTAGTACAGTTTTGAATATTGAAGGAAATTGTTTTTCCCATTGATATTAGGCTTGGGCTGCAGACCTATACAGCCAAGTATTAAATTAATTTTGAAATATAATTTTCTTAATTTAATAACCTACCGTACCTACTTGAATTAAAATTTTAATATCTTTTGTCTTAAAAAAACAAATTAGGCAAATAAATTTAAGTAAATATTAAAAAGCCGTGTGGTGACGGCAGAGTAGAATACAATTGTCACCATCCCAAATCTCTCCCGTGGGTGTCGTACAAGGCGACTAAGGATAAATCAGTGATGAGGAATGGGCAGCAGCGTTCCTCTTATACTACCGTACTGACAATGTACTGCGACCTTTGTGCCCGATAAATGGCAATAGACTCGCCACCTATTACATGGGACTTAACATAATTGGCGAAACGCGGGTGAGAATTCACCTCTGCCTACCCCTTCAGGGATATGGGCGTGATTTATGTATGTATGTATGTAAATATTAAAAAATAACAAATTTTATCTCTGATTTTCTTAGTGTTTGGCTGCATGGCTCATTTTCTTTGCCTTAATATGGACACATTTATGAGTAGATACGTTAATGCTCTAGAGCACAAAATTCGATTTTGTGCAGCCTATATCCTGCACAAATAAGCACTTTCAGAGCATGAGAAGTGAAAAATAATAAAAAAGATAAACATAAAAACTAAAAACATTGTGCTGCCATATATGTATCTGTAAATATAGGAATAAATTGTGTCGAGAAATAATTCCGAGTAGAACATTATATCGGCATGGCGCTTTCGGAATATTAAATCGGGAGTGTTGCAAGCTATGGTCGGTGCTAAGGGGATGAATGACCGGCAAGGTCGGAGGTTCGTGAGGAATTTACTTTGTGGGTGCATGAATCACGCAACCAACGCTTTGGCAGAACATCGGAAAGTTTGCGTTCACTTTAAATGCCAACATGATGGATGTGGCGAATATCAAATAAATACTAGTTCTTTTCACTCTGGCTACGATTGACGTTATTTGCATTAATTTGCAATACCTAATAATTTATAGTAGGATTTTGTAATTAGTGTTTAGCTAATTATTGTCAGTCGACTACTCAAAAATAAGTAGTGATAATACGAAATGTTTAGGGTTATGAAATATATAAAAAAACCGATAAAAAATTGAAGTTTGTTGTTATGAACAACAGGGAACTTCAAATTTTATCGATGTTTTTACTGGAAATTTTACGGAATCTTTGTTTTAAAATCAATTTCATGTCACAAAGTATCCAATAGAAGCAAATGATGTTTACATATGTTATAAGAACAGGCACGCATGTGTCACATAATTACAAGCGTTAGGTAGGTATGTCAATTATTAAAAAATGTGCCGCGTATTTTTCTACTTTCGTCACGACTTGCTTGAGTCACCTGCCGTGGGAATTAGTTTTGCTGGAAAACTGCACAAATCCAACGACAGCCGCCCAAATATTCAAAATGTAGAGTCAATGGTCGCACTAGTATAAACCCAAAATAAAATAAAATCTAATAAGGTGAATGTGATTCGCCATGTTGAAGCTCTCTTGCGGATTCTATTTGAACTTTTAATTATAAATTTTAGAAAAAATATTACAAGATGCGGAATGCTGAGTGGTAGGCAGCCTAAAGGGTTGCGGAGGACGCGGGTTCGTTCCACGCATCAGGACTATAACTTTCCGAATTTTTTCCTTGACCACTTTTTCTTTTCACCAGTGTTCTCTTATTTTTGATGTTTACATAATGATTTTATCCCAACGTTTCGAAACGTCGACAATTTACTAGTTCATACTTTCTAAATTCGGTTCTGTTAATCTAAGTAAATAATAGACAAAACCATACTTAGATCTTTAACTTCTAAATCTAAATTAAGAGCATTTTAGTTTTTGCTATCCTTTTGTCTTTTGTTCATGCAATAAAGTTGAATTATGACATTTGATTTACACTGTATATTATTAAATATTTTCAGGGTCACAAACAAAATGGCGACGTCTGGAGGGAGGCGGCGGGATGAGGGAAGCGACAACTCCGACGACGAGCTCACACCGCTCGCCAATGAAATTTATGGGGGCAGGTTGGTAGACTTTACAATTAGTAATAGAAATTAGGTGTCGCTCATTTAATATAAAAAAGACGCAACTCAAAAATACAAACCTCGTGCGGTCTAAATAATGAGAGTAAGACTTACTTTTGCTTGCAGGAATCCAATTTTGAGTTGTATCTGTTTTGTATTAAAGAAGCAATATTGTCCTAAGCAATAGTATGCCTAGCGTAGCGAAATTTGTATTAATTTAAAAATGTATTTTTGTTTAACCAAAATGCGAATTCCGAATTCATTTTCAATCCACCATAAAATTGTTTAGGTATTAGGTATATTTTGTTATCTTGCACTAATGATTCCAAAGTGAAATGTGTTTATCGTTTAATAGGAAAGTATCAACTCTTTAAAAGGTTTTTATTATTAGAAAAGAAAAGCATTGAATTAATTAATTACTGTCGATATCGATAATGACTTCAACCGGATTATTTGGTATCATCTGAGCAGATTCAAAATAATTCACGTTTCCAAAAATAAATAAACTTGATTTGCAGCAAGAGAAGCCGTATAAGGCTAATATTACTGCCCTCACTCAATAACATACAGCAAAAAAATCAGTAAAATTTTACAATTCCCCGGTAAGTTTACTTATTACGATGATGTTATTACTCACTTTAACGAGTAGTTAACGGTGGGTGGGATGAACCGTTCTTGTGTTACGCTAAGTGAGGATGCGGATCCTGCGTAAGGTGACATCATCGTCACTACCTCCAAACCTTACGCCGACACGTCATGCCGGTCGGGTGCCACCAAATGAAACCTTGACATCTTGTGGTGTGAACTAATCTTTAGAATGCAGACATCTCAGTGTGAAACTGTACTTAAGTAAACTGTTTACCAGATAGAGGAAATGCTAAAGTTCACTATGTTTTACAATTAGTATCAATAATACTTATATCCGTGACAGAAGTAATATATTTATAGGTACGTAGGTAACATATCAGGAGACTTTTTGGTCACTGCAAAAATTTTTGGAATTCGTTCAGACCATAAAACTGAAACAGCTGTTATTTTTTTCGTGAATTTAGAGTTGCTCTCGTAGTGAAATTTGTTCAGTTTGATGGTCTGAACGAATTCCAAAAATTTTTGCAGTGACCAAAAAGTTTCCTGGTATAATGCTTGTATTTCTAACTGCCCTTAACAATTTTTGTTTTACTCTATCATTACCTCTACCACACGGTATATTAGAATTTAATATTTTTATTTTAACAATTTTTGTACATATTTTTTTAATATGTTCATAATATTGGAAAATATGCAACTGCTGATTTTTAAATTTAACCAAACATAATTTGCAACTATACTCTACCTACGTAAACATTTCGATTTGTCACTAAAACTGAGGGAATGATGAACATATTATTTTTCCAAACTTTTTCCTAATTCATTTTTTTTAAACATAATTTCCATGCTGTATAAAAACCTATGTGTCATCAATAACCGACATAGGTCATAAAACAGCAGGTTGGTAAGACATTCTGTACCTACATTGTTTACGTTAGCGTAAATAGTAAGTATAAATGCTGCGTGTATTATTTTTCAACAACACTATTATAAAAATATGTCGATAAAATTGTACAGAAATAATTTGCTTAGTGACAAAAATGGACAAATGACTAATTATTTATGACGTTTCACTCTTAAAACTCGTATATTCCACAACAATTAAACACTACTTGTGACTAATTAATTTAGAATCATAATTAATTGATTTGAGTATGCGGGAAAACTCTACATTTATATGCGTTACCACTATGGCGGATGCACTGAATGAAATATACATAAAATAACCTTATTTTATATAAGTACCTATTGCAGTTTACGTTTTTTAAAAATAAATAAATACACCTGTCTGATGTAGGTGCAGGAGTGATTTATTTACCTATGTACATAATATTAATTCAAATAATATTAAAATAATGGCATTATTATTGGGTTTAACTAAATCTTAGAGTAAGCTTACAAGCTAATGTTATATCACATGAATAAATCGAGCATGCTATGTGGCAAGCAATTCAGAGCGTAACCAATTTTCTATCAAGGCTGTGAATTAGAATGTCTTTGTGATTTACTACCGTGATAATTCACAACTTTTGTCTATCTTAAAAGCGCTTGGTCTGTGTTGACGCCATTTCAAAGTTCTTGTGATAATTTCTTATTCAAATTTTTTACCGATTTTCTAGTCATTGGATTGACTAAAATAAGACGAAAATAGATTTATTAGTGTAAAATCGACTCTATTCTGTTGTAATAAACAGGAACGCTGCTGCCCATTCTACACCACTGTTAACTTTTAGTCACCTTGTAGGACACTCGGGGAGAGATTAGGGTGGTGACAATTGTATTCTGTTTGGTCGTTTATTCAGCACACATAATTTTCCTTGATCATATTCAATAAGTTACGGATGACAATCATACTACGTTAGTTACTGTCAGTAAGAAAAAACTTGCACTTTTATGTAAAATATAAGACTGAGTAACAATAAAGCAAACTTTTTTGAAAGTACAGCCCGCATGAATATTACCGAGCTATTATCGTACATACCTAATGTACGATAATAGCTGGGTAATATTCAGCTTACTGCCGCACTCAGAGATGTCAAATAACTTTAATGAGTACTCAATGTAAAAAAAAATCATTTACATAGACCCGGCAACAATAGCGACTAGATTTGAATTGTCATTTTTTGACATTAAGTACTCATTAACGTTATTTGACCACTCTGAGTGCGACAGTTAGACTGTTTTTACTATATCTACAACTTAAGTTACAAATAGAGCACCTGAACAAGTGATTTTAAAAAAGGACCTACAAAAAAGATTTGAAAGTGTATAAAAGAGGTTCTATACCTAGCATTATTTTGCATTGTTTTTGTTATAAATCTTTAAATACTATTTCAATGCGTAAAAACTGCTTCGCATTGTATCTAGCGGAGGTCGGTCGTTCTGTCGGGCCCGGAACCCGTTCAAATGCCAAGGTTGACAACTCTGACGACACAACTTTCGATCGGCCACCGCTTGCGCCTGCGCCACATTTTTGCGCCCCACTTCGATCGAGGCCTCGGCGATAGGCGAAGCTAGCCGCAGGTCAAGTCACGGGGTTATACTAACTAAGCGTTCAAATTGGTAATTACCAGTCGCAATATCTGCAATCTCAGATAAAGAATATTATATTATCACTAAATATATTTTGTTAACCTATGTAGTTCGCGTAAAATTAACATTTTACTAAGATGTAAAATCGAAGGTTTTAGGCGTCTCTTCCGTCCTTTATGAAGTATTTATTTTGGCTTTTTTCAACAGGTCATAATTTGGTACTTACCTAGTTCCTATCATTTGGCTAGGCTAAAGCGAGTAAACACGACATAAAGCGTAAATATATTTAACTTATAAAATATTCGTCTTTAAATTAATGAACTTAAAAAACTATCAATAAAGACGAAAATTTTAATAATTGAACGGAGAACAGCGGCTAAAGCAGTTAGTTTGAGGCGAGTTGGGTCAGTCGTGATCTGCATAAGAACAAGGGACACAACGGGCCATTAAAAGTACGGCTAACATTGGTGCAGCCGTCTCGTTACATTGTTTACTGAAAACGTTAAGTTTAAGATAACAAATATTTCAAGTGTCAGTAGATATTTAATAGTCTCTATCTGTCTAATGTGATAACAATTATCTCGAAGATTGAAGTCAAGAAGTAGAAATGTGAGAGAAAATCATATTGAAAATGTCTAAATTAGATTGTAATGTTTTGATAAGTAAGATTGTAATGTATTTAAAAGTCAAGAACTCAAATAAAGCTTTTTGGTTCATTAAAGTTTAGTCATAGGTAGTACTACAACATAAATCACATTCCGAAGGGATAGGCATAGATGTACCTACTAGAAACGCTGCTGCCCATTTCTCGTTAAATTTATAACCCTCCGAGGCGTCTTTAGCCCATTGTAGCGCCCGTGTCCAATCATTACCCTAGCGGATTTTTATAAGCTATCAGTCAAAATGTAGTGGGCTTGATTTGGTGGATTGGCGCTCGGCGACCCTTAAGATGGTGGCCCTTAATATTCCACCAGTGAGCTGAACTGTGCGGCATAGTGTATTTGTTTGGACTTTCGCTGTGCAGTACAGTTCAGCACACTGGTGGAATCTCGCCTTTAGGAGCGCTGCGCCACGCACACCCTACCTACATACCATACCATAGGTAAACCTTATTCTTGTCTTGTACCTACAATACCCGTAGAAGAGAGGGGGTGGTGCCAATTGTATTCAGCTCTGCATAGGTAAATAATAAAATAAATAAATATTTTTTTACACTCACACCTATCATCTAGCCCAAAGTAAGTAGCCTAAGCACTTGTGTTATGGATACTAGATGACGGACATATTTTCAATATAATTATGTATAAAAATGTTGAAAATATACTACATAAACATATACACAACCATGACTAGGGAACAAACATTTGTGGTTATCACAAAGTTTGCCCCTACCAGGATTCGAATCCGGGACCTCTTGGCCAATACCCAGCGATCTGAGCATTCGACCAAGGCGGCAATAGGTGTTCAATTGAAATAGTATTTTACACTATATATCATACTTTTTTATCCATTACCAGAATAAACCGAAGTTGTAATGTCATTGTTACATAAGAGTCTTCTTAATAGCATTTAGGGGAGCTCCGCGTAAGCTCCGAATGCGGCGGTCAACGACCTCTCACGCTGGGCATGGAGCAAAAGTCTCTGGAAGCGATGTGTCGCATAATAAACAGATCATACCAAACATTGGAAAGTACCTATTTATACATTATACATACAAACATTGGAAAGTAAGCAATGTTCGCTACTAAGCAATGCTAGTCATTGGATGGGTGACCAAAAATTTATTATCTCGAGCTCCTCCTTGCTTCGGAAGGCACGTTAAGTTGTTGGTCCCGGCTGCATCTGCAGTCGTTAATACCCACCAACCCGCACTGGGCCAGCGTGGTGGGTTATGGCCCAATCTTCCTATATTCTTCCATCCATTGAGAAGGCCCGTTGCCCCAGCAGTGGGGACATTATGATGTGATGATGATTGGAAAGTACCTATTTATACATATTTGAGACATATTACCTACTTTTATATTTATGTTATATATTTTTTGTTCCTCTGTTGTGTCTCAAAAATGTTTCTTTCTTTCTTTATTCTTTTTATACGAATAAACCTAAGATAAAATAAAGAAGAAGGTACGACAGATCCTTTGATAGAACTGATAAGTAATTTATGAACTTTTAAATGACCAACTTGATTTCCTACATAAATCACACTATGTTATCGCTGAAGACAAAAGAAATAGCTATAAAAATGGTTCTAAAAATAATATAGACATCAAAAGATGGGCAAATGTTTCAAAGTCAAAGTCAAAATTCATTTATTCATATCTGGTATGATTACAATACACTTATGAATCGTCAAGACGCTAGATACCGAAAACCCGTGTGTCTAAGAAAAAAATAGGGGAGTGCGCAACATGCCTCAGTCTGTAATGATAGGTCTCCCAAATCCGCCCACGCCCCGATCCGCAACGAAGCGCCGACCCTGCCGCGTTCAATACCAAGATGATACTAAACGCATCAGGGCCCAATGCTCCGCTAGCAGAACGGCACGCAAGTAGGCTGTAGAGAAACCCACCATTGTCAACGAGTTATGACATTGCAGGTACATTGTAAATTATGCACCAAATACAATCCCACAACTCGCCAATCACATAAACCGGAACATGCCGCGCACTACCAATCAACCCCCCAACCCCCAACCTACCTATACGGACAAACAAGTTTTCAATATCTAGCGAAAAAAGTTTGTGTGATAAATGCCGGCATTGTTCTCGAGTCATGGTTGTTAATGTTAATGAGCTAGTCCCTCTATCTACCTCTATATTTTCCATAATAAATTATTACTTATCCATAATTATTATGCATGTTTAATGTTTATGTTTTATTATCTTTACAGTTTCCATAACACAAGCGGATAGATGTGAATGTAAGAAATGTTTATCTATTGACTTGCTCAAAATAGTTAATTTTAAAAGCACATGTAGTACCTACCTAATTATGCGTTTACAATTGGACATGGATAAGCAGAAGGTATCCAACCCAAATAATATAATGTTTTAATTTTGTTCTTAATAAAATAATTATTAAATTTGTTTCAAATATTGTGGTCCCGTTTACTTCCGTAACTTCGTCCAATTAATCTGTATCGCGCAGCAAAAACACAAGGTAAATTAAAATGACGAGAGCTACGAGATCGATCGCTTTATTTTCGGGTGTGTGTTTTGTTTGTCCCGTGCCACTATCAACTGCCCGCCCATTGATAAGGCAGAGTTAAAATAAATTGGCCGTGTGGTGATGGCAAAGTAGAATACAATTGTCACCACCCCAAATCTCGCCCGTGGGTGTCGTACAGGGCGACTAAGGATAAAAAAGTAATGAGGAATGGGCAGCAGCGGTCCTCTTGTGCCACCTAGCAATATACTGAGACTTTTGTGCCCGATAAATGCCAATAGGCTTTACATGGGACCTGACATAATTGGCGAAACGTGGGTGCTAATTTAGCTCTGCCTACCCCTTCGGGGATATAGTAATATTATAAAGCTGAAGAGTTTGCTTGTTTGTTTGGCTGGTTGAACGCGCTAATCTCAGGAACTACTGTTTCAAATTGAAAAATTCTTTTTGTGTTGGATAGTCCATTTATCGAGGAAGGCTATAGGCTATATAATAACCGAAATTAACTGGAGCGAAGCCGCGGTCGACCACTAGTGTAAAATAAAATGAAATAGTATTCATGGCACTAACGCATCTTGACACCCGCGATGCTAGATGAATGTGCAGTGCGCTTTCGTAAGTTTTCGTGAGCATGAAACGAACGACATTGAGCGATCTATTGTTAATATGCGCGGGCTTCGGCTTGTACGAGCCACTCGCCAGTCTGGATCGTGTGCTGACGAAGGCCAACACAATTATTTACAGCACGACTGTTTTTACTTTGATTTTATCGTATGACCAAATCAATGGATGACTAAAGTCATTCTAGTCGTTTACCTAAACCAGATATTTTAGGCAGTCATTCAAATTAAAATTTTATTTATTGCTTAATACACCACGAATAAATGTTACAAATAAATAGAAACGAAAACGAAAACTCAAAATAGGATATTCCTTCACAGAAGCACGATGGCGCATGGTAAATATTGGTAGAGTACTATGATCTTACCTAAGCAATAGGATTTTTTCAATTTTAGTCTGTAGTTCCTGATTATGATTAGCGCGTTCAACCAAACAAATTCTTCAGCTTTATAAAGGCGGGTTTTCACGGTCCGATTTGGCTCGGACCGAGTGCGCTCGGATGACTACTACTCGTATCGTGTAAACACCTACATATTTTTTTTTTTAATAAGAGCGCACTTGGACGCGCCGCCCGGCGCATCCAATCAAAGACATCTGAGTGCACTCAGAGATACGCTATATAGTGGTGACTGTCCAAATTAATATACAAACGAAAACTCGACTCTATGGAACTACATTAACGGATATAGAATTTAGTTGAATAATAAATACATACATACATAATACACGCCAATATCCCCGAAGGGGTAGGCAGAGGTGAACTAGCACCCACGCTTCGCCAATTAGGCTAGGGCCCATGTAATATAATAGGTGGCGAGCCTATTGCCATTTATCGGGCACAAAAGTCGCAGTACTTTGCTAGTTGGTAGGTATAAGAGGAATGTTGCTGCCCATTCCTCATTACTGATTTATCCTTAGTCGCCTTCTACGACACCCACGGGAGAGGTTTGGGGTGGTGACAATTGTATTCTACTCTGCCGTCACCACACGGCCAATTTATTATTAATTATTCGACCACGGCCGAATAATAAATATGTCAGTATTAATCAGCTAGAATATAAATTACTTACATACAATAAGCTTTTGATAGGACTGCCGTCACTACACGGCACTAGACCAAATAAGTTGAAATTAATTTTTTGAGTGATACAAAATGTAGCTAGCTGGAATTAATATTTGTATTCCATGTAAGAGTATAATCTAGGTAATTACTATTAATAACTCAATCATATGGTACGTCGCGGTTAAAGTATAAGAATAATTTAAGTTACTATTAGTTCGCTCGTAGTAACATGCCCAGCGCTGCAGAACGGGCAATTTGAGTGTTTTAGCTTCTGGCATGTGTTTTAAATAAGGTATATATCAGAATCTGTTAACATCTTTGTTTTAATTTATGTTTCGCTTCTTAGCTCACACAAGCAGATATAATTAAGTACAATTTCACGAAATTATCTCCGAATTATGTATTATTTACTCTCACTGATTAGAAGTCGGCGAGTATCTCTAGGTGATCTTGTTTCTACGATTTTTTTACTTTTCGTCATAGTAGTCACTAAATATAAGAGAGAAAAGAGGATTTTCGATGGTATGATAGGTTTCCGATGATTATTGATAAATTTATTTTTAACACAATGTGCCTAATAATTAAAAATACTGCAAAATATAAAACAAATACCTACCAAATCTGTTTGTAAACATTCATGCAAGTACGCATATTAGTCCTTAATGTTCAATTAAAGGAGTCCAAGAACTGTATCAATTTTTTCTGTTGTTTTCATACACATGACTTATTGGAAGTGTTCTAAAAATTAATATTCACATTTAGTCGGTGCGACCGTCCGTATACAATAGAGTATTACTGTCCCGTGCGGCGGGTGCGTGCCGATGCCGCCACAGTCTTGGTCGCGATCGGTCCGTTTGCTGTCCTCATAAAACGATGACTTGTTGAGTTACAGCCGAGTAAGTGCCACATATACATAGCACAGTTATTCTAAAATTCGAGCCAGTAAAGTTTGTGTTTTAAGCAATATCTAAGTGTGATGAGTGTGATGAAATTTGCCGTCTGCCCGGCGCAGTTTCTCCTCATGGATCAGTGAAATTGTCAAGTGAAAATGAGTGAGCAAGAACGGAAAATTTATTACGAAAAGGGCCCAAATGCAGACCCTATTTACGTTGCGAATAATAACAATTCGTTGTACAGCAATGGTACTTTACATTACTGCAGTATTTACAGGTAAATGTATATTGGTTATTTTCTAAAAGGAACCCGTAGTTAGTTTCCAAATCAAATTCTGTACCAAACGGCTTTTTTCGTGGTCTTCATAAAAGTAATCGATATTTTGTCTTTGACCCTGTCATTAAATTATGTGAATTCTAATTAAATGCTCGTCTAATTATTTGTTAGGTATTAAATTATCATGCTTATCACGAAAGTTTCGTTACTTGTATCATTACACCGTCTACTTTCTCATGCCAAATCTGTAAAGTTAATGCCACATAGCGCATTGTTTCCATATTAATTATTTAGAAATTTTTAAACATAAGCAGTTATATAGTTTTGAATTTAAGTATTATTTCGATGGATTATCTGTATAAAAAACAAGCCAATGAAGTAGGTATGTTTAAATCCTAAATAATGGTGACGATGCCCCTTAATATAATCGTATGAATCGTATGCCGTGAATACATAACAGTCTTAAAGGTCAGATTAGTAATAGTTTTTACGGCAAATATTCGAAATACTGTATAGTTATTGATGACGAATAAAACGTATATTTACGTAAAATGTGTAATCAGTGATGGAAATTGGCCGTCCATATAAACGTTAACAACCCAAAATTGGAAATATGACGGTAAAAACTATTATTAGTCTTCCAAAATAAATAAAAAAAATTTCAATAACTCCAGAAGGTTATCAATTCAAACCTAAAGATTAAATTGCAGTAGAATATTAAAATAAAAGATTATATACCAAGTGCGATAAAACAAAGAATGTCTCAGATCACAAGTATTTAACACCCGGGCTGAAGGCGGGGGCGTTTAAAATGCGATCTGAGGCCTTTTTTTTATCGCCCGAGGTATGATCTTACTTCGGGCGATAATTTTATGTATTTTATTATAAAAATTTTATGTACCATGAAGTCAGATTTTAGGTACGCGTAGCGGGCGAAAAATTCCACTTTATGGTCAGGTGTGACATAAAAATATTCTATCTCTTGCTCTTTTACTTTGATTCCCAAATTGGAATTCCAACATATTAAGTTCTTTAATATTCTAAACCGACTATTTTTATTCTTCAGAATTATGGGTGAGGTGAAATACTTACTATCATAATTACCTATTGTTTTACGCATGTCGATTAAGACTAAGTTATAAAATAGCTGAGACTTTATTCAATTTATATTACAGAAATTCATATTCTCAATCTCCATGCATAGTGTTTAATTGGGTCAGTAAGCCCGCTCTGTTACTTCTGCCTTACGTAAACGTCCCTGTCACAACGCCAGACCGGCTGTGTAGAAATATCGCTCCCGCCCCTTTAACAATACATAGACGTCTTGTAATTTTCAGGTCACAGCAACTGACATATTATTATTGTTTCCTATTAGTTATGCCTAGTTATTTCCTATTAGTTACTAACGACATTCATTCATTATGCTGAATTAGCAATATTAATGCCCCAATTTCAGTCATAGAGTCGCTCCTCGCTTGTCAAAGTCATTCCTTTTTTATTTATGACTAGTGAACGCCCGGGGATTCGCTCGCGTTAATGTCGGTTGTTATATATAATATAATAAATCACGCCTATATCCCCGAAGGGGTAGGCAGAGGTGAACTAGCACCTACCTTTCGCCAATTATGTTAGGTCTCATGTAATAGGTGGCGAGCCCATTGCCATTTATCGGGCACAAAAGTCACAGGACATTGCTAGGCGGTATAAGAGGAACGCTGCTGCCCATTCCTCATCACTGATTTATCCGTTGTTATATAGCCTTCCTTAATAAATGGACTATCCAACACAACAAGAATTTTTCAATTTTAACCAGTAGTTTCTGAGATAAGCGCGTTTAACCAAACAAAGAAACAAATAAACTCTTCAGCTTTATAATATTAGTATAGATTAGGTACCTATAGAAAATTATTTTGACTTCTCAATTACTGTGATTTTGTTAGAAGAATAGTTTAAATATCAATAAGTTTAATAATGGAGTGTTGATTATATTTATTATCTTATTTATAAATACTTCTTAACCAATTTTTATCCTATTATTTACTCACAACCGAAATAGCAACGGATTCTTTAAAAAAATCTTTTATGCATACGTAATATTTTTACCGAATAGTTTGAAATCCTTGAATTTAGTCCCAACTAGCGGCAAAACAATACCTCAATCGCAAGGTCACTACGTAGGAAGTAAATCGGAAGGAAGTCATAAAATCTCGCGTATGCGCGCCGTTGCACAGATTTCTCTCTCCGCTGATTACCGTGTGAAAGTTGTTTTTCTTGCTTCAGTACCTACTGACGTGCTCATGTGCGTCGAGTTTTTGCAATGATATCGCTCTAATGCGATATCATTACAAATAGCAGAGGAGAGCAATAGTAGGGGGGGTTATAAGCTAAATACACTAAATTTACGCGGATACTATAAAATTTCTTGAAATTTTAAAACATTCTAAAACTCTTAAGTACATAGCATACCGAGCATACCAAGGGCATATCTAGGGTTATATTGTTAGTTGATTAAATTAATAATATTTTGAAGAAGTGTAGTATATCTTTTGATATTATAATAATAGTGTTCCTTTTCATTTGCAGCCAAAGAACAGTACAAGAAACGAAAGGATGGGACGTCTTCCGAGAGTTCCCACCGAAGCAGGACAGTGTGTCGATGGAGGTGCAGAAATGGTTGGAGTGCACAGTCCGGTTTCTGAAAGTCCTAGCGTATATCATTACCTTCATTGTGGTGCTGGGCTCCGGCGTCATCGCGAAAGGCACCGTTCTCTTCATGACATCCCAGCTCCGCAAGGACCGGCGGTTAGCTTATTGTAATAGGAATTTAGGTAAGCTAGCCTGTATACATATATAAGTGACGCCTATTTATCTCCAAAGTGTAAGGCAGAGATGAATTAACAGCCATTAGCCTATATACTAGGTGTAAAAGAGAGGTGTAGTCATATTTAAAGGGGTCATTCAGGCTATCAAACTGAACAACTTTCGCTAAGGGACCAAAATCGAAATCTCAGAAAAAATAAACACTCCCCCATACAAACAAACTGATGTCAGCTGGTTCTCGGTTTAATATGGAGAAGTGATTTTTTTCTGAGATTTTGATTTTGGTCCCTTAGCGAAAGTTGTTCAGTTTAATAGCCTGAATAATCCCTTTAAATATGACTACACCTCTGTGTTACATCCAGTATAGCATTCATCTTAAAATTGTGAAGAAATGCTTATTATAAATTAAGTAGATCACAACTATGGTAACATCATATTATAATTATATTCATTGTTATGTCAACTATCAAAAGAAATACAGAAAAATAATCACAATAGTGATATCAAAGTTAGTGTTACCATAAACATACAATTAGTTCCATCTATCACCGCGGCAAACTCTTTTGTCCTAAACTGTCTCTCTCTTACGTTTTTCAGGTAGAGATAAACAATTTTTAGTTAGTTTACCAGACGAAGAACGTGTAGCATGGATGTGGGCGATACTAGCGGCATTTGCAATACCAGAAATAGGGACACTGATACGTGCAGTCCGAATATGTTTTTTCAAGTCTTCGAAAAGGCCTACGTTCACGCAATTCATAGTGGTAGGTAAACATGCAATATGTTTCTAATTATAGACGTGGCGTAATTATTATGACAGAAAATGAATAACACTAAGTTTTCTATTACTTTCAGGTGTTCATAGCTGAATCACTTCATACTGTAGGATTGGCTCTTTTATTCTTTGTAATCCTACCGGAGTTGGATGTGGTTAAAGGCGCTATGTTGACCAATTGCCTCTGTATAGTACCCGCTATACTTGGATTGCTTTCGCGTAACTCGAGGGATAGCAAAAGGTTCATCAAAGTCATAGTCGATATGGTGGCGATAGCGGCACAAATAACCGGATTTATCGTGTGGCCTCTATCTGAAGATAAACCCGTGCTATGGTTAATCCCAGTCGCGTCTATATGCATTTCGTTGGGCTGGTGGGAAAATTATGTAACGAGACAAAGCCCTATAGGTATGATGAATTTTTAAGCAAGAAAGTATATTATTCTGTGAACTATATTCACAAAGTTATTCTTTTTCAGGTGTTATAAAAAGTCTGGGTCGGTTAAAGGACGAGCTGAACTCATCACGTTATTATACGTATAGATTCATGTCAGTTTGGAAAATATTACTTTTCATAATGTGCATTATGTTCAGTATATGGATGGAGGGTGATGAACCATCATCGTTTTTCCAAATGTTCAACGCTGGATTTAGCCCACATAATATTGTTGTTGAGGAAGTATGTTATTTTTTATTATTACATCAATTTAAAATGAATTTCATTTGAATATTATTATTTTGTGTTCATAAGATATACTGAAACGAAAGTGAAGCTGTTAATTAATTCAAAATATATATATTTACAGGTTCAAATATCACTTGGCGGAACAGTTATACCAGATTTAGCTAATGCTACCCTGACAGGCGATTCTGTGGAAGTAGCTGCAGTATACAAATCCGCATATTATGTTATGCTTATTCAAATATTTGCAGCATATTTTTGCTATATTTTTGGAAAGTTTGCTTGCAAGATTCTTATTCAAGGGTTCAGTTACGCTTTTCCTATCAATCTGACCATTCCATTAGTGGTGAATTTTTTAATCGCTGCATGTGGTATAAGAAATGGCGACACGTGTTTTTATCATGGAACTATTCCAGACTATTTGTTCTTTGAGAGCCCACCAGGTAATAATATTTATTTCTGGTAACTTGTCTTCGATTCTCAATATATAAATTATTAGAGAAAATTAAATAATGATATAATATTTGTGTCCTTTCAGTTTTTACGTTAAGTGATTTCATTACTCGCCAAATGGCATGGGTATGGTTACTATGGCTTCTGTCGCAAACTTGGATCACCATACACATCTGGACTCCAAAAGCTGAGCGTTTGGCGTCGACAGAAAAACTGTTTGTGATACCCATGTACAGCGGATTGCTTATAGATCAAAGTATGGCACTAAATAGAAAGAGAGACGACCAAAAAGATGTGAAAACTGAGGTTAGGAAATGTAATATTATACAAGTATATTTGTTAATTTTTTTTGTACATATTACCTAAAGATTATAAAATATATTTTAGGATCTAGCTGAAATAGAAAAGGAGAAAGGAGACGAGTATTACGAAACAATCTCAGTACACACTGATACAACAGGAACCTCACCCAAAACAGTGAAATCGTCCGACCAGATCACCAGAATATATGCGTGTTGTACTATGTGGCATGAAACAAAAGACGAGATGATGGAATTCTTGAAATCTATCCTGCGGTTAGACGAAGACCAGTGTGCTCGACGTGTTGCTCAGAAGTATTTACGCGTAGTAGATCCAGATTATTACGAATTTGAAAGTAATTGTCTTCCACAATTTAATATTGAATTGAAATTGAAATAATTTGAGATTTAATTTAAATCCATTTTTTCAGCGCACATTTTCTTGGATGACGCATTTGAAATATCCGACCACAGTGACGACGATTCTCAGGTGAATCGGTTCGTTAAGCTCTTAGTGGACACAATAGACGAAGCTGCTTCCGAAGTTCACCAGACCAACATACGCGTTCGACCGCCGAAGAAATATCCCGCACCATACGGAGGGCGGTTATCGTGGGTCTTGCCAGGAAAAACAAAAATGATTTGTCATTTGAAAGATAAGGCTAAAATTCGACACAGGAAACGTTGGTCTCAGGTAATATTACTATGTGTCTAAACAATTCTTTTTACTTTGGTAAAGCACAACATGCTCTGGTTGGTGACGCAAAATATTACATGAGAAATAATTCGTAACTATAATTATATTTCAGGTGATGTACATGTACTACTTACTTGGACACCGTTTAATGGAGTTGCCTATATCGGTGGACCGTAAGGAAGTTATGGCTGAAAATACGTTTTTGTTAACTCTTGATGGAGACATCGATTTCCAACCTCATGCTGTCCGTTTACTTATCGACTTGATGAAAAAGAACAAAAATCTTGGTGCTGCTTGTGGACGTATTCACCCGGTTGGATCCGGTAAGAATCCTACGCTATACCGTTTACGGATTGTATCTATAAAGCATTATAATTTTCCTGCCCTGTTCTCAGTTTATCTTGGATCGGCGCATTATGTTTCCTATTCCATTCATTCATCCATATATCTCTTTGATTCATATCATCAATATAATGAAAAGGATGGCAAGGACCATGTCGAGAGACCGATGAACGGAGACTGATTGGGATGGTTAAGGTTTTGGCTAGGTTTTACAGGTGGACGCCTGCTTGAAATCAAACCTCTGAGTGTACAAATGTTTGTTTTTGTGTATTACAGGTCCCATGGTATGGTATCAAATGTTCGAATACGCTATTGGTCATTGGCTGCAAAAGGCGACTGAACACATGATTGGATGCGTGCTCTGTAGTCCGGGATGCTTCTCACTCTTCCGTGGAAAGGCTCTTATGGACGACAATGTTATGAAAAAATATACATTGAGATCAGACGAAGCCAGGCACTACGTACAGTACGATCAAGGTATGTTTAAAGGATTGCATACATCCTCTACACCGAATAGATCACGTGACATATTTAAAGCATATCACAATTTGTCACATCTTTTCATACCTACTGGCTAGATAAGAGTCTGTTACCTCCTCTTAAGCCGTGTATTAATAAATTCTTATAATTTGCAGGAGAAGATCGTTGGTTATGCACACTTTTGCTGCAGCGAGGCTACCGAGTAGAATATTCAGCCGCTTCCGATGCTTACACTCACTGCCCGGAAGGTTTTAGTGAATTCTATAACCAACGTCGCCGATGGGTACCATCCACTATAGCCAACATTATGGACTTGCTTATGGATTACAAGCATACAATCAAAATCAATGATAATATTTCTTCGCCATATATTGCATATCAGGTAGGTCAAGTCAATTGAATGACTATTCCTTTTATATCGAAAAATTATCTCGTGATGCGGGAAACGAAGAAGCGTCCACAATCCGGGTGGCAGTCTATTATATGGGCCAAATAGTGCGTTAATTAAATTGCCAAAATTTCTCTAACTTCACTTCACCTAGTAGGGATACCGTCAAATATAACGAAATTTTTCTGACAAGTAATTTGAAATTTTTTGTGTCATTTAAATAACATACATACATACATAAATCACGCCTATATCCCCGAAGGGATAGCTAGAGGTGAATTAAACATCCACTTTTCGCCAATTAATTAAGGTCCCATGTAATGGGTGGCGAGACTATTGCCATATATCGGGCACATAAAATCGCAGTATCTTGCTAGGTGGTATTAGAGGAACACTGCTGCCCATTCCTAATCACTGATTTATCCTTAGTCGCCTTGTACGACACCCACGGGAGGGATTTGGAGTAGTGATAATTGTATTCTACTCTGCCGTTACCACACGGCATCATTTCATTTAAATAATGATTAAATAAAATCAAATAATAACTCTTTATCTTTATATGATCACATGTAGAATATTTTACCCGCATTATCATAATAACAAAAGATTAATTTAGTATTTTGGTGATCTAACACAAATGTCCTTTTTTAGATGATGTTGATGGGCGGTACGATTTTGGGACCTGGCACTATATTTCTTATGTTGGTGGGTGCCTTCGTGGCAGCTTTTAGAATCGACAATTGGACTTCTTTCGAGTATAATCTATACCCTATAATGATATTTATGTTTGTCTGCTTTACAATGAAATCGGAAATACAGGTATGGTTACAACAAGTTCTAACTTAAAATTGATTAGTATTTGTAAATATAGCACATGCAATAATACTTGTTATCTTTTCAGTTACTGGTTGCACAAATACTTTCCACGGCGTATGCTATGATAATGATGGCTGTTATAGTCGGTACTGCTCTTCAGTTAGGCGAGGACGGTATAGGTTCACCATCAGCTATTTTCTTGATAGCTCTCTCTGGATCGTTCTTTATAGCAGCTTGTTTACATCCTCAAGAGTTTTGGTGTATAGTACCTGGGATAATTTACCTGCTGTCTATACCTTCTATGTATTTGCTGTTAATTTTGTATTCTATTATAAATTTAAATGTCGTCTCATGGGGTACTCGAGAAGTGCAAACGAAAAAGACTAAGAAGGTATATCTTTGAAATTTTCATAGACTTGAGATTTATAGGAATGAACACAATTTGATGAGTCTTTTACGTTCACAGGAAATCGAAGAAGAAAAGAAGGAAGCAGAAGAAGCGAAGAAAAAGGTAAAGCAAAAGTCGTTATTAGGATTTCTGCAAGGTGTTAATAGCAATGAAGAAGAAGGATCTATAGAATTCTCCTTTGCTGGACTATTTAAGTGTCTACTGTGTACACATCCCAAGGGCAATGAAGAGAAAGTGCAATTATTACATATTGCGTCTACACTAGAAAAATTGGAAAAAAAATTAGACGTCGTCGAAAGGTTAGTTCGGAATACAAAGAGATAACATTACCAGTCAGATGCCCAAATTCTTAAACCTAATTATTATTAATTACAGGTCTGTAGACCCGCACGGAATGCACAGAAGTAGAAAACTATCAGTGGGACACCGCGGAAGCACTAACGGAGATCATCAATTGGATCCTCTCGCTGAAGGACCTGAAGATCACAGGGACTCAGATTCAGAAACAGATACACTTTCCACATCGCCAAGGGTACTACATTATATCAATGTTTTTAAAGATTTAACAAGAATTATAATTGTAGGTTTAGTTAAATGATAATCAACTAATTTGGATGCATTTTAGGAACGAAGAGATGACCTTATAAATCCCTACTGGATCGAAGACCCTGAAATCAAAAAAGGAGAAGTCGACTTTTTATCTCCAGCAGAAAATCTGTTTTGGAAGGATCTTATTGATAAGTATTTGTATCCAATTGATGCAAATAAAGAGGAACAGGTAATAAACGCTTTAACTAAAACTAAAATAAACTGTAAATTTCTTTTTTCTTCCAACAAAAATGACTATTAATTTTAGATAATTCTTTCAGGTTGACTTGATTTTTTATATTGTGTATACAGTTTGTATTTTAACGTTGACAGGGAATAAAGAAAGAACTTTTTCTTTATCCACATAATGTTTTCATTTACAGATAGTAACCGTTACTAAATTAATACTTTTAAAAATTTGCTTTGAAGTTCTAGGAATTTTGAATTCTTAATCATTGTCATGATATAAGGACTCAAACTGCAAAAAAGCTATAGGTATATTTCCTGTCAACTTATTGTGATATTAACTTTCGCATAATTTTAGGCCCGTATATCCAGAGATCTCAAAGAATTAAGGGACTCTTCTGTTTTCTCCTTCTTTATGGTCAATGCTCTATTTGTGCTCATTGTATTCTTGCTACAACTGAACAAGGACAACATTCACTTTAAATGGCCGTTGGGAGTTAAAACTAATATAACGTATAACGAGGTTACGCAAGAGGTAACGTAAGAGTCCACTACAGAGCGATCGGCATTCAACGATGACCAGGGATTCAGCATCAAGAATATGCAATGTATAGCAAACCTCTTTCCAAATAGTAATAATATCCCAGTCACCCTTGAAAGTTGACGCAGTGTATTTTATATTTTTTGTTTACTTTAATTTTTTCAGGCTCGCATTGCAGGCGACTTGATAGAGCTTCGCAATAAATCAGTATTTGCCTTTGTTATGTTCAATGCTTTGTTCATATTGATAGTATTCTTGTTACAACTCAACAAAGATCAACTCCACGTGGATTGGCCTTTGGGAATTAAGACAAATATTACGTACATCGAGGAAACAGGCGAGGTATAGCCAAATGTTACCACTGAATGTGTGTCACCTCACAAGTCTAACGACCTTCTTCTAACCGGTCTGTCTTGGGATGGCACACCAGCATGGACGTGGCGGAAATTACAACCTGGGCGACACTTTAATGTTTCAACACAAATTCTTATTAATATTACAATCCTTCACAATTTCCTTCCTATGGGATGTGCAAACTGTTTGCGCAACAAAAATGTACGAAACACGCATTAAAAAAAATGTTTGCGTCCAAAAATATGACTTTTTCTTTTATTACTATGATAACAATTCCAATTGTCTGCACACACCCTCAACTATAGTGGAATTCATTATTTTCTCTATTGTGTCTATTAAGGTGGTGGAATTTCTTCCATTAAAAACGGTATACGGTTAAGGTTTCTTTTGTATAAAAATACCTCAGAAGAACTGGTGTTATGTTTTAACCATTTAATTATTCACTTTTGTTTCTAAATGTACACCAATGGTATTAATTCGATTTTTTCTATTTCATCTAATCTAATAATAGTTTGTAGGTACTTTTACTGAAAATGTTTTGGTTATAATACACATTAGACTATATAGCTGCACCAATAAAAAATTTGCTTAGCATTAGAAAGATTTCTGTTGTTATGATTTATTGCTATACTATACATTGCTATATTACTTATAATATATTATTTATGACTCATAACACATGCAATCTTTATAATTTCAGGTTTTAATCTCCAAAGAATACTTACAACTAGAACCTATCGGTTTAGTGTTCGTGTTTTTCTTTGCATTGATTTTATTTATTCAATTTACGGCCATGTTGTTCCATAGATTTGGAACTCTATCGCATATATTAGCATCGACAGAACTAAATTGGTTCTGTGCAAAGAAGGTAATTATAAAGAAAACCTGTTACCCATTATCTTGATTCAAGTATGTTTTAATACTTTTATTATGTACATTTAACAAAAACAGTTAACGAACTTTCAAAGTAATGTCGACTTTGGTAATTTAAATTATGAAACTTATTAAATTATTCCAAGAGTCTAAATAATAACCCACAGAAATAACCTACTTAACTTAAACGTAACGAAGTTGAATATTTCCTTATTTAATTTGGTTTCATATTTTTTTTTATTGTAGTCAGAAGACTTGTCTCAAGATGCTCTCCTGGACAAAAATGCAATAGCAATAGTAAAGGATTTACAAAAATTAAATGGTTTAGACGACGATTATGACAACGATTCGGGTTCTGGGCCACACAATGTCGGTAGAAGAAAAACAATTCATAACTTGGAGAAAGCGAGACAAAAGAAACGAAATATTGGTACTTTGGATGTCGCTTTCAAAAAGAGATTCTTTAATATGAACGCTAATGATGGACCAGGTAATTTAATATTTCATAGAATAAATTAATAACACTTGAAAGTACCCAAGCAATGCATTTATATATATATATTTTCATAAACTTTCAGGAACACCAGTCCTCAACAGAAAGATAACATTGCGAAGAGAAACATTAAAAGCTTTAGAAACAAGAAGAAATTCCGTAATGGCTGAAAGAAGGAAATCACAGATGCAAACCCTCGGCGCTAACAACGAATATGGCGTTACAGGAATGGTAAATATAAATTCATTACTGTGCACTTGATCACAAGTAGTTCTAATCAGTACTAGAATTTTAAAATAAAACCCCATTTATTGTATTTAACTCGCTGAACAGTGGGTTTCTCTATTTATCTACAGGAAAAATTATGATGGTTCTAATTTTGTAACTGTGATAGATTTATCTTTATCTGTAGATAAAGATAACTGGCCGTAATTATACTGGCAGCGGCCAGTGGTCAAAAGTACTTCGAACATCCTAATAAATAAACAATGATGCAAGTTAAACATGTTATTTCGTTACTAAATGAGGCATTACAGTATTCAACACTTTCAAGATGATGCAGTGCAAATATTTATATTTGATCTATTTTTCAGCTCAACAACAACCTAGGTGGACCACGGCATCGTACATCCACAGCGAATATATCGGTAAAGGATGTTTTTGCAGAACCCACTGGAGGTCAAGTAAATCGTGGATATGAAACCTCATTAGGTGATGATGACGACAACAACTCAATGCGACTGCAACCAAGACAAAACCAAGTCACATTTCAGAGATATCAATGAGCTCAAGACTAATATTCCTATGAGCTGCCAAAAGTACTTTTAAATAAGTACATTATAGTATAAATACTTGTAGATACTCATATTATTTAGTACTTAATCTTGAGGGGAACCTCACATTTCAAACAATACATCATGTGCTTGTGATATTTTAAATATATATCTACAGTGATGGAGCAGGTTTTTTGCAAAATCACTAACTACCGTTTTAGTTAATTTACAGCTTTATTGATAGAATAAGGACTTGTACACTGCCACTAAACTTTAGTTGTAAACTTTTTATACTTTTATGAGACTACTTGAAGATAGTTGTAAAATTTAAATTTGAAACTGGTTTTATACACAAACCTAAATAAGTCTTAATGTAATAAACGAATTTTTATACAATTTTACCGTTATTATTCCTGTACCTATTCTTGTGAAGTAAATAATAAATGCTACAAAAGCTTTAGACACGTTTTGACATAAACTTACTTACATAACGAATGTTGCTTAATTTTCTAGGAAAGACACGAAATCTGTTAGTTTGAATAGCTGATCTTCACTGGATGTGTGGAGAGGAGCAGATTGTGTGGGCGGAACTGGATTCACAGTCAAGCCATCTTCTTGGATTACCCACTTCCGGTCGCGACAAGCATGTAAAACTGCATCTCTTTTCAGGCCGCTCATAGATACCACCGTGTCCAGGGATATAGAACTGTATGAACGACCAATTAAATTGAACGCCCTTTCTCGTACTTTTTCTGTAATAATATTAATATTGTTTTATTACTATATGGGTCTACTAGGCCTACAATGGGTATACAATATAAACAATGGCTACACTATTATGACAATACAGTAGTAACAATTATGTTGGTACTCCTAATTTTATAAGAAGTTCAACTATCAACCTAAAAATTAATTGAGGCAAAAAGTCTTAGAATTACACGGATTCTACATCAGTCACACCTGGGTGATAAGGTTGGTCGCGATGTATTAGCGGGGCCGATAGCGGTGATAATTCATCATCATCATCATCATCATGATGGTGATAATTGTATCATGATATCCCATCACCATAATTAATAAAAATAGAAAATAAAAAATACTAAAAAAGTAGTGTTAGTCATAGACAAATGTAGGAAATTATTAATTTAGTCTAATAATCTAATTATTTAAGAAAGAAATTTAATTGATAGAAGAAAATAATAACAAAGATTCTTATTTTATTGTGAAAATAACTTTTTCACTTCTCATGCTCAAAAAGTTCGTCTTAATGTTGTTTATACATACATAAATCACGCCTATATCCCCAAAGGGGTAGGCAGAGGTGAACTAGCACCCACATTTCGCCAATTATGTTAGGTCCCATGTAATAGGTGGCGAGTCTATTGCCATTTAACGGTGACAAAAGTCGCCCATTCCTCATCATTGATTTATTCTTAGTCGCCTTGTACGACACGTACGGGAGAGATTTGGGGTGGTGACAATTGTATTCTACTCTGCCATCACCACACGGTTGTTTATAGGCTGCAGAAAATTATTACTAGAGCATAAAGTAAAATTTTCTTTGAGACAAAGATTCTTTAGGCCCAACAGCTAAAACCTTTGTTACTTGGCAGAATGAAATATGTACACCTAAGTTAAATATCGCCATTAAAAAATAAAATCCATGAAGGGGTAGGAATCAGGCACATAAATCGCAGTATAATACAAAAGATATCCTACTGCCTATTACTTATGGCTGTCTATTCCCTTACACCCGAATACAGAAACACTACTCAAAGTTTGAGTCCTGCTTAACATTTAAGTATGTCAAAATTGACATTTTTTCATTCAAATTTGAATAGTGTGTCTGTATGTTAGTAACCTTGAAATCCGAGAAAAAGATTGGCGACAATTATATTCTGTTCTGCATTGTGGTGTTGGCTATTTGGTCTAATTTATGCTACCTAGATGATTTATTAAATAAAAATCAAATAAAGATAAATAAATTACAAAGAATAATAAAAGTACCTTCAAGGGCCCTAATAATATTTGCTACTTCTGGTTCTGACCAGCTGTATGCTGAGATGGCCTGGTAAGTACCAGCTAAATCCTTTTTCCACAGTTTTTGTCCAATAGCCCATATAGCTCCGAGTTCTAGATTGCTGCTTGTGATATTTTGTGGAATTCTTTTCCACAGAAATTTGGCATTACATCTGAAACAGAGAATTAAATGGAATAAATTCTTATGATATTTATGTTATTCTTCTGAGTGAACCCTTTGCTAGACGTGGTGAATATAGCGACTGTAAAATACATACATACATAAATCACGCCTGTATCCTCGAAGGGGTAGGCAGGGGTGAACTATGACCCATGTTTCACCAATTATGTTAGGTCCCATGTAATAGGTGGGGAGCATATTGCCATTTATCGGGTACAAAAGTCGCAGTATGTTGCTAGGTGGTATAAGAGGAACACTGCTGCCCATTCCTCATCATTATTATGATTTATCCTAAGTCGACTTGACTATCCTTGTATGACATCCACATAATTGTCAACACCCTAAATCTCTATACTCTGTTGTCACCACACGGCACTATACAACACTATTTTAATTCATATACAATTTGTATAAAAACTATTTGGTGACTGTGTTTATTCTAAAACACTATAAATAACTCAATAAAAATATAATTAAAGATGAATGGATACTTTATTTCTACAATCAAAATAGTTAAGACTGCATTGAAATGGTTGAATATTAATTCAATTTATTAAAAATGCAAACGCTATCTTAACTTTTTTTTCTATTTGTTACACAGTAATGAATTAATAACAAAGTACAGTCAGTGGTCATAACTCTGACGGAGGCAACCTACAAAAAATTTGAAACAATTTTGGTATGCAGACTTACAGATCATTTTGATATAAATATATAGCTAGTAATTGTGCATATGTAGAGGGTGTTGCTATGCCCGTGGGAGCCTGTAAAGAAAGTTTAAGGGTTGTATAAAGGTAAGTTTTGGCAAACCGATAACCTTTGTTAAAACTATGATCCACTTAATTTATGAAGCAATTTAATAACACTGACCTCTAATTCTTGTTTTTCTAATTCTGTACAAAGTTTATCGAAATTCGTTAGCATTTTTCTAATATTTAATAAATTTTATCGCACTCCAAAATAAGAAGGTACTTCCACTTCCAAACAAAACAATTTTTTAGAAATGTCAATGTCTACTTGACATTTTTTCGTCATTTTGTTATTTTAATTCTCCCCTTTTCAGGCAAGGCAAAGTTATCTAGCCCATACAGCCATGTCTTAATTTTATTTTTCTTGAATTTTGCGTTAAAATATTGGCGTCACACAATTCAATACATCTAAGGAGTGTTTGGCTTGAATTAAATGGTAGCATACTGCATGATGGTGACTGGTGGGATGGTGAAAACCATTATAAAACACACATAGGGTCCCGCGCCCTATAAATTAATAAATTAAAGTCAATAAATTAAAAGACAAAAATGGGTATTTGGTTTAAAAATATTGAAAAGTGCGCTGGTATCTAAATGTGCAAAACACTGACTTTTATTACCTCTATATAAGTATAGTATAATAGAGGTCTGTGGTGCAAAATAATAGGTTTTTAATTAATACTTATAATGTGGATATGCCCAAAGGCGGCTGGCTGTAAAATCTAAGCCAAAACCTTAAGCAGTATGGAAGGAATGTTGTCATTCCAAGACATGGTTCGTTCCGTCTCTTGTAGCACCTTTACGGTGTGGTGGATGATATGAATCAAAAGAGAAAACATACTGCGCCGACCCTAGATAGACACGAAACAGGGCAGGGAAAAGAAAAATGTGGCTATGCCTCATCATCGTTTGTTGGAGAATCGGTAAACAGTCGATTAAAATTATCAACTTCATCACCAGTAATTTTTAAATTTCTGACTAATCATTAGCTGCAAAATAATTTCGACGGAGATTAATAATAAACATAATAAGAATTAAAACGGCACTATTACCGACCCACTATAGCAAACCTGCCGTTATTTTGTTCTTGTCAACTTTTAAGTGTGGGATATGATCGCGATTGTGCAACATTATATTCTATAGGTTGAGTGACCTCGATTTTTATAATTGAATTTCACAGCTATTTACGGAGGGTTTGGGCGGGCTCGCCAGTCTACTTGTCCTCTGCATTGCTTAGGTGCGCTTGCGTCATCATCTCACAATACAACCGGAGCCGATGGGCCCGCTGAGTCACCGAGCAATATTGTCGTTCAAAATGCTAATTTCTGGCCATACTTGTACCAATTTGCATCTTAATGCTTTACATTGTACAAAAACTTAGTATTGATCGGTGGATTGATTTTGTATTGAGTAGTTATAATTTTTGGGAAATTGATAATTAGCTTAATTGTACTTGTACTTATGGTACAATTTAATTAATAAGGTACATCAATTTATAGTATTTTCGTAGTAAACTGCAAATTGTTAACGGGTGACGGCAGAGCTGAATAAAATTATCACAACCCCCAATCTCTCCCAAGGGTGTCTGTCGTACAAGGCGAATAAGGGATAACAGAGAAAAGTAGCCAGCAGCGTTCCTCTTGTACTATCTAGCAATATATTGCGATTTACGTGTCCGATAGATGGCAATAGACTCGACACATGGGGCTTCATAATTGTCGAAACGAGAGTGGTATATATACCTAATACATTGCTTTTTTATTCTGCCGTCTTATGTCTTCAGCTACGTCAGCAAGCTCTCTCCAAGTGACACATCTCTAGAGAACATTTTGGAATGTTTGAACCTATTTTTTGCAAAATAAGATATACCTCGCCTATCCATCCATTTGGGGATAAATATGCGTAATTATTGGAGGTATGAACTACCCAAAAATATTTAATTTCTTAAATCGATTGTCAATCATAACATGTAGGTAGTAAAACACAAAGATACATACATAAATCACGCCTTTATCACATACGGTGTAGGCAGAGGTGAATTAACAAACACCCACCAACGCCAACCAGGCTAGGTCCTAGGTGGCATAAGAGGAACGCTGCTGCCTATTACTCATTGCTGGCGTAACCATTTACCCATTAGTTTTTGACATTTTAACGTATAGAAGAACTGTCAAAAAGTGACGGATAAGTTTTAATCGCTTTTTTTACGTGTTAGTGAACTCGAGCCTTAGTCGTCTTGTACGACACCCACGGGAGAGATGGGGGTGGTGAAAATTGTATTCTACTCTGCCGTCACCACACGGCGGCCACAAAGGTGGTTGAGAAAATTTAACATTTTTTGTGGTAGCCTGACGTGCTGTTGATTGTACATACAGCTGTGGGTTTATCCTATTTGTCATGTTTTGGTTCGTCAGTTGACTCGATAGTGTAGGTAGTTAATAATGGAAAAACTTTATTTTGTATTAGTAGGTAGCACTTTCGACCACTATAATATGATCGCAGGGCAGCACCTATTATTTTTTCTATCTTTATCTTCGTATAAGATCGATATATTTTAACTCACGTATCTATTTATATAAATCTCCAGATTGATAGTTAAGTGAGCACTCTTCGAAAATTAAATAATCATCGCGTCTCTTGCAGCCACTATATATAATTATAATAACACTTATGACTTGAGAACAAATGCCCGTGTGTACCTCAGAAATATTTGCCCCTACTAGGTTTCGAACCCGGGTCCTCTCTTGGCCATATAGACAGCGATCAAACCATTCGACCAAAAAAGTCGCCCAATACCTGTTAAATTGTAATTTTAATTAGAAAGTAAAGTCATCATTGTAAGTAAAATTGAAATTGTCTTAATGGCCAGTACCAAATAATTTGTTACAGTAAGTACTTATTACTTTTTTATTTAGCAACACCAAGTGGCTGTAGATAAGACTTATATAAATATTATTTTTAGTTTTTATCGTAATTTTGTGAAAACGACAATGTTACGAATATATTAAAACGAATAATAACTGTGCTTATCGTTTAATTAAACGTTCATAAATTCATCAATATTTTAATGCTACAAAAATTTTCGCTTGCTTACTAGACGATTTCCAAGTGGGATCGGATCACGAGTGACCTATTTCACAATTGTTTTGCGCAAGTGCCACGAAGAAGGATACATACCTAGTTGTAGTTACGTCACTTTCACTTGTTGTAGATTGTCCAATGGAACTGTTGTCACGCTCTGGCAGCGGCCAATGGGCTTGTCTACCGCCCCGCCTGGTGGTAGGCGTGCAGCCGGCCCTGAAGCGACATGTCCCACGGCCACGACAATAGTTTGTCAAAACGTGGCTGTGCTGCGGCTCCGTGTGAAACGGTTCGAAATTTTGAGATAGGTGGTAAAATGTACAACCTGAACCTGTGTATGTACAATTAAGCCTGATTTGCCAGGAAATAATGTACTTTTGATTCGGTATGGTAGACTCAAGCCGGATACAAATTATAACTTTTTATACAATTATGGGTTTGGTATTTTTGTTGACAAACGCTCACTTGTTCGCGGTTTTCCAGAGCGAGTCAATACTATAAGTGCCTAAAACACCACATTGTTGCTGCGACTCCGTGTGTAACGGTTCGAAATTTTGAGTTAAGCGATAAAATAATGCAGTGGGCGCGATTAGAATGAGCGAGATGTTTTGTCAGGAAAGATTCTGCAGCACTCAGGGTACAGGGCACGTCAATTAACTGTAATAAGTATATTTTTGTATGTTTGAACTCTTATGTTTAAATCTAAACTATAGACCGCAAGAATAACGACTAGTTTTGAATTGTTATTTTTTGACATTAAGCCCCTACTAATTATAATATTAATTGGCGTTTGAATTGAATTGAGCTAAAATAATAATTATTATAGTTTTGGTCAACCATCCAATGACCGCCCTTAGCGAACATTACTTAGTTTACGAAATCGCAGACGGAGTGCGCTAAGCCACCGTTTCATCGTGCTCCTCGCCGAAGTACCTACCTGAAGTTATAAGTATAAACTTAGATATACAACGTTTCAAGTGCAGGTAATATGGTTGTTTATAAAGTTATATTCCGTGTAGAGCCTGTAATGCGGTCAGGTATAGTGATTGACCCGCACCAGCTAGCTTCAGTGCAACGCCGTAAGCACTATGCAAAATTGGTAATTACCGTCAAATAGTGATTCCGTTTGGCAACGTAGGCGTTTACAATACATTGTGTCATCGATAGGCTTTTGTTTTTTAACATTCGTTCTTTCTGTTTATTTGTTGTTGACCATCTCTATACCTATGGCGCAAGAGGCTAGACATGCTTGTGCTTTCCATTGTGGAGGTTATGCGACTTTCCACAAGGTCATTATTTGCTATTTATTTAAACATTACATAATGTTAGAAAAATGATTACAAAGAATCAGAAAAAAAGTACGAAAAATTATCGTCGTGATGCCGGAAAATTTTCCTGCTTCTTTTTTTTTACAGAGTCATTAGTTACATGAGTAGCCGTGTTTCAGGTGTTTATCATTCAAGTTTAAGCGCTTGTTATCACTAACCAGGAGGCTTACCACCATCTCTTAACGCGATCAAGTTTAGGACCTAAACTCAGTAGAATCGCTAATTCGTACTACGACGCTATCTACGTGACATTGTTTTGACGTCCGCTTTTGACAGCAATTGAGCTTAGAGTTGAATCGTAAACTCTATATCATTCGTTCAATTTATATGGAGAATTCATACCATGACCTTCGTAAATAGCATAACCTGACACGCTGATCTGTCATTCTAAGCAATCAAATAAAAGTTACATTTCTGGAACCTAAAAATGTCTTCTACAAGGAATGTGTAGGTAAAACGTGCAATTTGAAGTTTAAATTTGTTTTTATTGAATTAATTATGTTGAGGCTCATTAGGTATTAATTAAACATCTTTATATTAACAATTATCAGTGTTTGAGAAGTGAAAAAATAATGTGAAGAGTTTTCGAAGGGAAACAATCCAGTATCACCAGTATGTAACCCTACAAGATGTTTGGTATGTTCCAGCTATAAACCAAGAATCTCTTTTCGGTTCTCGCACTCCACGATAAAGCTCCTAGTAGCGTTTTCTCTTCCTTCCACATTCTTCCACATTCAAAGAATGCACAGTTTTTGGTAATGGAGAAGACTGTTTGAAAGGAAAACGACATAAGCACGGCGGTTTATTCAGCCTCCAAGTCGAAAACATACTGCCTGAGAAACTCCCAGAAGTCTATGCGACGTATAAGGCTCGTTTGGTCACTGCTGGTAATGAATCAGTTTCACCTAGACATCGAAAAATGTCAGATAAATTGAAACCCGAGATCCCGGATCGTAATGAACGTACTTTCGAGGGAGGAATGTAATACTAAATTACGATCATGATGATCTAGAAGAAGCAGATGATGGTGAAGAGTTTCATGGCGCTGAATGCTTGCTACCTAGTCGTTATAATTTTCATGATCGCAGACAGATCCAAAGCCCAAAGAAATATAATGATAATGATGTTTGCCTTTCTAAAACATACCCATCGAAGTTCTCTGATGCCGTGAGACGAAATGGTCGCGAATAATGGCGAAAGGTCATCATTTGGATGCCCCGGAAGTTGCCAAAAGGCAAACCGCACAAGTGCAGGTAGTGGTGCAGCGTTTTAACCACGCTTTAAGTCACTGTGATAAGTGGCTTAGGATTAGGTCTCAAATACAGTGTAGATAGTGAGTTAGTGAATAATAGATATTATTGTGAGTGATTTATTTATTAGTTCGTTTCGTAAATATATTATTTTATTGTGTACAAAGCCTCGTGTTCTGAATTTCCGAATTGCCTGGAGCACTACACTGAAAAAAATATTTCTACAGATTGTGTTAACATACATACATACATACACAAATCACGCCTATATCCCCGAAGGGGTAGGCAGAGGTGAACTAGCACCCACGTTTCGCTAATTATGTTTAGGTCCCATGTAATAGGTCGCGAGCGTATTGCTATTTATCGGGCACAAAAGTCGCAGTACATTGCTTGGTGGTATAAGAGATATATAGGATGGCCATTCCTCATCACTGATTTATACTTAGTCGCCTTGTACGACACTCGCGGGACAGATTTGGGGTGGTGGCTATTGTATTCTACTCTGCCATCACCACGCGGCTTTTTGTCAGAATGTGTTTCATTTCATACAGACATACATAAATCACGCCTATATCCCCGAAGGGGTAGGCAGAGGTGAATTAACACCCACTTTTCGCCAATTATGTTCGGTTCCATGTAACAGGTGGCGAGCCTATTGCCATATATCGGGCACATAAATCGCAGTACAAATTTTTCATCTATTTTATTAAATAATTAAATTGTTGATAAGATTTCCTACTACAAGAATAAATTCCTTAATTAGGTACATTTAGGTATTCTCAGATACATATAGCCGTGTGGTGACGGCAGAGCAGCACACAATTGTCACCACCCCCATCTCTCCCGCGGGTGTCGTAGAATACGACTGTTCCGAACCATTAAAATACATAATATTATGATAATTTACATTTTTCTCCAAAAGAATATTATTGGTTTTAAATAGTTGCTTTTGCATAATTGCTGTTGAGTTTAGGTAGGGGATTAGCTTAAGATTAAACTAATTGAATTAGTAATTGTTCACATGTGTGGGGGTGACCTCACATAAGATGTCCGCCCTTTTCTTTGTACCATTCATTCACTTTTCTAATACCATATTACACGCACGATAGTCATTAAATTACTAGCTTTTTATTTACATCTTTACAATCTCAATTCCTGTACAGCGACTAAGGGTAGGTAAAGACAGCTATGAGTAATGGGCAGCAGCATTCCTCTTTTACCATCTAGCAATATACTGCGATTTATGTGCCCGATATATGGCAATAGGCGAGCCACCTATTACATGGGACCTAACTTATTTGGTGAAAAGTGTGTGGTAATTACCTCTGCCTACCCCGGGGATATAGGCGTGATTTATGTATGTATGTATGAAAATACATATAATAAAAAGCCTTTTAGGTAGAATCGAGTTTTTATTTCAAAAATTTTACAGGAATAAAAATTGTTTTCTTCAAAGTAATTAACTTTTAATAATCAATCAAATAAAAAGTGATGATACTTGTAACACTCTTAGGTACAGTTGGTTCCTCGAGATTTCCTCCGCTCGACTCAACCTCAAGGAAGAAGTTGTTATGTCAAAACTTACTTGAGGTGTACTCTCCTAAGGCCGAGTGGAGGAAATCTCGAAGAACCGACTATACATATGGGTGTTAGTCTTTTCTCTCCATCATTGTTCTTATAGATCAGTCATTTAATAATCACAGTTACATTGTTTATATAAATAAAGGCAGGGTTATATTTTTTTTATCACCATATGGGAGACCCTTAATGTTTGTCTATACTAAAAGGGCCAGTTACCCTAATAATATTACTTAATGCTAAATTTCTATAAAATAGTTTTGTTATAGTAATGGCTTGACATTGATATTTTTAATTTTAATTATAAATTCACTTAACATATTTAACAGATTCCGCTCCGGTTTTCCGAAGGCCGGTTCATCATTGGACTGTTCGCCGACAGGACGATTTACCTTTTTACGTTTGACCAACAGTCTTTTTCACCTATGGACATTTCGCAGCCAAAAGTTTTCATCTACGTCACTTCCAACCAACACAAGTTGTTAAATCTTATTGGTTTGATAGCGTGGTCTTTGGGGATGTTCATTTCCCATGATACGGTCAGTTCGACTGGAAGTACACGCTTGAGTAGTCTCGAGTAAAGTACCTAATATATCCGGTCTAGATCTTGAAACCGCTACTACGTCATTTGGTATTTTGTAGTGTTTTTCATACGAGTCCATCAGAAGAGTCCAGTCCGGAGCCGAACCTGAAATTGAGTACGGTTTGTGATTCGATTTCGATGTTGAGCCATCATCATCATAAACAGCCTTTTAATGTCCCCACTACTGGGGCACGGGCCTTCCCTATGGATGGAAAAATATAGTGAAATTGGGCCATAACCCACCACGCTGGCCAAGTGCAGGTTGGTGGGTATTAACGACTGCATATGCAGCCGGGGCCAACGGCTTAACGTGTCTTTCGAAGCCCGGAAGAACTCGAGATAATAAATTTTTGGTCACCCATCCAATGACTGGCCTTAGCGACATTGCTTTTACGCAATCGCAGGCCAAGCGCGCTATACCACTGCGCTAGCGAGCTCCCTAATGTTGATCCTTGGTTGGTGAAATTTACGAAGCTTTTGTTGGTTGTAAGTTTCCTTTGTGCTCTCGCAACCGTTATAAAATAGTAATACAATACTATTTTATTACGGTTATACAGAGCTCGCTAGCGAACTCTGGCGAAACTCAATGTAACACTTACTGCCGCACTCAGAGACGTCAAATAACTTTAATGAATACCTAATGTCAAAAAATTTCAAAGAAATCTAGACCCTAAACCCGGCAAGAATAGCGACTAGTTTTGAATTGTCATTTTTTGACATTAAGTAGGTACTCATCATCGTCAATTGCCGTCTCTGAGTGCGGCAGTTAGTACTTTACTTGCCTTGCACTAACCTTTCGAGTCTTTGGAAGCCTCATCGTATGCATTTAATTTCTCTCTAATGTTACTCCACATCCTTTTCGAAAACTCTATCGCTTGCGAGGTTTTGTTATACCCGTCGGGAGTAATCTACATATTTTGATCTAAGTGCTTCCAAAGTGCTTCTTACTGGGTATAACTGACTCTGCGACGAGGCCCCAAACTAAAAATGGTATAGATAGAAAGACCACTTGAAAGAAAACTTCTTATTTGTCATGGCTTGCATAAATATTTTATAGCATAATTTAAGCAATTATTAGATTTAAGCCTAAGAATAATATGATAAATATCTTATAACTTACGACATTTTGTCAGGTTTATTTTGATTTAGTTGAAAAACTTAAAAATCTAATTTTAAACACCGCGGGTCTCACTCGACTCAATTTCATGTGCCAACGGTGTCAACACATAAAAATGACAACGTCAAACAAGATAAACATTTGGTGTGAACATCTTACAAAGTCACTATTCCGTATTCAATTTATTTTATCAAAAAGAATATATATTGAAATAATAATATATTTTTATATATTTTTGTTAATACATGATACATAATATATATATTACTTAATTTCCTCACAATAAAGTATATTTTTTCAAATGTTTAAATGACTCTTCAAGAAATACGGTTTTTACCGGTAAGAAAATACGCAAAAGTTTTTGAACGCACTTCGGCATCAGTAAACTGAGACAGCTATATGTCATTTTTATATAGCGCTGTTTCTTTCACTCTGTAACAGACCAAATGCAGACCAGCGGCATCTTTCGTTCATTCTAGCGATTTTTTAAGCGACACGTTTTAAGAAGATGATGGTACGAATTAAAACGATGCAGTTTAGGAACCTACACTCAAAGGACAGGAATAACAATCGCTTTTAAAAAGATGGTGGTAAGCCTCCAGGGTTGATGTTGTTTAGGGCGACCAATTTGCTATTGGTAAGGAAAGCTTGTGCCACAGCAAGCAGCAGGCAATACGTAAAATAGGTCCATAAGCTGCTACACCCGGGTTTCTAATAGTGGTCGGGTGGGCAGAGGTGTATTATCACCCACGATTCACCAGTTTATGCTTAGTCTCATGTCTATACTATTTATTCGATTTTAATTTTAACATTATATAAATGTTAGAAAAATTTGTACAAAGATTTTGGTGGCTAGAATAGCAGCGGACGCGGGTTCGATTCCCGCCTCAAGATCATAATTTTTCGAAATTCTTTTTTTAACTACCAAAATCTTTGTACTAATTTTTCTATACTATTTATTTATTAGGGCGTTGTTAAGAAATTTCTTAGCTATCATAATAATAATAATCAACATGCATACACTTTGAGTACCTACGTATTATTCACATCCAATTTCTTTTATTTTAAACAACGACTTTTAACTTTAATCGTTGATGAACTCATTGTTTCTTATGTTTTTAAAAATGACTCTGTATGTGCATCTCTAAGCATTATATTTTATGTTAGTGCCCGAATTTCCGCGTACCGGGTAGGTTTTATGAGTTGATAACAACATTTATTTATGCATGCAATTCGTAATTAACAGCCGTTTTGTCGCGATTTCTCGCAGAATGGAATCGCACAAAATTATAAAGTCGCGTTTAAGAAAAGTCCGAAACTACACAGGTTCGGACGCATCCGCGCTTAATGGACATTAATTAATACAATTAGCCAACGGCAAATTACACGTAAAGACTGATATAATGAGCGTAAATTGAGGCGACTTTACACTTCTGATTTATTGTCCTGCACTGGCATGATTTCGACGAAAGAGAAAACAGACAAGACCAGGCGGATATTACGAGCAGTATATAAAATTGATAATGAATATTTATAAAAAGTTAATCACAGTTCACCTTGTTTTCCGCCGGGTCACAGGAGAAACGATTAAATCAGAACATTTCCACTTAATCATGCATATGAGGCCGAGTTTTCTCTGCAATTATTCACTTTAACGTTTTTAAAGCCAAATACAATAACGAAGCTACTATAGCTAATTGTTCCAGGGAAATTAATACAAATATGCCACATAATTCCTTTTTTAACAGCAATAATGATAAAAAAACAAGTTTTTCTTAGGTTGCTTGCGGATGAAGAGCTAGTATAGTAGCATCAAAAATAAAATTACCAAATTAAGTAAAGCTTTTAATCAAATTGACCCCACACGACTAATACTATGATTTATACCTATTTTTTTGTTGTACAGACATACAGTTGGCCTATCCCAGTAATTAATAATAAATAAAGGATATTAAATATGCGACATCATTCGTCATTTCAAGGTTCGTAACATCTAATTTGGTTTGAGAAGTCGTTTAGCTTACATTGTAAATACCTGTTTCTACGCTGTTTGAATTTTGTAACTCTGCTTTGGGAATTATTTTATAGGTTTTATCATGAATAGGCTAATGAGATTATAATAGCAACTAGACTTTAAAGTCTGATAGAATATTGAGCACTATTCCACCGAATGTGTCAAGTATTTGCATTTAGAACTACCATTCACATACATATTGGACTATTTTGTATAGGCTACCTACGGCTTCATTTGTAATTATGTGATTAATCTAGAATTGTCGTAGCGTGAGTAGGATCAGGTAGCCATATTTATTTAAATTTATGTTTCATATTGTAAGACATAATAACGTAAATATTGCTTGTAGGTGTCGGTTTGATAGGTGAGTTGTAGAGCATAATTAGTGCTCTTTAACAAAAAATCATAGGGATTGATTTAAGTAAATCATTAGGGAAATATAAATAAAATATACCATTTTAAAATATAATTTAATATATAATGTTCTGTGCTCATAAAAAGGTCGCAATTTGCAATTCTCGTTGGTTTCATAATATTGATCAGATTTGTTAATCACAAAATACCGTGGCTAACAATTTGACCGGTTTTTCTTTGTTACAAATTTTGAAATAATTCTGATGTAATGTTAAGTTATGAAATAAATATTAATAAAATAGAAATTTAAAATAGTTGCCGTGTCGTCTTTCAACGTATTAAACTAAAAGTTATTGCTTTGTTTATGTTGTATCAGGCATCATCATTTTCCTGCACAAGTCCCAGGTTATCTAGATTCTACACAGCTATTCACCCTTTTAAATTAATATCATTCATCACATCGGAAACGTGCTAGTGATGAATGATTGTATAAAAAGTGATAGAAAAAACCATGTAGAGAAACAGATGAACGGATACAGTCATTGAAATGACCACTTTCCAATCCAAAACTCTTTCAGTGGATCCTTAAGTTATAATAGTAACCCTAATGAGAATAAAAGCCAGGTTTTTGACCGATTATGGGCGAGCCGCGACTTAACAGTGCTTAGAACTTTAAACACGAATCAATTTTTTTTTGGATGTCAGCAGCGACTGTCGCAATGGTAGGCTTTGCGAAATCATGTCCGAGAGGCCAGTTATCCGTGTTATCAGCGGGCGTTTAATAAAACGAACACCCGATGATAGATGGCACACTAAAGACGAGAGTGCCATTAGCACCTGACAGGCGGTGAGCGATCGCCGCGGAGCTTCCGATGCCTGCGCCCGCGCCCGCACCGCCATTGTCGTGAAACAATGGCCCTCCTATCTACAATCGCCCGAAAATAGATTCTAATTGGATCCGCGAACAGTTTTCGTGACCCTGAGTGCGGATTAAGTTAATCATTCAAGCCGTCTGTCCTATTAGGAAGGTCGTTAAATGTTTGTTTATGTATGTTTATTTAGTAAGGCATATAGAGACCGAAAACTGTTGTTTCAGTAAAAATTTACACTCATTCAAGTTTTTTGATTAGATACTACCAAGGGAGATTACGTGGCGTGTTAATTTGAAATATGTTTTATGTATACAAGCCATATTTTTTTAAATACATATCCAAAACTGGAGATGTTTAGAAAATTGTTATGGCTGCTGCTATCTAATTGTATATAAAGCCTCGAAAAACTAATGATCAATGGCTTGAAGTGACCGACTGTTTATTTGACTCTACATGTATACCAAGTGCAAATTTTAACACTTACACTTAACGAAGTTGACCGATTCATTTTGCATTTTCGGTTAAATGAAATAAATTGTCGTATGTAACAAGTATTTGGGTCGATAAGTTCGACATTGCGCCATGATTTTCGTCTCATTAACTTTGTTTATGCAGCTGTGTTGTGCAGCACTCAGGTCAGTTCATCGATAAATGTCCTGAGAGAGAAAAAAAATGTGAAGCTAAGAATTTCGGATTGATTAAAGCGATTGCGGCTGTAAACTTTAAAGCAGTTCACAGATAGCAAAAACATAAAAGTCAAAGGTTCAACGTTTGCGAGCCATGAGTTTAACTTACTCATTATTGCATAATATGATAGGTACTTTATTATTTATTTCTGCATACATATTTTATGTAAATGTATGTTTACCTAACTATTTCCTTTAGTGGCTAGGAAGAGGAGTATTAACACCCACAAATAAAGTTAGCTAATTTAGGTCCCATGTAATAATAGGGAGTGGTCCCATTATGAAAATATTATCGAAATTATGGAAAAATCCAGTATATAAATACCGAATACGTAAATCTATATTTATAACTTAATTGCCTTGTATGACACATTATTATTGTTTCTAAAGTTTCGTAAGCTTATGTAAAGTTTCGTAAGCTTATGCGATAGTTTGACTCATGAAACTTAATGAAATTTAAAAATATAAATAACTAGGGCCTTTTAAAAGCAGTTATCTGATGTGAAATTATAAATGTCTTTGAAATACAATAATACCTAACTAAAGTAAAGCTATTTTAATGAAATTTATTTTTTAAGCCCTTGATACAAAAACTCAAGACATCGTATTAAAATTTTAAAAATTTTTCGAGATATTTTTTTTCACCACCCATGCATTATCTTGCCTTAGCAAACATTGCTTAGATGTTAGGATATAGGTACAATTGTAGTCTGAGCGCTCGAACTACTACGTTATATGGTTACGCTAAATGTCCATATATCTTAATTAAACATGACATTCGTACATACATTTGTGCTTAAGTTCCACCTTTAAACAAATAAATTTTATTCTGCCCACTTCATTGTTATTTAAACGCCAACTGAAGACTTAGGGACTTCAGTTAGGAACTGAGTGCAAGATCATATCACAAAATATAATATGTCAATATTTTGATTTTATTTCGGGTAAGTACTTAAAATCGTGTTTGTTTACAAGACCATCGCGTGAAATTGCCAGTTAGTGAGAAATATAAATAGCGTTACTCTGAAGGGACGAAAGTGAAAGCGTTCGTGATCATCCGGCTAAGCTGACAGAATCCTTGGCTGCTTCATAATTTTGACCTTTAAGTCCTTAAGATAAGGATACCGGGATAAACCAATCATTGCGACTGTATATATTTCATCGCGTGGACTCAAGTCACGAGTCGCTCTGCTGACCCCTGAGCTCGCCTCTTAAAGATTTAGCAGTTGGGACCAAGTTAGGTTTACTGAGATATTAAGATGTAAATTATTACTCATGTCGTTTGAATCCCAAAGCTCCATATTCAGTAGTGATATCTTGTACTCTTCGTTAAGGAATCGGTTAGAGTTCCATGGGTTCGTGCGCTGTATCCTCCCTATTATGCAAATTACAAAACAATGTTTCCAATTGCATTGGTTCCAGCTACTACTGGGCAATTTGTATTTATTTGGAGGATATAACTTGCATTATTTGCAGAAGCGTACCTAAAGCTTAGCGTTAGCGTAGCTTAGCGGTATTAGCTTTTTAATATTTTTACAATATAAAGGACACTTTGCAGGTAAAGGACACTTTGCAGGTAACAGTAAGATTATACGTATCCATATGCCTTAAACTTAAGAACTATAGTGTATATCCCTAACATGATTTATAAAAAGTGAGGTATTTGAACATACATACATAGGCTAATTAGGCAGAAATCACTTATTTCCACTTGCTACGATCCGGCTTTCTTTTGATATTTGATACTTCTTTCCTAAGTTACTACTAGTACCTACTAGTTTATTAGTTAGTACTAGTTTCCTAAGCTATGTTCAAATACATATAATAATATAAAAGTTAGATAAATTATTACAAAAGAGTTCAGAAGAATTACGAAAAATTATGTCCTGATGCGGGATACGAACCCGCATCTTGCGCAATGGTGTTGACAATTGTATTCTACTCGGCCGTGTGGTGACGGCAGAGTAGAATACAATTGTCACCACCCCAAATCTCTCCGGTGGGTGTCGTACAAGGCGACTAAGGATAAATCAATGATGAAAAACGGGCAGCAGCGTTCCTTTTATACCACCTAGCGATAGCAGTGTACTGCGACTTTTGTGCCCGATAAATGGCAATAGGCTCGCCACCTATTACATGGGACCTAACATAATTGACGAAACGTGGGTGCTAGTTTCACCTCTGCCTACCCCTTCGGGGATATAGGCGTGATTTATGTATGTATCTTGCGCAATCCGGACGGCTATTATGCCATTATATGCCATGCGGAATGTCTCTAACTTTTCAATTTTACATTTTAAGTCATCGGAAACCCGCGCATTGGAAAATAAATTTCTAACATCCACGGAAGGTGTTTTTTCAAATACCCTGTATTCGGTTAAGCTTGGGTTCGCTATTTAATTATTATAAGAGCATGACAGTTGATATGAATCAAAAGGGAGTGGATGGCTCGTTATCTGATCAACATCAGTGGAAGAGGAAACGTATGGTTCCTACTGCACCGACCACAGATAAACTGGGAACAGGGCAGGAAGATGAAGAATATTTGTGAAGTTTCAAAAAAATTAATTAAAAAAAAGGATCACAAGAATCTGGAAAAATCATGCAAATGTTTTGTTTATTTATGTTGCACGTGAAATTAAGAGGATCTATAAGAAAAGTGCAACCGTAAAAGCACCGTTGTCATTGTATTATTTTAATGGCATTTTTATGGCCGTGTGGTGACGGCAGAGTAGAATACAATTGTCACCATCCCAAATCTCTCCCGCGGGTGTCGTACAAGGCGACTAAGGATAAATCAGTGATGAGGAATGGGCAGCAGCGTTTCTCTTATAGGCGACTAAGAATAAATCAGTGATGAGGAATCCCAGCAATATACTGAGACTTTTGTGCCCGATAAATGGCAATAGGCTCGCCACCTATTACATGGGACTTAATATAATTGGCGAAACGCGGGTGATAGTTCACCTCTGCTTACCCCTTCGGGGATATAGGCGTGATTTATGTATGTATGTATTTTTATTCTGACGTGCACCCATGCCAACTAAAACATGTAAAAGTATAATATTTTGCGAACAGAACTTTTTGTTAATAGAATATTTCTATATTTAAAATTAATTAAGGATATTTGCTAATAATAAAATAGATAATTAATTTAGTTCGAATAAAATTTTTGTTTTCATTTTGTTTTAATTTTAAACCTTATTACAAATGTATAAGGTTCAAATTGTGATAGCCAGTATTTTACCTCTCCCATATAGAGTTTTAACTACAGTGGACCCCCGGTAATCCGGCCCCTGGCTAATACGGCACCCCCTGTAATCCGACATCATGAGTAATAAGTACATAATTTTTTATTTTTTTTTAATTGGTGAAAAATGGGTGTTTAATGAAGGTTATTGTTTTGTTTAAAGTTTCATAGCATTAATGACGTTAATTTTATAATAAAATTTAAGGTTTCTGTGTTGTTTAATTTACTAAATTTGACTTACATATAGCATGAGTGTAACATAAAAAAACCTCATGTTTGGATCTATAATTTGTCGGATTACAAGGTACTCGTTTGTAAAAAAGTCCGAACTATAGGGGGTTCTGGCAGTACTCTATAATCCGACAACTTCGCTAGTCCGACACTGCCCTGCAAAACGTTTGTCGGAGTACCGGGGGTCCACTGTATTTAAATTAAGATCATTAATTAATACAATCTTAAAAATATTTATATCAAAACGATGTAACTGTAATATTATGTGCCGTGGGGTCCTTATAATAAGGTGGTATTTGTTTGTCTCTGTGAAAATCATTATTGTGTTATCTATGCACTTGTTGCTGGTTGTTAGTTACGAAGTCGGTAAGGCAGAACCCGTTAACTATTGGATAAAACCTGTCTAAATAAGTGTATCCAACTTATCAACTCAGAGTTGTAAACTATGATAAGGCGAGTGTGTTATTATTAATAGCTGCATACAATTTACTTATTTAACAGAAAACAGATAGTGCAATCTCGAATGCGTGCAAGCTCCGTGTTAACTCGCACTAAAATGGTAATAAAATTGCTATCGTATGCAAAGGACGTTTTACTTTAAGTAAGGTTGACCTAAGACTTTCGTCTCTTAATTGCAAAGCTGCTGAATAAACGATGCCTATTAAATTATGGTATTAAGACATATAAGCTTCTATTCTCCTTCGCGACGCAGATTACTCTGCCTATCTAAGTAATAATACGGGCACGGTTCTTAATGAAGTAGTTTCAGTGTTTCTTGCTGAGGTTGCAACAAAATATATGCACATAATGTTTACCCTCAGGCCAGCAGACACTTGGCACTATTTATAAATGTTATGGATTCATAGACTTGTAAGAAATCGCGAGTATTATTATAATAATCCATTTACATTTTTGTAATACTTTATATATTTGGAAAACTTTGCTATGTAACCGTGTGGATTTGTAACTGTAAGGTAAAAATTTATTTTAAAAGGTGAGAACGATCTACATGGTCCGTACTGAAAGTCTCCGGAATGAATAAGATTTTTTTTTAAAGATTTTGGTGGTTAGAAAAAGAATTTCGAAAAATTATGATCTTGAGGCGTGAATTTTCCCGCCTCAAGATCATAATTTTTCGAAATTCTTTTTCTAACCACCAAAACCTTTGCACTAATTTTTCTAACATTTATATAATGTTAAAAAAAAAAAAAAAAAAAAAAATTTAAAGGTCTAAAATTAATTTATTGTTTCTCAAAATATTCCCCCTTTGCATAAATGCACTTTTTTAATTGCGAAATAAATCATTATATAAGGGGGCTCCCATACGACAAACGTGATTTTTTTTCTTCCTGCCCTTACCCCGCTCTAGGTGGGGTCAGCCCAACATGTTTTCTTCTTCCGCTACTCTCTACCCTTCACCAATTTCTCATCCATTCCTCTCGCTATCATAGTTCCGCTTTAATCAGTGTTTCTTGTAAACCACTACTACTGTATTAATTTTATTGTATTGTGCATTCTGCATTTAATTTATTGTATTCTGTTGGCGAGCGGTTTCGGCTGGGTCACAATTTAAGAACCTTCGTTAATTTCATATAGTTACAACATAGTTTCAACTTATTCGTAATATATTGATAAATTTTATTAGGGACCATTTTACTATGGAGTTTGACATAAGATCGGCTGTAGTATATTTATTATGACTTTCAGTATTAACGATCGCACACAACAGTCCCAAGAAGACAATTTTATTATTCGGTTTAAGTATCCCATTCTGAGTAACTGAGACAAATTTATATTCGTCTAAGTGTCTATATTTTAAATTTTATAACTTTGCTTTATAATTTAAAGCATAGCTAAATTATTACTACAGAATGATGACTAAGTGGTTTATTACCAACTAGTGGTCGCCCGCAGCTTTGCTCGCGTTAATGTCGGTTGTTATATAACCTTCCTCGATAAATGAGCTATCCAACACAAAAAGAATTTCTCAAATTGAGCCAGTAGATCCTGAGATTAGCGCGTTCAACCATCCAAACAAACAAACTTTTCAGCTTTATAATATTCGTTTAGGATACAAAATGATGTCTAACAGCCGCGCTCAGAGACGTCCAACTAACGTTATTGAATACTTTATGTCAAAAAATGACAATTCAAAACTAGTCGTTATTCTTGCCGGGTCTATGGTCTAGTTTTGATTGACATTTTTTGTATTAAGTACCCATTAATGTTTTGTAATGTTTTGTTAAGTACCCATTAATTTGACGCCTCTGAGTGCGGCAGTAAGTGGTTTATTACCAATATATCAGTATTTCATGAACTCTATATCCCATTAAGTCCCGTTATCCGAATGGAAGCAGCAGGCAGCGGGCTGCGCGGGCGCATGGTGTTGGCGCATGCACCGCTTAATAGAACCGCAAACTCTCGTCGCTTTTACCTATAAATTATCACGAGGATCATGTTACAAGACGCTGTGGTCGAGTCGACTTCTTAGTACCATGGGAAATCTTCGTATTGTACTCAAAGAACTATTAAACCTAGATATAGACTATAGTAACAGGTAAACAAATCATTAAATATTTAATATTTATGCAAATGTGCTTTTTTAATATCTTTATTATTGAAAAATTAAATAGAGTTATTAAAATAAAAAAGGCAACCATGAAAAAGCTGTAGATGAAGTAACCGATTACGTAAATAATATTTATGGGTGTTTAATCAAACGGGCGCAGTTAATCATGGGTGTATTCAAATGTATTGACAAACAATAAAAAGTCAGTATGACTCACACCTCTATAAATATTTGCGATATTTATAAAATATTACTACTGCGCGACTAAAAAACTGCTGCGTCTAACATCTCCCGCGCATCCTTTCAAATTTCGAGGCCGTCTTCTTTCCTAAATGAACACGTCGCTACGCCAATTTAAAAGAAGCTCCATAAATAAAGTGACCGTATAATTTCCGAGTCAAAATTGCATGTCTTTCTAGGGCGTGGCGGAGTTATTACGAAATTATTATTCGGTGATTTATAATAACACTTCGGTATTGAGCATGTGATTTCCCTGTTGAAAATGGGTGCGGGTTGTGCAACAAAATTTCGCCCAGTCTCTCAGTAGTGCGCGGGCTGTTTTCGTGTGCGCGGTATCTTTTTACTCGCGGAGCTTAAAAAGCTTTTAAGGGGCGTGCGTTTGGGAGTTCGATAATGCATTTTTGCAAGCGGACCAAGATTCTTGCGCAAGGATGGCAGCAAACTGGTCCGACTGGTCCAATCTGGGCCAGAGGCATCTCTCCGTAAGATCCACTAATAGATATCATCGGCCCGAGCTAGTTCAGCCTCTTCAATTTGCTTTTTACACGCATTACCGATGCCGCTGCTGTAATACGCAACGAGGTTGATGTCCTGGCGTTTATTGGTTTCGTTAGCTCGTTAGCAATCTCACCATTTATAACCAATTTAAAATGATATAGCGTCTTTTAATCGGTATTTCGCGCACCTATTTATGGGAATGGAAGACTAGTTAGGTTTTAAATTTTGTTTTGCAACGTTTAGATAAATATGCAATATCGAAATAGCAATGTTTGGCGTGATGCAATCGTTCTTATTGTTTTCATTACGAAAACAGATTGCTAATGTTTGAGGGAAGGACGAGAGCTCGGCTCTCCTTGCACAACGCAGATTTCACTAAGTGCTGACATTTCATTAAAATTGTATTGGAATCGTGAAATGCGTTTTGGATCCAATAAGTAGGATTAGTAGGTAATCCCATGAATTCCCATGGGTGTATTGTCATATTAGGTACCTGTTATTTTAATGTACTTTTTATTTCATTATCATGCTATATTACATTAATTTATAACCAGAATTTTCATTTTAGACCAGTACAAATGCTTACAATTAAGATGAAAATACTAAAATATAGGAATTGTACGGTCGAACATAGCCATTATCTCTTTCAAAAAATGGTTTAACCGATTAATAAAATTTGTCATCTCCCATTGATGAATAATATATTCTCCCTATATTCTATATGCCATCCATAGGGAGGCCTGTGCCCCAGCAGTGGGAACATTAATGAGGTGATGATGATGATGATGATGGACGAATATACGGCTAGATTCGTAAATAGATTACCTACCACTTAATTATTTTTTTGACTTGAAGCGAGAACTGGAGAAGGTTATTTATAACACTGGGTACTTTAATTTTAATAATGTTTAAATCAAAATTATAACAATTATTATATATAACACAAATTCATTAACTTTAAGTAGTTGTTCCATACGCAATGAAATAAGTTTGTAGATGTAAATGTCTCTTTTAAACAGTTTCTTCAAATAGTTTAACGGTGTAAATAAGTCTCACTTAAAGCAGCCTAGTACACGGCTTAATCCTAATGGACTTGACAAATGCCGGTAATTATACAATTAAAACTAGAAATGAAAATGTTACTGCCTTCGCGAACGCGTTGAACTCTACTTCACAGCATAGCAACTTAACGTCATTAAGTTGCTTCTGTCACATTCACATGACATCTTAATAATTGATTTAAAATTGGGAGTTTCGGTTTAGCTGTCACATAAATCTCACTCACGTACAATGGTAGGGTGCTGTGATAAATCTAATTTATTGGTAGCTCGTGCAATCATGCGCATGTACCCGGTAAACACGGAGTTTATCTCTGTAAATAACTAGACAGCCGGGGAGATTCATTAGGCGTCGATCCGTGTCTGCCGGCGCTGTAATCGAGGCAATTGTTCTCCGGGGAAATTCAATTATTAGCTCGTAGCGCGAAATATCGGCCGTGGAGCGCGGCTTAAGCCATTGGGCAACCCGGCGCGCGTCGTTAGGAGTTCGCAATAATTGTTCGCGATTTATCTCACCACTCTTGCCTATAATTAAACGCTTAATAATTGGAGGAGCGCGTTAGTTTGTCCGGGTAATAAATCGCGCGTTTGCTGGTCGCCGGGCCCGGTGCCGTATCGACTCGACCGCGCCTGTCGTGCTTCGTGCCTGTTGTAATTTCGACCGAGCGAGGGTAGTGCGCTCTCACGCTGCCAATAACTAGTGTAATCGTTTTATGCGACCTGTTGTTGAATTAGTTGATGTGATTGTAGCAGTCCATTGTTATTAGTTGCACAAAAAGATTAATGTTTCAACTATTCCATTTTGATCGGAACTGGAAATATGCAAATTGCTTTAGAACGGTACTAGAATGTTGGAGATCTCCTAATGAATATGGTTTTGTTTCGTTTTGACGTAAACTAATGTGTCTTTTTGATGAAGTGGTGTTTGAGCGGTTTATTATAGCTAATTTGATAGGACACAGTTAGGTGTCGGGTTACATGGGTTTCGGTCAGATTGCGAGTGTTTGACGTTGAATTAGTGCCCGTGTCCCTTTGTACATGGCTTTTCTTTATGTAAATTAGTCTATTGAGAAAAAACGTATCGTTTCAAAATGGAACTATATACCTTATAATAAGTACCTTATAATATATCCTTTTTGATCCTTACATTTTTATAGTTCAACAGTAATTACAAGAAGTATTCTTTAGAGAAGCTATGGGAAGGACTATGCCGAGAAGACTATTGGACGGAGAGAGTGACAACTTAAGATTTTGGTTCAGGTTTACAGTTAGCCGTACTAGTGTATGAATTATAGGCATATGTAGCCCTAGCCCATTCCCAACCACGTGTTAGCGGTTTCATTTGTATACCTCAAGGGCGCGTACGTATGCGTTTTTTTAGGATTCAGCTCGTTGATTCAATTTTCATGCTATTGCGTATGTTTATACCGAACGGAGGCTGTGCGGCTGTTGATCGGTGTCTGCGCGATTGAGGTGTACGCAGTGTCGATAGGGATATTGCAAAATAAGCTTTATTTAATAATGAAACGATTAAAATTGCTTTTGGAAACCAGAAGTCGCGTTAAAAATGTGAGTCGATACGCAGCCTTACATTTAAAAAATCACAATGTGTCACGAATTGGGAATACCACTACATAAATTTTTTCTACTCGATTTGTTATTTAGAAAAACAGTTCCGTGGTCGACATCTCAAAACATCCTTCTGACACATCCCACAAATTTTGCGTCACAAAAACGCCGCCGGGATATTAGCGTGACTGTACAAAGAGAAGCCGCTGCGCTGAGCTTATTGGAAAACCAAGTCGTATGGAAAACTGGATTCGCTCTAAAATTTATGTGTACCAAACACCGTTTAACTGCGCCTTATAAATAAATGCCGATTGTCCTGTGTCATTAAATATTCCACGTGATAAATCGTCTTTTATCGGGTCTAGTTGTACAGTTACATCGCGAGGGAAATAATTTAGAGACGGTGATATGGTGTCGAGCAGAGCCGGGGGATACATTGCGCTTATACAGACCTTTGCATGCTCGATCCTTAGTAAAGTCGTTGTTAGAATAAGACGGCAGACAACAATTGTAAAAAAACAAATGAGTAGCGTTTTGTCAATTTTACGGCGTGCAAAATAGCAATAAAAATCTAGGTCTTTAACAGTAGTACTAATGGCCTAAACCACAGCCTAAACCAATCCTCGAGGTGAGAGGGGGTGTGACAATTATATTCTTCTACTGACGACGACGGCGAATGCTCAGATTGCTGGGTATTGGCCAAGAGGTCCCGGGTTCGAATTCTGGTAGGGGCAAACTTTGTGATGACCACAAATGTTTGTTTCCGAGTCATGGTTGTGTATATGTTTATGTAGTATATTTTCATCATTTATATACATAATTATATTAAAAATATGTCCGTCATCTAGTATCCATAACACAAGTGCTTAGGCTACTTACTTTGGGCTAGATGATAGGTAAAAAAATATAAATATAATATAAATAAAAAATATTCTTCTCTTCCGTCACCACACGGCTAAACATGTATGTAGTAATTTTCCTATTTAATATTTATATTATGATCAAATAACAAACTGAAAATATATTTAAAGTCATCGAGCAAGTTAGATGGAATATCTAAAATGAAGCAGCTTATTTTATATTGAACGACTACAAGTAATGTTCGCGACTATATTGTTGATAGTACCCTGACACCTGTTGACCCCAAAAGACGTGGAGTGACGCTTAGTTTTAATAGCTTGATATCGAGTTCGTGATAAATATTAGTCGCTCATATTGTTTACCGAAGGATAGAAGGCGTGAGATGCTGCAAAAGATTTGGGTGCCATTTTACCGGCGATAATAATTACGATGTGCGAATATTGCGGTTCCTTAGATTATGCTTTGACAAATCACGACTTTGCAATTCCAATGCAGCAGATTTAATGTATGGGCGGCAGTTTGCATTCTAACCGCGACCTGCGGGCCACCTCTTTCCTAATGCACGCTTATTTGAGCTTTTTAACCTTTCATCCGTTGTAGGGCTCGAGCATTGAGGAACAATAAACATAATACGGATACTTAATGTAGTTATTGTTCCCTGGTTCGCGTCGGGCGTCGTAAACGACCGATTTCCATGCGGACTCCTTTGTTGTTGTATTCGGTTGGGTTACCATGGAAGTTTATAAGGAGGGTAAGTTTTATGTTTTCGAAATTACTTATATACACACATACTTATCACAAATAGCGCCTATTTGTCCCCGAAGGTGTAGGCAGGGCTGTTTTAACACCCACGTTTCGCGCTATTACGAGCGCTTATAATTTAACTATTTGAATAAAATTTTTAGGCCATAACCGATCATGGCATAGGTACTTTTACATTGCATCTCATTTATGGCAAACCATTGTTATGATAAAAAATTATGCCATAAGGAATCAAAACTTTATGGGAATGAATGGGTTCCCTTGCATGACATCTGCGGGAGTGACTGAGGGTGTTGACATTGTTTTTGCTCTGCCGTCACCACTTGACTCAATAAGTACCTACCTACTAGTTTTATACACAGTCCTGATGCAGGAATACTAGCCCAGACCACTCGGCAATCAGGGCGTTTCCCACACCAGGATAATAATTTTTCCTATATTTTTCCCACCTCTTTTCCTTTGTAATATTTTTTCTAACAAATATAACACTTATAATAAAAATATAAACAATCATTCATACACTTTATCTTGTAACCTAATTTTTTAAATACGCTTAATCTTTATCTTCTTGGTACCTCATTCCTATAAATTATTAACCTTACTAGGGTATAATGCAATTACGGGTGGTTTATTTATTTTATTTTATTACACGTGCTTTGGCCCAATCACTTAACTTATTCACCTCCGTGTGAGGAGCCTCTGTGGTATTGATGTGTACAGATCAAGAAAACTTCCTTCGTCGCCTCTTACGACACCCGGCGAAATGATGATCTGCGTTCACCATGTGGCTACATAATATAGTAACCCATTCCTTTAAGTGGGCGATGATCCAGTATCCCTATAAATATTCTTCCATCCACAGGGAAACCCTGTGCTCCATGAGGAAACATCAAGGGACTGGTGATGATACTGATTTATTAAACAACAGCAGTGAAACCCAGCCCTATATATGACGATGATGTTGATTTATAGAACGAATGGATTTCATATTATATTAAATGAATCTGTATATAAATTCGCCGCGAATGCAGGTTATGATGTAAGCAATATCTAAACAATATCTATACAGTCCTTTAAGCTCCCAAGAAGCAACTTTGCGGAAGAGACAAGTGTTCTTTTTCTACTCACCTTACAACAAATTTTTGCCCCGTGCTACACGTAGCCAATAATTTAAAACATCACTCGCACACATTAACATAACACGTGTCATTAAAATGCGCATAATCCTCAAATATTCTTGTATAATTATAACACTCGTAGATAATAGTGATTAATGTGTTTTATTTTGCTATGTGTATATTTTTGCATTGAAAATTTGTTCTTATTTCGCAAAAGACTTTATAAATTAAAATCTAAATGACAATAATCTTTAGCAGCAATTAGCATGTCGAGTTATAAAAGATTAGACAATTTCCTCAATTTAGCTACACTTCAGCCAATTTGGAGAGATAATTTATGTAAACATACCGCCGTACGATTGTCGTGGTCTCCTCATTTAGAGTAAATAATTCCAGTTCCAGGTTTTGAACCCGGGATCTCTTCCAAGACGAGAGGAACGCCAAAGGAACGGTGGACTGCGATGCAAGGGAAGGGTACCATATCGGCAGACCAATGAACGAATAGAGTGACTGATGGGATGACAACATTCCAATCCATAGGAACTGCTCAAAGCTTGGGCTTTACAACCGGCCGACCGCTTGCCTGACATCAATCCTCTTCGGGTTTCCTGTTGTTGGTGGTTTTCCCCAGTAAATGTTTTACGAAACCCCTGAGGCGAGCCGGGGCTAGCCATTCATTGTTGCTTTTTCGCACTCAAGTAAGTATGGAAGCAAATCTTTTAATTTGACATACATACATAAATCACGCCTATATCCCCGAAGGGGTATTCAGAGGTGAACTAGCACCCGCGTTTCGCCAATTATGTTAGGTCCCATGTAATAGGTGGCGACCCTATTGCCATTTATCGGGCACAAAAGTCGCAGTACAATGCTAGGTTGTTTAAGAGGAACGCTGCTACCCATTCCTCATCACTGTTTATCCTTAGTCGCCTTGTACGACACCCACGGGAGAGGTTTGGGGTGGTGAAAATTGTATTCTACTCTGCCGTCACTACACGGATGTTAATTTTAAACAATTGAAAAAGCATCACGAACCTTTACGGTGTGATGGATGATACGAATCAAAAGGGAGTGGATGGCTTAATGACGTCTTACCGACGTGAATGGAAGAGGAAACCTACTGCGCTGACCCCAGATAGATTGGGAACAGGGCAAGGGAAAGAAGAAGAATTGAAAAAAGCTGGTATCTAAAACTATCTTTGGGCAGGTGCCTGACTGCTCGGCCAAGCAAGACACTTTTTCTAACATTTATATAATGTTAAAATTAAAATCGAATAGTTTATAAGTAGGAATTAATAAAATATGAATATGACATGCAGTTATTCTGTGACCCAATGTTTCTCAGCTAAGTCGCTGCGGCGCTTATACGAGTATAATTAAAAGATCTCCCACGGCAAACCCAATCTGGCCAAGTGGATTTATAGGGCAATCGTGCAACCATACCGCTGCATACCATTTGCTAATGTTCAATATTAGCCTCCATACACAGAGAGGGTTGAAAGTCATACCTTTCAATGTATAGTCAAGTGAGTACTTGATCATTTGTGCAGATGTAATGAATGTATCCATAGATACTACCTATTAATTAGCATTCATTGTGGATCACGACATCACGAGTCGACATATTGCAAACCTAAACATAAAACTTATTCACTCATGTTCGTAATTGTACACTATTCCAATAAGATTTATTCGAGTTTTGTTTTGACCTTAGCACAGTAGTCCGATATATACAAATATTTTCCATAATTAAGTGAATACTATTTTAAATTCAAGAATATTAAGAAGAATATTAACTGCCGCACTCAGAGACGTCAAATAACGTTAGTGAGTACGTAATGTCAAAAAATGACAGTTCAAAACTAGTCGCTATTCTTGCCGGGTCTATGGTCTAGATTTGAATGAATATTTTTGACATTAAATACTCATTAAAGTTAATTGACGTCTCTGAGTGCGGAAGTTAGTGTGTTAGATAATGCGTTTGAGAGCTTACTCCTTCAGCGAGACTAACTAACTATAACTATAGCTTATAGCTGTAATTCTGAGACATATACCTATATTCTTTTTAGTCACGACATTGTTAAAATGGGCTAATGTATTTCTATGAAACTACTTATCAACACTTACCGCGTTAAATTACCAAAATATATTGCCGTCTGACATTTATTCGTTAATCTAAATCATTTGTTATCATCACTTCCTAGAAGTATATCCAACACCAGTTTACCTGCTAGCATTCAACTTAATCGATGTGTACATTCACTTGGCAATGCATTTGTTGAATAGCATAATGTTTTTTTTTTCAATCAAGATAACTAAATGCACCTGAAAATAATGGTGGCTTCAGCGTGTCAGTGTACCTTTGACTGCGGTGTGGTAATTGCCAGCATGTATAGTACAGTATGTAAATGTCTGTACCATCTAACTTGCCTTATTTGGTAAACAATCTTGGCACAACTTTAAAAAATATCACCCATTTCAAAATAAAATAATAACAAAGTCAATAATTTATTACAATAAATCGTTATTAAAAACTGAAACCTATTGAATCTACATACATACATACATAAATCACGCCTATATCCCCGAAGGGGTAGGCAGAGGTGAACTAGCTCCCACGTTTCGCCAATTATGTTAGGTCCCATGTAATAGGTGGCGAGCCTATTGCCATATATCGGGCACAAAAGTGTCGCAGTACATTGCTAGGTGGTTTAAGAGGCACGCTGCTGCCCATTCCTCATCACTGATTTATCCTTAGTCGCCTTGTACGACACCCACGAGAGAGATTTGAGGTGCTGACAATTGTATTCTACTCTGCCGTCACCACTATTGAATCTAGTTATCAGTTGATTTTTAATGCTGCATTTTCAATAAAAAGGTGTGCCTAGATTGTTTACCAAATAAGTCAAGTTAGATGGTACAGACTATAAATGCACCTGCAAAAAAATGGTGGCTTCAGCGCGTCAGTGTACCGTTGACCGTGGTGTTGTAAGTGCTAGTATGTATACATATACCTATAGCGTTGAATGGGGCTAGCCCGCGGCTGTTCTATTCTTGGGAATAGTATGCAGCGTTACGTAAGCGGCGGTGGGGCGGTCGGCGCGGGCGGGCGGGTGAAAGGTCTGGGCGGGGCGGCGTGCTCGGCGCCGCCCCCCGGCGTTTCACCACCGGCCGGTGACGCGCGCCCTACTTCCACGCTGCTCCATTGTGCAGAGAGCATTGTGCAACCCGATAACATCCCTGCCCTGCAAGCGCCGTTATTGAAACACTGTTTCGCTTGATCTCGATTGAGCAACGGGCGTTGGGTGAGTTGTAACGATAACAGTGTTTGTTGTAAATAAATATTTATTTTATTTACGATTATTGCTTCTTTTATCTCCATAGGTAAGCTTTTTATTATAAACTTAAATAGGTACTATACGCTTGCATATGTATAGACAATGAAAAAATATTTTTAGGAATTCAAAATACTTTTGATTTTGTTTTACAGCTAGTTTATTTGTGGGCTGGCATTACAACCCCCCACTAAAGCTGCGAACATTTCGAACAGGAAGGAGCGAGGTGCTATTCAATTGTAAACTTGAGTGCGATAATGCCTCTGTGATCAGTGTAAACGGCTATTTGTACGAATTCGTTGCCTTATGTTAACGTGCACAGCTCTCTCGTTGGAGTGAAGGAGTCCATATTTGAATCGATGGTTGCTGCTAAACGCGGGCCCTAGCTGTGGAGGTAATTGCGCTGAAAACCCTCAATTTGAGCGGCGTTTGCGCCGTGTTTGTGTCTAAATAAGACGTCTGCATGCGGCGGTAAAGAGGCCGCATTATTCTTATTGGGGCCTCAGGCTTACATTATCTGGTCGCCCAGAGCGAGCGCCCGCGCCACGACTAATGTCGACCCGTGTAACCGGCCCCGTGTAGGAACGATGAATTAGTAATGTGAGCTTATCACGATGCGAAAATATGCTTAGGACGGCACGGATAGGGCATTCGAGCGAACATTACACGTCTAAACAGTCTTAAATCATCGCCAGCAATAGCTTTGATTGTGTACAAATTAATTGATGCATAATGTATGACGATTTTGACTGTCGCCAGTGTGACCTTAGGCTTTAAAAATATTACATCCGGTAGTTTGCATCCGTGATCAACAAAAACGGTGGACGCGATCGCCTTGATTTCGTCCCTTGTCTAATTATCGGCAAGTCTGATTGTTTATGGGGCACTGGGCGTGGCGTATGAGTTACACAAGTTCTAATTTGGAATTCAACACGTTGCTCTGCATCTAAGGGGCGTGCCGTGGCACGAGCCGTTCCGTCGGCGCGTCATCGTTTGTTCGGCACTTGACAGGGTCGGAGCTTGCAATTAAACTTAAAATATCGCTTAGGCTACCTCATCGTAAATTTTTAACTCGATTTACCCCCGAGCTGTGCGTACCTCACTCATACTCGCGCGGTTATTATTACCGGCATTACGAAATGCATAAATCATTTTTGCCAAAATGTTTATTATGTAGCCACCTAAGCACGGAGAATAAATTTTGAAGAACCCAGAAAACAGTAAAGAATATAGGTAATTGAGTTACCAAAAAAATTGCTCACCCCCTATTACATGCTTAGGAACTAGCATAGGTAGTAGCGAAATGCAATTGTTACCAATTATGCCTATCCAGGGATTAGCAGGGTTGATTTATGTATTTATGTAGGTAGGTGCTTCTAAGTGACATATCCCCGAATACAGAAACGCTAATCAAAGTTTGAGTCCTGCTTACACATACATACATAAATCACGCCCATATCCCGAAGGGGTAGGCAGAGGTGAATTCTCACCCGCGTTTCGCCAATTATTTTAAGTCCCATGTAATAGGTGGCGAGCCTATTGCCATTTATCGGGCACAAAAGTCGCAGTACATTGTCAGTACGGTAGTATAAGAGGAACGCTGCTGCCCATTCCTCATCACTGATTTATCCTTAGTCGCCTTGTACGACACCCACGGGAGAGATTTGGGATGGTGACAATTGTATTCTACTCTGCCGTCACCACACGGCTAAACGAGTCCTGCTTAACATATAATTATTGTCAAAATTGACGTTTTTCCATACAAATTCTGACAGGTACTGTCCACTTAACTTGATAAGCAATCCTCAAAATTTGAGTAGCGTTTCTGTATTCGGGGAATAAACGTACGTTCCTGCTAATTAGGAATTCGATTTTTTATATTTGGTTGTTATCAACTGTTGTCTTTCCTAAATTACAGTAGAGTGACACTTTAGTAGTATTTAATTTTAATAATTTGGCGCCAGGTTTGGTCAATGATTAGATCGCTGGCTGTCGGGCAAGAGGTTTCGGGTTCAAATCTTGCTAGGGGCAAATGTCCGTGAATAACACAGACATTCGTTCTCTAGTAATGTTATTAAAAATATTTATTATTAAAATATGTCCGTTATCTAGTATCCATAACACAAGAGCTTATTCTACTCACTTTGGCCTAGATGATAGGTGTACCTACCACATGTAGGTACACCTATCATATCAAGAGCATTGTTAGAACGACAGCTAGAGTTCTTAATTATTAATATTCAAACTAAAATTTATGTTAATCATATGATTAATAATTATTATCTACAAAGAATTTGATGGTTAGAAAAATTCAAAAAATTATAGTCTTGATGCGGGATACCCGCATCCACTGCAATCTGTCCTGATTGGCCGAGCGGTTTAGGCACCTGACCGGATTGCAGTGGACGCGGGTTCGATTCCCGTATCAAGCCTATAATTTTTCGACCTTTTTCTAACCACCAAATTCTTCGTACTAATTTTTCTAACATTTGAAATTAAAATCGAATAAATATTATTTGTCATTAATAGTCAGCCAGATAATTACCCTGGATACATTTCTGTCAGGCGCCTCTGCTAGTCGCGTAGGTACGCAATATTCAGCTATGCCGAGCTGTGCCCATATTTTCGCAGCGATGTCACAGTTCCCGAAAGGTCGCTGAACCGAAGCCCCATTGTTTTGTATTGCGTCAACGAATCCTCTGCCTCGGGCACAATGAATCGAATTTGTACCGCACTATTGTTACAGCAATTTATTGCGTGACTGATATAATACTTATTGCCAATTAGTGTACTGGATAGAGTGGTACCGATTGCACAATTAACTGTGACAAGTGCTCTGCGTACCTTGCCTAAATGATAATTAGAATATTGGCAGTTGAAATTTAATAAATAACTCATCTGTTTTAATGGTCTATTGGACATACATATTAATTAGAACAGGTAATTCAATTAGAACCGTTTTGTTCTGGCACTGAAACATTTTATAATTCATTCCTACATTCCAGTGAGTAGTCGGCGATGATTTATTGCTTCGAACGGAACGCCACCAGATCCATAAAAATTTTATTGCTGCGCAGCTTAGCGACGAATCGACACTACCTTTTTAACACGTGCCGAAAACAAGTTTGTTAAATCAGCCCTCGAAAAAAACAGCGTGTTGCTCAAAGCAGACACAATGTTTAAGAACGACGCACGGGTGATCACGAGTTGACTTGACAATAAGAACAAAGTTCAGCTCGGTTCAGGACTTGGGAGGAATGCGGGAGGGCGCCGAGGTGCTGCGGTACAGACTTTGCGCAAAATCACGATTAGCCACTATTTATATCGACATATCTTACACTCCCTTTCGACCGATATCGATAGTAATGAGTACAGCAAATTGCACGAACTTTTATCAGGGGCGATGGCTTAACGAACAACGTGACTGTGCTCTTGCTAACTGTCAGCGTCAAAGTTGAGATCGCACGGCGAAGATTTAGGGGCGCCGGCGCCGAGGAGCTGAGCTAGGCGTTTCTAATGTAACTTATATTGGAAACGCCTCAGCTAAGCTTTCACACGATTAGAACGTGTACCCGAGATCTTCACGCGGGCGATCGTCATACAAAATAAAAATACCTAATTATTTGCCCTATCGTACTGAAAAATAGGACTAGAATTTTACTCGTGTATATTATTTTAAGGGTTATCACTACTTTAGTTTCGTATTAGTATTTAGTTGGCTCTAAGCATCAATAAAACACTCGGCTGAATTGAAAAAAGGTATCCTAACAGGGTAAATGTTTGTGTAATGATCTCTCTTAATCTCTCCGTCCCGTAGAAGACGACTAAGGGTTAAGGAAGCGAATGAGTAATGGGCAGCAGGGTTCCACAACCTAACAATACCTACTGTTATTTACGTGCCCGACAGATGGCAATAGGCTAATGCATGGGACCTAACATAATGGGCGAAACGTGGGTGTACCTCTACCTAACGTAATATACCTCTGCAATCAGCATAGATGTAAAATAAAAAAATACAGGAACCGCTAAGACTGCGTCATGAAATTGTCGCCAGCTAATTCCAATTACATTTGACTGCGCAGTCGTTCTCTTTAAGAGCTCTCCATCTCTCTCTCTTTCTGAGCACGAACAGTGTTACAAACATTCTTGTCGCGGGATGCCCTCGCGCCGTTTTCAATACTAAAGAGATCTATAATGCTTGTGTATGAGTACGTACGTATATTCTCGAAAAACGCCACGTCGCCGAGCGTTCACTAAGACTTCATCAAAACAATTATTGGAAAAATAGGATAGCCCGGGGTCACTGGGTCGCACTACAATACACCAAAACAAGTTCTTAGATTCTTCTAAGCGCTGCCGCAGCGTATTGGCGAAAGTTACGGCGGAATGCCACAAACTATGTTCACGCATGACCCGCGGGTCAGGCGCACACATTCTGACACATGTCAATTAAGGCACTCACAGCCGCCGGGCGACGATTGAGTGCTTGGACATGTATCTGGGAAACATTGCCACGTAGATTCATTGCTTCATTTAATGGAAATCTTTACTTCAACAATTTACCGGTGACTCTATATGGGTGTAACAACAAATGGGCTTAACAATATACATGATGTATTGTTGCTTGTTTACAGACAAAATTTTTAACGCAGAGTTTTTGGCGAATATTGTAATCGTGCCACTGTAGATATCATTTATTACACGACGATCAGCATCAGTATTCTTTTGTTTTTCAACAACATCTACATTTTGTGAAACGTGCGAATTAAGAAAGACGCAAATCTGGTTGTTGCAAAAGCGACATTTGTTTGTTCTGATCCGACATACAATGATATACGACCGCTTTGTTATTTCCTAAGCAGGTCTGCAATTTACCGGTTCGAGAGCGATCAGCTCCCATTATTGGGAGAGGTCGGACGTGTACAAACATCGATTTTATGTCGTTAATCCGCCGCGCCGGTCCCCGCAGAGGTGAGAATCGACACCGTAAGCTCACCTCACGTATACCCATAAAGATAACGAGTGTATCGCGGTAATAATACATTGTACAATCGGCAAAGAATCAAAGCTCTATTGCTAAATCTAGACAAACTTTAATTGCGGTTTTGGTGTTAATGCTCGGAGCTCTCGGCTTAAGAGTATGCGAGTGCACAAATAAATTTTGTAATGTGTTGCACGCCTCGCCTACTTTGCCGTGGTTTGTACAAGCAACCAGTGGATGTAGAATTAAAAGATCTAGCCACTATAGTACGGATTGCATATTTATATTGTAATTATTAGGTTTTTGGCTTAGTTAGCCTTTGTTTTTGAGCGAAATGATTATCGTGTTTGGTAAACTGCAGCTAGCCTTGTGGTTTATTCCCGCTCTACACTAGCAGTTTTGATTTAAGTACAATTAAAATATAAATGACATTTTTTTTAAATAAAATATACTAAAACATCTGATTTCGAATCCGCACATAAATCATACCGACTGAAAAAAGAAGTACCTAACATTAAAAATCATAACAACTAAAAAATTGTCACCGCCACTTATAACGAGAGAAATTTTATACTAATCAATGTCCTAGTTAACACCGTTTTCATTCGCTGAATATGAATGGGATTTGTTTTATAAAAATTCCCACTATAACTACTGGACGCGCAGAGCTCGGGGTGACGAGCGGGAATGACAGTAGTCCTATGTGCGATGGCTTAAGACGTGTTAGTTAACCCGAGTTCCTCTGTGCTTTAAGAAGTACGGTAGCATGTTAGAGCCGTTTGCACTTAGCACCTATAATCCTAAGTGTTCTCATAAGATTATTGCTAATTTCTTTCTATATTCTCCGTCGATATAGTGGACATCTCCCTGTCCTAGGAGTGTGGTACATACATACATACATAAATCACCCCTATATCCCCGAAGGGTTAGGCAGAGGTGAACTAGCACCCACATTTCGCCAATTATGTTAGGCTCCATGTAATAGGTGGCGAGCCTATTGCCATATATCGGGCACAAAAGTGTCGCAGTACATTGCTAGGTGGCATAAGAGGAACGCTGCTGCCCATTCCTCATCACTGATCTACCCTTAGTCGCCTTGTACGACACCCACGGGAGAGATTTGGGGTGGTGACAATTGTATTCTACTCTGCCGTCACCACACGGCCGTAAGGTGGTAGGTAAGGAGTATGGTGGTATTAGGTATATACGATGTCTATAAATATTATTTAATTTTACTGTATAAATCCTGTATATCGAATTATTTATAAAACTAACAACTGCTTATTGCCTCAATAAATTTTAATTAACTTCAACCTATATCTGACCTTCGTTATTGCCAGTTAACGGCGATATAACCTTCCGAATTTATTTGTCCGTTTCTCTTGGCTTCCGTTTATTGGAAAGTTAAGGAATATTTTTATTATTCTCTGACTGATTGATCCATTGTCACTTTTAATTGGAAAATAATGCATTCTGTGAATAACTTCGGTCCAATCGAACCGAACGTCCCCGTTAAAGTGGGAATGCGCGATCTCATTTTCTTGTGCGAATTTCATGCATTTTTGCCGTCATACTGTCAATCAAGCGAGCTGTGACGAAATGAGTACTTTTGTAGTCCTTCAGTTTGTATTATTGCAGTGTCAAATAATGATTAAATGTATTGTAATTGTTAATTGCATTTTATTGCTATTTACTTTAGTACTTTTCAGTTGTATTTCATCATTAAGGGCCTGTGTCACAATCGACACGTAAGTTCGTAGCTTACTTTGCCGTAAAATTGACATATATTTCATATTTAATTGCTGTCAAATGATCTACGAAGTAAGCTACTTCGAACTTACTTGTCGATTGTGAAACAGGCCATAAGTCTGTTAAATATTCCCATTGCTGGGCAGACGTTTTCTATGGATGTTCCTATGTAGCGCCCTGTGAGGCACTCCGCGGCAATGAATCTCCCTCTGGGAGGTGCCAGCCGTGGAGAAATCCTCTCAGGGAGTGTTCGATTGCAGGGCTTGAGGACAACGTCTTCGCCGTCTTTTTATTTTTAATTTTTTTACTTTGCTTTATAAACGGTGGAGTTCTTAGGAGATGTAGGTCGCTTGACTTTATAAATCTGAGTCTTTGCTTACTGAAAGGTGTAATATCAATTATTATTCTTCATTAATATAATATTGTAAAGATAGAGGAGTGTACTCATCATTGATCTAAAAATGTTTGTCAAATAGGTATAAATAAACCGTCTATCAAAATAAGATATAAGATATATATATAATAAAATATATAGTCTACCTATAACACACATAAATTTTTTGTCCTTTAAAAAAGAAGATTTTACTTATTGTCAAATATATAAATAGTTGTCACCCTCTCACCCCCGATGGATTTCTTTTTACTTCTCGTTTCTGACCTATTTATACAACCTTCTTTATGTTCTAACCATAATCAAGTTAACTTTACCATTAACAATGAACAAAACAGCCATTTGTCTCGTGACACCTAACAACCTTGTCGGGTCAACGAATTTACCGCGTCTCCCATTTGGGTGAAAGTTAATTATCATTGCCAATATAGGTACCTAATTGAGTGTGGTGATGTGCCACGTTAAGAGGACTGTGAGCTGATTAGGACCGATTGAATCTCGGGCCGTAGGGCAGATCCGCGATAACTCGCCGACGTTGGCAGCGCATGCGTAATTAGAGATAAACAGAAAATAATTGGCCGCAATCACGCGGCGCGGCGAGCGTGCCAGGGCGGCTCCTACGAACTACAAGATATCGTTTAGCGGAAGCCCAACCATTCCGATGCCGTTTTCAATGGTGATTTTCCTAATGCAACCCAACCTAATGCATTCGACACGAATCGAGACATAATTTGTGAAATTATAGTGCGCTTGATCACCGCCTGCCATTGCTAAATCATAGAGATGTGCTTAAATGTTTTGTGTAAAGCACCTTTATGGTCTCTTATTTTAGCAATTACCAAAGTGCTCACCCGCGTTGGGACCTTTGAGGGAACTGCATAGGTACTCCTTTAAAGGCAATAAAGATGGTTTGAATAATTGTTATTGGGCGTTTGATCCTACATAAAATATATAAACGGTTGTAATGGTCATACCTTATGGATATGTTACTTTAATGACCAGAAATAAACTACCCCTTCGGGGATAAATAGGCACGATACATGTATGTATGTACTAATAAAAATTGCTGATGCAGTTTCTGAGATCAGTGTGTAGGTAAGTTATGTACTTCAGCATGGCAAGCAGTTAAGTCTCAATTACCCACACAACTAAGTAACTCTAAAAGCGGCAGTTCATCGTTATAATAAAATAATAGAAAGCGATGATCTCCTGTTTGCACGCAAACTTGTTCACTTTGCTTTCAACGCAAGTGTTACAACAGTAAGCTAAATTAAGCAACGAAATAAGTAGGTAGGCGGTATCCACCAAATTGTTGTTCGTGAGGCGCTAAGTCCTAACTTACCAAATTTGGTTCGATAAAATGCAGAATGAGGAAAAATAATACTTACTAAAGAGATTCTAGTTACTCGTTAGAATTTGACAGTTAAGCTCTCCATGACTAAACGAAGCTTACATAGCCTAAATACATAATATTTGATCTAATCCTAATCTGATATGATTTTGAGTTATGGGACAAACATAGGAATTTAGAATTCGCTGAAAATAATATTGGATTAGGTAAATGTTTCATTAAATATGATTATGAGAACATGGCCCTTAACATTATGGAACGTGAGATTAAAAAAAAATAACGAATATTATTTATATTCTTTCAGCTAGAACCCTTCCAACGGTCACAGCTTTGGTGACCACCAGGAAGCTTGCTCTCCAAGCAGCTTCCCAGTAGATGGCTTTAGATAGCTGGCAAAATTTTAGTGCTTAGATCGGAGAAGCATGCCGTTTAGGGGATAAATAAGCGTTATTCAACTACGTAGGTTGTCATTCATGTTTGCAAACCACAAAGACTTTGATACTCTGCCCAGTTATATTTAAGATAACATACATATAATACATACATAAATCACGCCTATATCCCCGTTGGGGTAGGCAGAGGTGAAATTAACACCCACGTTTTGCCAAATGTTAGGTCCCATGTAATAGGTGGCGAGCCTATTGCCGTTCATCGTACACAAAAGTCGCAGTACATGCTAGGGGTAAAAGAGGAACGCTGCTGCCCATTCCTCATCTCTGTTTTATCCTTAGTCGCCTTGTACGACACCCACGGGGGAGATTTGGGCTGGTGGCAATTGTATTCTACTCTGCCGTCACTACACGGCACTTTGATACTCTGCCCAGTTTTATTTAAGACAAGAGTTCATTTAAGTCTGAATTCAATTTAATCTAACACCGTTGCAGTTTAATCGAGTTCCCAGCTCCAGTTGAACCTTTGCACTTGTTGGGCAATAAACATTCAGTGCCGACTGACTAATTGGATAGAGATACGAGAACAAATCCCCTGACAGCGATACGAGTCTTCACTGTCGACGGAAATATAACTAGCATCAGTTAATTAACAGCGCTTTATCATAGAGGAGCAATTAGCTTCATTAACATGTTCATTTAAGCCTTATTAGACGGATCATTGCTCGAAATTATAGTTACGTAAACGATTCTGGTGATATAATTGACGACCAGTTTGGTCGAATGGTCAGATCGCTGCCTGTTAAAGGTCCCGCCAAGCGGTCCCGGGTTTGGGCCCTGCTAGGTGCAAATTCGTGATGAACACAGATTTGTTCCATGTTTATCTATAATTTTAATATTGATATATTTTGTGTATTTAAAATTTGACGTGCTTAAGCTACTTCGCTAAATGATACTAATTAATATTTATTTATTTAATTATATGCCTAACTTATTCTCTTTTTGCTGATACAGAATGATATTTGAAAAGCGTTCCACAGAGAAAAGCGATCAGTTAGTAATTTATGGAAACCAATAAAAATTTTAATTCGTGAAGGTGTGTCGAAACAGCGCGGCTGACGCTCGCAATGCATAGTCGTGGACGGATACTGGGATTGTTAATGTGTAATTAAGCATGATTTAGTTAAATTAAAATGTATGGGTTTGTAATTATACAAATTAATTAAAAAATGTTGTTAACTTTATCACCATTGCCAGTCCTATGAAGAATGGGTCATAACCAACCACGCAGACATAGTGCGGATTATTGGGTGATTTTTTAATTGTATAACCTATTTATTATTTCTAATAGGGGTATTAATTTATTTTAACCAAAGAAATCTTTTGTAATTACAGCTCAATATATATGTTCTCTTTGACGTCCAGGTCTCCGTTCATCGGTCTCTCGACATGGTCTTTTCCATCACATTTCTTCACATTAGTTCACCAATAACACCTTTCCGGTATGATAGTTGGTGTAAATTAAAGGGAAGTGGATGGCTCGGTGACATCTGACCGATATAACAATAGTAAAATTTCGCCACGTATATTTTGGGGTATAACAGGAACGCTGCTTGCCCATATATAATATGTATTCTACTCTGCCGTGTGGTGACGGCAGAGTAGAGTACAATTGTCACCACCCCAAATCTCTCCCGTGGGTGTCTTACAAGGCGACTAAGGATAAATCAGTGATGAGGAATGGGCAGCAGCGTTCCTCTTATTCCACCTAGCAATAATGTACTACGACTTTTGTGCCCGATAAATGACAAGAGGCTCGCCTACATGGGACCTAAAATAATTGGCGAAACTAGTTCATCTCTTCCTACCCCTTCGGGGATATAGGCGTGATTTGTGTATGTATGCTGCTGCCCATTTTTTATCGCTGTATCTTAGTCGCCTTCTACGACACTCGTGGGTGTAACTGGGGAGGTGACAATCACTCACCATCACCACACATGGCTAGAAAAATACAGCTGTGCCATCAATATCGGTTTGATTGTGGCGGTATGTAATATAATCAGGTATTAATCAATAACACGAATATAATTTCTAGTGAATGTACCATAAGCGACACGGCACTTCAATGTAAACCTTATTACATTATGCTAGAGAACGGGCTATATTTATTTCGTGGAACAATTTCATAAACCGTTGTGGGTAGTAATAATTTATATAGCGAGATCATTAAATCATGTAAGGCAATATTGTAAAGCATATCAATTAAATTAATACGAATATTATGCCTATAATTACATCATCATATCATAAATCACATGTGAAATTCCATATGTGGTAAGTGATTTCTAAATTAAATACTTATATCATAAAGAGGCTACTCCGCTTCACATAGATTTATGATATTACAACGAATCTATGAAAATCGGAACCAGTCAGTCTTGAATGAAATAGCAACAATACGCAGAAATTAAAAAAAGAAAATCAAAAAAGAAGAAAATGCTGTATGTCTGAATTTCAAGGTTTCTAATTTCTAAGTCTTAAATAAAAACATTAACAAAAAAATTTGCTACTTCAACTTTACCTGGAGTACACAAAATAGTCAATAAATATCTTTTTTTAACATGGCTATAGTGCCCACTGTAGCCAGAGTGCCCGCATTGGGCTGGCTTCCCCTAACAAATATGACATGCGATTGCTAATGATTAGAGATAATATTGGTACAGGAGTAGTGCTATGAACACTCTGTTGATCATTGCATCAGTTAAACAATGTTCGCTAAGGCCAGTCATCGGAGAAGTGATTAATAATTTACTACCTCGTGTTTCGGAAGAACCAAAAAGCCATGTGCTCAAAGACCCAAACATGGTAATGTGTTATCTATGCAGTATTGGAACTCAGTCCGTCATTGTAACAACAACCTCAAAAAGACAAAACAGAAAAAAATTCTTCGCTATGCTAAATGCGACTAAGGGTAAAGACAATTAGATTGCGATTTATGTGCATATTAGATATGCATAGCATGACATGGACCTAACATAATTGGTGAATGAATTATTTAGTTACGACAATTGTGGACGACTTAACTTAACTTAAGACGAATTGGTGAAAAACGTGGGTTTTAATTCACCTCTGCCTACTCCTTCCGCATAGGCGTGATATATTTTGGTATCATTTTAATGAATTGTCCTTTCATCTAAATCCCGCTTCCATCGCGTCGCTCTTTGTTTCTTTTTACTTATATCAGACAATAAAACGCATTACGTTTTAACCTAAAATATTTCTATGTTTTATATTATTCAAACAAATAATAATGACAAGACTCGATTCTCGCTGATTCCCGACGATCAACTTTCAAAGTGTGCGTTTATTAGGTTAATGTAGTAGACGTAGAAAGATTTTGGTGGTTAGAAAAAGAATTACGAAAAATTATGGTCTTGAGGCGGGAATCGAACCCGCGTCCGACAAGACACTATGGTGTCTTGGGTGGCCGAGCGGTCAGGCACCTGCCCGGATAGCAGCGGACGCGGGTTCGATTCCCGCCTCAAGACCATAATTTTTCGAAATTCTTTTTCTAACCACCAAAATCTTTCTACTAATTTTTCTAACATTTATATAATGTTAAAATTAAAATCGAATAGTAGTAGACATAATTCGAATAATTTTTTTTATGAAAATCATTATTGTGTTTTATCATTATCTCGCTCTTTTCAGATCCGAAGACCATTCGCGCCGCTGCCTGCCCCTAGTCTCAAGAGTGTCAAAGTGTCCTTTTGGTTAGCATTTTACTCTAATTAAATCAAGCTTAATTCCTTTCTTCCCGACATGAGCAAGCAGATCGTGAAAAGACCAATCCGACATTCTGACCGCGACTTAAATGCAGCCAATTTTAAACGCAACATGCAAGAATTTTTAACCCACTGCCACCTTCATGCATTTAAGTTGCATAATTGCTCTCAGCTTTTTGTGGTGTCGTGTCGCGACGTCAATCGTCGGCTCAGCAGGACGAGCGTCGTGCGTGTTGGACCCACTGGACGGCACTAATTTATCCGCAAGTCGTGCAAACAGAATGACGGGCCAGTTTTTCGGCGAGGTGAAATTAGGGTGCATTAAGGTAACAAGGCCACTGTGGTTGCAATGTCCTGTCCGCGGTCACTCACGCCTTCGGACGCCGATGAGCTTGCGGTCGATAGTTTCCGTGTGTAATTCCACTACAATGCGCGAGCAATCAGCTCTTACCGCATAATGTATGCACACTATTTTATTTCCTGTTTTTTAATCGCAATTTGTCACGTGTGTCTGTGCTGAGTTAGTTTTGTCACTTTTTGCTGTTCCATTTGAATTTTAAATTAGTTTATTATAGCGCTGCAAAATAAATTAACTCAATTTCAATGGCAGAATGCAATAAATCAATGGAGCTTTAATTTTTTTGGCACATAAATGTCAATTCTAATGAATTAGATTAGGCTTAGTTTCTTGGACCAATTAAGTCTTGTGATATAAACCTCTCGGATATGTATCAGCACATAAATATTGTTTTGCTTATCAATAAATTATACCTAGGAAGGTACTCATTTTATTCTAAGATTTTTTGAATTTAATTTAATGGTAACTAACTGTACAGACACAGTATCACAACAAAGATCCATTAACAATAAACATTAGTATTCGATTCGTATTCGTGGATCTCGGGACAGTAAAAATCCGTATCCGTATCAAGTTCCTCGGATTTTCGTATTCGATATTTAAAAACTTTAAAAAGGTTCGAGACTGGCATTTAACGTCACAATGTTGTCTATGGTTCATGAGAATCATAGCACTCTCTTCCGTATTTTTGATTAATTTGTAGGATATCCTTAAAAACAGGGTCATTAACTGTACTTAATTATGTGCCATAATTACCTTTAGTTTTGCCCAGCTATAATTAAAATATCATCAACTAAAATCCTTGATGTTGTGATCCAAACCTGCATGGTTATTAATATATCAGCGTCATATTCGTATTGCACTCGGTCACGTGAGGAATTTAGCGCTGGAAGCTGTATATTTAATAAAGCTTACTCGAACTGTATGTGTGGCGAACGGCAGAACAGAATACAGTTGTCACCACTCTCCTGCGAGTGTTGTACAAGGCATCTAAGGGTTAAAACATTACGAGGAATGGACAGCAGTGTCCTTGTATCGCCTAGCAATATACCACGTTGCAATATACTGCGATTTCACGCCCGATAGATGGCAATAAGCTAGTTTCAAGTTGATTAATTTCGAAAGTTACTGATATTCTCATTAGGACCACAGAACTGACGAAGTCCTTCCTAAAAATGCTACGCTATTATTAGTAAATAGATTAGTAGATTCAATTATTTAGTTCTCACGGCGACTACCGTATGCCATGGCTATACTACGCTCGTCAATTCGCATGTACTCATGTCAGTTTGCATTAGCCCGTCACTTTTTGAACAGGCACGAATGATGTAAGTGCAACATGCTGGTATAGTATTTGTCCAAATAATTCCAGACAACTACTAATTGAATTATGTCCTATTGCTAGTGATGTGTAAAGTTTTGACGCGTTTAGTGTAATAAAGTAACTTTGGTTTGAGTACGGGGTCATGCGGTACTTTGGTGTATCGGGTCCTAGGTGGATTTTGGAGACCCATCATTATAGCCTGAGGCATACTGCGCACTCTTCTAATCTCCCTTGTACACGTAGGTTTTCGATGTCTAGTGTCTTTCGTCAAGACGTTTCATAAGTGTTTGGAATACCTAATATGAATAATTTATAGTTCTTATTTTTATAGACCAGATTGTTTTTGGTACATTTTTAATGTATTTTTAAGTAATTAATTAAAAATGCTACAAACATATTTTATAGTTTTAATTGTCACGCTGACCTTTCCGTTGGCTTAAGCTGTTTGTGACAATAATTATTGCACAGATGTGTAGTTTTAATAATCGATCCAGTTCCGAATGCATTGCTGTTTTTTCGATTTATGGCTATTTTGAATACGCCAATCTACTGTCTTTTTTAGAAGAAAGTTTGTTAATTTACCATTGTTTGTAACAACAATTTAGAGAATCGCCTGTAGACCCAATATTATTATCAGCTTCTGTGGTCCCACGATGCGTCGATAAGATTGCGAATGACTGATGCGTAGTACAATGTGTAATAGATTTGGTACCTAAAAATGGGTCCGCTTGGAATAATGGCTCATTTGTCGAGATCACTGTCGATGCTTACTCGTAAGCTACCGAGAAACGTTTGTAGTTAGTCACCCTGAGAAAATTATAACGCAATCAGTTTATATTGTCATCTCATATTAGAAACTTCGAACAACAATGGCTTTAGATTAAGCACAACTCTTTGATTATTGCCAAGGTTGGGTATGTCCGTTGTGGTAATTATTGAATGACATTTCAAATGTATAATTTAATCATTAACTTATCTAGTTTTATTCAATGAGTTGGGTAGTTGAGCGAGTGACTAATTGATTAAATACAAATTGACACGCTAAAAGAACAGCTTTTCTACAGAGAGACCGGTAAGTAAATCATAAGTATGGTATCTATAAAAATCATACAAACATCGTAAAACATATTTCTTCCCCTGGCGTTGGCAGAGACCACACACTCTCTCCGATTTCTGTTTTAATTAACTGTTAATTTATTTAGTTGATTAAGTAGATGTAATTATTGTACAACTGCCTGGAACGTCGTCTTTTCAGCTTTTGCTTTGAATATATTATTTACACATTTTCGTCAAGATCTCGACTTTCCAATGCAATTTTTTTTTTACTTCCAAAACTTAGCATATCACATATTTAATTCTTATTCTTATATATAAAATGAAACGAATATTAAAGAAATACATTGTAACAATAATGTTTAATAGAAACAATATTTATTAGCAACAATAAATTAATTTTTTAAAATCTTTGAAAAAATATTTTTGTTTGTTTGACTATTATATTTACAATAAAGATATATTATTATCATTAATTCGTCCTTTGAATAATATACAAAATAATGCTGGAAGACTTATTACAAAGAAAAAAAAGCCTGGATAAATTTCACATCAAGACAAAATATTTGGACATTTCTGAAACCTATTTTTGTTCGTAATACTTCGTAACACTTAACGTGGAGTCAACGCAATGTTTCCTCTTCCATTCAATCCATTCAAATAGACGTGATTATTTTTTATAAAACATTTATGCACACTTAAGGAGATTCCGCATCAGATGACGCAACTTATCTCAGGCATGCCAAATCGCTGATCCATATCTCAGGTCAATATTTATCATTTGTTTGACTTGAGTCATCTGACATAGAACCTCGTACGGCATTTGAAATATTCAGGAAGATCATCTTATGCATACTGTGTGCACATAACAGATTATGTTTCTATGCATTAGGCTTAGGCAATGTGAGTTTTGGCACTTGTTTGGTTATGCAAGTTATTGCCTATGTCATAAATCATATTTGTTTTAAAAATTTAGTATTCAGACGCCTACAGTAGTAAATAAAGAAGAAAGAGATACCATGCCGATTTTGATATCACCAGACCTTTTATATCCCCACAGCTGGGGTACAGGCCTTCCCTATTAATGGAAGAATGTAGGGAAATTGGACGGGCCATAACCCACCACGCTCGCTAAGTGCGGGTTGGTGGGTTATAACTACTGCACAGCAGCCGGGAGCAACGACTTAACATGCTTTCCGAACCACGAAGCGCTCGAGATACTAAATTTTTGGTCACCCATCCAATGGACCGGCCTTAGCTAACATTGCTTAGTTTACGAAATCACAGGCCAAGCGCGCCATGCCACTGCGCTAGCGAGCTCCTGTGCCGCTTGTCATTTTTATTTATATAGAAAAATGTTTACATAGAAAAAGAGGTCAGAATTATTTCAGATAACTATGTTCCTGAGGAATGGGCAGCAGCGTTCCTCTTATACTCTTATACCTACTGCGACTTTTGTGCCCGATAGATGGCAATAGGTTCGCCACCTATTACATGGGACCTAACATAACTGGCGAAACGTGGGTGCTAGTTCACCTCTGCCTACCCCTTCGGGGATATAGGCGTGATTTATGTATAGTACATACATACATGTATGTACTATGTTCCTGATGCGGGAATCGACCACACGTCCTATACAATAAGGACGGAAGACAAGTGTAAAGACAAAGTGGTATAAGCGTTTTACTTGTAATAATTAAATAACAAAGTTCGACATACTATTCATTATTGTTAGAATTTTTAGTCATTCTGTTAAATCGGGGTCCGTTGTTACAAATTCGGTGGTCTAAATCAGGAATGTAGGTACTTTCCGAAGTAAGTAGAATAGCTAATAAAAATTGCATATAAAATAAAATATAAACGTCACGCAAACGAACGGGTTCGAATTACTATCAGGACATGAATTTCCTAAAATTCCTGGTCTATTTTTCTATGTAATATTTTTGATTACATTTAGGATCCCCCCGATTGGGATATATTGACAGTTTATTACATGACGTTAGGTTTAATACAATATCTTTGTACACCTTTGCGAGTTTCGGGGATAAATGGTCGCGAATTACGTATGCAAGTATGCTGATTTTATTTAATATGCGATCTTGAATAGTCATTAAAACGTTCTTATCTGATATATTTTAGTAGTTTCATTTACAAGTTAATGTAGCAATGTAATTATCATCATTACAGATCAATTTACAGAACAGGAAAATTCTTGATACGTTTCAAAATTAATTTAATTAAAGAATTTCAAATTAAGCATCGGCCGCCTCATCTTAGGCGTACCTACGTGGTTGCACACACTACCACTCAACCTCATTGCAACGATGATGCAAATCCGCCCGAGAAATCGCTTCGTATCGCACACTTTCATAACAATCCGGTGATTGATTTCATAAATTTGAATACTGACGCCGTTAAAACCAAATTAAATCCATCCGCGGCATCGGATAAGACACGTCGCAACTCTGATAAATTACCAAAATTATTATTACAAGTATATTGCATACCAACCGGGCGATGCATCGTCGCATCATAATCTGACAGTCACATTTAATTGATACGAAATTAATTATTGATTATTGACAACTCCAACTTTATTGCCTATCCGTTTTGCGGCAGAAATAATTTTTGTATGTGGCAATATCTGCTGCGATTGCCAAATCCTGTTTTGAAAGTTGGCATGTACGTAGGTAAGCCAAAGTAAACAGTAAAATGTAACATGACGTTTATCTTACCAACATTTATTAGCACACTTAACAGTAATCTTTATGACTACGAAAATAATGCAGGTATTGTTAAGACGGAGCATTGTACAGTCACCACCTTTACATCTTGACATGTTTTAATAGCGTCTTCCTGCTCTGTTCGTAGTTTACCTGGGATCTGTGTCCTTTTCCATTCATAGAAGTCAGATATAATTAAGCCATCCTCACCAGGACCATTTTGAGAGACCGATGGATGGAGAGAGTGATGGGGATGACAACATTCCAATTCATATTGCTGAAGGTTCTAGCTTAGGTTTTACAGACAACCGCCTGCCTGCCACCAAGCTTTCTTTTAATTTAGGTGAATCAAAACATTAATATTAAACCCAATTTAATTGATAACCGCACGATGCAGTCTTTTTTTCAAAGAATCTGTGTTACCTTAGAGAAATTGAGCAAGTACCTATTTTAATTAGCGTACTGCTATCCACAAACTCTTAGAAAAAAAATTGTATAGCTTGAGGAGTCCGATAGACCAACGTCTCTAGGCTGAATGACCATATCGCTGATAGTAAAGAACTGCGTCCTAGCACTGGGAGCATTAATAACACTGGGAGCTTATTAATATTGACTGTACAGTCAATATTAATAATAAACGATGATAATAGTAATAATTTCAATAAGGAATTCATTTTAAGTCATGATGCTGTTGTAAACACGGTAGTCTTAGTACAACAAAAAAAAATATATTGTTGGTTTGTGTGTTGTTGAGGTGGGACCGAAGGGTATAACGGCTAAATCCTTATTTAACTGTTAGGTACGCATTACTAAAAGGACTTCGCTTGTCTAGAACTTTCGCTAGTACTACACTGGAACGTGTCTCTAAGGTGGCTCTCACGGAATCTTACCAAATATGGCCGAGCAAGGAGAGAAGTCGGGGTGACGAAGGCGAGTGTTGACATGTTGTGAAGCCCCGTAAACTTACACTTGGGTCAGAAGTCCCAACTGCTACCACTGACTCTGCCGCACTATGGGCCTTCACCCGCCGGTGAATCTATGAGATGCTGTCGTTTAAATATTCAGTGTGTAATAACTCTCAGGTCCGTTAAAAATAATTCTCTTGGGTGCACAAAATGTGTTACGCCACTCTATTCTCAAAACAGGACTTCACAAATTAGTGGTGACTGGTGGAGCGTTACAAGTGGTCAGAAGAACCCCATTTTTCCAGCTTATTATTGTAATTAACTCCATATAAAACCACCCTGCAGTTATTTTAATGCTTATTAAACACGTGCGTTGGGTTCAGGCTGAGTTATTACCGAGCGTAGGTTCCGTAACAATTATCGCCATTGATTCTGCGGTTACGCTATATAACGCTAACAGCGGATATTTAAAAAGTTGCCTTCCAATTGCAACCTTATTTACCGTATCACAAGGATGCAATCCTGGGCTCCAATTGAGGTTATCGGCGTGGTAAAATATTGGCAGCTGACCTGCTGAGTGGTGTACAAATAAGTAGGCACATTTTATTATACGTATTTCCTTATCGTTTAAGTATTTTTGTCTTCTTAATAGTGTTAAGATGTTTATAGTCATTGATATCAGCTGTTTTTGGGTGTTACCTTATTTGCAAGGATATTGAGAATCGTATTAAAGTAATCAACTCGGTATGTTTAAATGGGCATGCCTTCTGGTATAGTTCACACACATCTCGGCGATTAAACATTTAATTTAATATCAATAATGATGATTCGACATCAATTACTGTACTGACTCATCAATGCTCATATTCAAGTGGTAAAAATCGTATAAGAGACCACATGTTTGTATAGCGACGATCGTTGGGCAAAAATAAATTATGCAATAATGGCCTAAAGCCAATTTGAGGTTATTGTCACATAACAGTTCAGATTAATGATAGAAAATGAATATAACACATGAGGTTGATTATGTAAAAGTTACTATAATCTGAACGGTTGAAGACTTTAGACCTTTTCTCATTTTGATATAATAATATTCGAATCGGTGTGGTGTTTGAAACTGTACATCGACCACAAAATCCAAATGATATTAGATGATGAAGTTAATACATGTCTCAAATAGTTCTAGAAAAAAATCTGAAAAGAGTTTAATTCTTAATTTACTATACTATGTTGGTAGGTAGTTCTCTAATATTATTATTTAATACCGAATATTTAATTTACCGATTCATTAAGTATACCTTCAAAACGCTATCATTACGAATGTACGGAAGCATTGTTCTTTTGATAAGTAAGAATCATTAATGACAAGTCTGAATTAAAACAACTTTTACGCTTAACACGTGTAGGTATATTTAGATGTTAGACATTATTTTCCTTTAAACCTGACTGTAAAACATTCAAAGTAATCCGCCTGTCATAAAGGGAAGGTAATATTATTATTTCATTACTCATAACTTCTATACACATATATTTAAATAATCTCATTACTCATAATGACTTATAATAATATACAAATAAAAAATGAATAAAACTAACTACAACGGCTGCGTCCATAATTACTTTACGTAAAGCGAAAATTTTATTATAAATAAATTACCAACAAATGAGCAAAGTTAATTAAATTAACGCGTCGCATGTCATTATTCGTTGAGCAACGCCGATTCCGAAATTTACGGCGGCCATTGAAGATTGCAGTAAATTCATTTCGTGGACAACTCTCAAAGTATCGCTTGGGAGGGTAAATAACTCAAAGTGAATTATAACCGTGCTTAGTTATTTAACTTACGTGAATAATTCCACACGGGTCACGTGAAAACTCTCCGCTCTACGACAAAAATAACGTGATATTAATTTTAATTACCTCCAGTTTAGCTTCATATTGGAACATTAAGTTAGTGTTGATATAATTTGTGTGGTGACGGCAGAGTAGAATACAAATTGTCACCACCCCAAATCTCTCCCGCGGGTGTCGTACAAGGCGACTAAGGATAAATCAATTATGAGGAATGGGCAGCAGCGATCCTATTATAGTTATACCACCAAGCAATAGCAATGTACTGCGACTATTGTGCCCGATAAATGGCAATAGGCTCGCCACCTGGGACACATCGTCCACATGGGACCTAACATAATTGGCGAAGCGAGGGTGCTAGTTCACCTCTGCCTGACCCTTCGGGGATATAGGCGTGATTTATGTATGTATGTATGTGATTATTAATAATTTGAAAGACAGATTGTTAATTTATTTACAAATTTGTTGCATTATTTATGCTTATTATTTAAGCAAATTAACGGAAAATATAATTCAAAATAATGTTTATGTGATTTTCTTAAGCTTTTTTTAATGTCAAGTGTGCCATTAAATAACAATCTTGCACGAATCCAATACTGGCTATTTGAAGCTTAATTTATTTTTTATTCACCTGAATAAGATAGGGTAGGTAAGTTCAGTTCTTGAAATTCACGAAGGTGATCGCGTTTAATACATGTGGTAAATACGTATCAATATGTGTGGGTGAGATCGACAGCAGCTAAGGTTAGCAAAAAAATAAAGAGAAATGGCAATAAAATTATCGCTTCACCGGACACACACATTAGCGCAATATCTAATCTATACTAATTTTATAAAGCTGAAGAGTTTGGTTGGTTGATTAGTTGGTTAAACGCGCTAATCTCAGAAACTACTGGTTCAAATTGAAAAATTCTATTTGAGTTGGATAGTCCTTTTATTGAGGAAGGCTATAGGCTATAACAACAACCGACATTAACGCAAGCGAAGCCGCGGGCGACCACTGGTGTAATATACTCGGTCAACCACGAGTGAAGCTCACTCAACTTCGTCACGGTAATGATATCCGTTAAATGCAAGAAATAGTTCTTTAAATAATATTGATATTCCGTTGTATCTATAAGATTATTTTAGTTAAGTTATTGCACGTTTAGTTCACCTCTGCCTACCCCTTCGGCCATATAGGCGTGATTTATGTATGTATGTATGTATTTTATTTAAGAGTAGTTAATACTGTCGTGTAGTGACGGCAAAACAGAATACTATTGTAACCATCAATCTCTCCTGTGGGTGTCGTACTTCGGGGATAATTAGGCGTGCATTATGTTGTTAATACTACTTTAACACTGTTATTTTTAAAGTCATACTTTAAATAAGTAAAATCTCTTTAGGTATGCTGTTGATGCCTTAGTTTAAAATGTTTCATCTAACTGTAGTAAATAAAAAAACTAAGAATATAGAGGCCCGTTTTCTTTGCGTGCCAGTGTATGTGAATGATGTAACTGCAATAAGCCGTGTCGTATATTTACGTGATATGCAATACGCAAGGTGCAACTTCGGTGTTATAAGCATAGTAACCATTGGGCGGGTCACCCTTAGAACTATTAAGCTTTATTTTATATACAATTACATATACAAATGTCAACTTTATATCCTAAGGGGAGAGGGAAGGGGTTACAGATTATTTAAATCCCATTACTAGATCAAGATAATAATGTCAAGAATGACTATTATAAGTGTATTCAATAAATTATATTACAAGAATCAGAATTTAGTCTGCTTGATTTGATCATGAACAACACCTAATTTATTTTAGACATTTGCGTGCCAATTTAGCGAGACATGTATGAAAATTTATTTTTCAATTTAACTATCATGATTCGTGTGAATCTTGTGACGAAAGCCCGTGTGGTGACGGCAGAGTAGAATACAATTGTCACCACCCCAAATCTCTCCCGTGGGTGTCGTACAAGGCGACTAAGGATAAATCAGTGATGAGGAATGGGCAGCAGCGTTCTTTTTATACCACCTTGCAATGTACTGCGACTTTTGTGCCCGATAAATGGCAATAGGCTCGCCACCTATTACATGGGACCTAGCATAATTGGCGAAACGTGGGTGCTAGTTCACCTCTGCCTACCCCTTCGGGGATATAGGCGTGATTTATGTATGTATGTATGTATGTATTCGTGTGAATAAATGATTTGATTTGACTTGGCGTCGCCACGCGGTAACACAGAAAACTTATAAAGTCTCCTTTCGATACAATAATACAAGAGCAGAACATTGGCTCTTTTGTCAGAGGCGCTGGCTGGAGTCAAGTAAAACCATTTCTCAGTGTAAGGTGCGTCGTGACTTGCACTTCGCTACGAAGCCAATGCTGCTGCAAGATTGTCGCACAATCGAACATCGTAAAAGTTTATTGTGCATCGCCGACTGCAGTGGTCGCACTAACTAGCGGATTACATAGTACAGGCATTAGCCCACTCTGACTTGTTAAATTATAATCACAACAAACTCTTAATATAACGGGCACATGCGAATTGTACATTCGCTTTGGAAACTCCCACTTAAGGTAGAGGTTTCAAGGAAAATGTAAAATTTTATGCAACTTATATGGCTATTGGTGAAAACATTTCTGTAAAAGTATCCGTTTATGTTTGAAAGCTCTATGAATAAATTAACAAATTATTAGTCTACACTTGCGAAAACAGCCTATTATTAATTTTATACCATTGTTATTGTCAGAAGTCGCACTTATTCGCTATCAAACAATTTTCTTCATCACTCGATACTTTCTTTATATGCGCTATGACGTAGCATAATTAAGTTATCCCTGCTCCCATTCGTAGCGCCCTGAGAAGCGGCAGTGGGACTCCCCCGGGAGATGCCGTAGAGAAACCCTCTCAGGGAGTGCTCGATTGCAAGGCTTGAGGACCATTCAAGGGTTTTTGCCTTTCCCATAAAAATGCTTGTTGGCCAATAGTTTAGGTCCCTAAAGTCTACCATGTCCATATCTGGTCAAACTTCTCGCTTTCAAGTTTCAGGAAGTACTTATAATAATTCCTCTACTGATAGTTTGGTTCATCGAATGTGGCAGCTGTGCCATAGTCGGTAACAGTACATCTGCCAACGTTAAACTCTTAATAGGCACCATGTTGATGTCTCAAGCACTTGGTATACATTAAAAAAAGTTGTAAATTTAATTAATGAATCAATATTTAGCTTATCTTTCTTTCTTTATTCACAAAATTATGACAATTTTATTAATATTTGAACATATATAAATGATAAACAATATTATAAATAAAATCAGGTAAAAAAATTGAAAATTTATGGTTTGATACTGGACGTAATTATCCGAAGATATTTCTGACCTATTTTTAGTATACATTTTTTCGAAAGAAATAATTCCAATTAGTTAAAATTTTTTAATCACAAAAACAAAATATTTGTTTGAAATCATTTATGATTTCTCTTTCTAACAGCAGTAGTACACCACAGTTGATAGCCACTTGTATTATCGTAACCTACCCATCTATTGGTTAGCAAATTAGTTTAATTATTTTGTTTACAGTATGACCACGAAATGGTCATTACGACGAACTGGCGACGACAACTATACACATATTCGGTACAATAGCTAGTTTATTGATTGCTCAAAATAAATATAATAATAGCTTAATTAAGTATTCATGGTTGTTTCTCTAGAGTTAGGCATTCGCGTTTAGATTACGTAACACGTCAAAATATCTACGGGTGTGGCGTTTCACTATCTTGGTCAATTGTCAATTCGATATTCAATAAACTAGTTAGTTTAAGATCATCTTGGCTAATTTATGTTCCTGATTTTATTTATAGTACATATTTCAGCCCTACCTACCTACCTCTTCATAGACTATTTCCTTGAAATAGAATTCCGTTGAAATAGATATTAATATTATATTTTAACAGTAATCGATTAAGAATTTGAGTATGCACAAATGGCAGCATCGTTGTTAAATTTTTTCAACATACCTTTATTAGGATGTTATATGAAATTAAACCGAAAATGAAGATACCCATATTTTTTAATTCTTTTGAATTCCGTCGTTTTCGTATAAAAATCGTGATTGAAATACCGGTGATTATAAACAGATATAAGCGCCAAATGACGTCACCGTAATGGACGAATAATATAATAAATAAAATATTTTCGAAGTCAGAATTAGAAAATAAAGAAACGGTATTTTTATTGAGGGGTTGTCATTTTTGAAATGTTATCAATTAAACAGCTTTGTGCAAAGTTTTCAAATAGTTCAAATTTTGAAATAATTGTGGGTATTCGTATTTTAACTGTCAATAAATCATTATTGATTGTTGACCTTTTTGATAATATTCCGTTCCATAAGCTTTTGCAATTGCGTTGATGTCTTACTCATGACAAAAATCATGTAGAATATTATGACGCATATTCGGGTAATATTGACCCTGTGTGTTATTTTACATATTTATTTACAATATATTAGAAGAAATATTATTTATTTATTTCACTAAATTTTACAGCGACAGCAGAATCTTTATGATCCTTAAAGCTGAATAAACAGTCAAATATACCTCAAAATATTGAGAAATAAATGATAGCGTTATTTGGTAAACTGAGGAAGAGTTGGAAAACTTTCCTTTACTTTTATTTAATTCGAATTAAGTAAATTATTTTATTTATATCTTTATTTTTATTATTAGGTGACCCGAAACGGACATGGTGGTATCTACTCTCGTCATCTCTTGTATAAAATTCATTTTAAAAACGGTCATTTCCCGTGAGTCTCATTAACTGCTTCGTTGAAATGACATGTGAAAATTCACCTGTATAAATCACCATGTATTCTTCCATTGGTAACTTTCACTTTAACTGAATAAAGTCGAATAGAAGTCTTCATTAGTCAAGCATGCAGCTTCTCCTTAGTTACAATAATAGTTAACTTGAACGTTTGGTATAAATTAAAGTTTACCTGAGGCCATTCGAAGCTTTTATTTAACCGTGTCAATGCTAATGAGTGCGTTTCGTTTGGTTCCAGTAAATCCATACACGAATTACCACACAATATTACACAATGATTACACGAACGCATCGTATACTATTTATCAATTTCTCTCGCGCTGCTTGTCTTTGTTAGATTGATCAAATATTTGAAGCTTGAGTAGGTAAGCACATAATTGGGAAATGACATTAGCAAAATCAAAGCGTACTACTGTTGATGCGATATTGATTGACTGGTTTGCTTGTACAGAACTGTTTTAATACAGAACATCTGTTATTTTGAATCAAACATTTAAAATTAGATGATTTAGTAACAAAAATGTTTGTAAAAAATAACCTTTCGTATAATTGAACCGTAACCATCGTTTTGAATATTTGAGGCCTTGGTCAATCGATCCCGCTCGAGCTCATACCGCGGGATGATTAATTGACCTAATGCAATTTTTGAATTGGACATATCATTACGGTCACTCTGCTCATACATACATAAATTACGCCTGTTTATCCCTGAAGGGATAGGCAGAGGTGTATAAACACGTTTTGCCAATTTTGTTAGGTCTCATCTCTCAGGTGGCGAGCTTATTCCCATATATCGGGCACATAAGTCGCTTTATGCTAGTCGTTTAATGCTAGGTGGTATAACAGGAGCGCTGCCCATTACTCATATCTTGACTCTGCTCCTGACCATCCTATAAATTAAGTACCGACCTAATGAGTGAAAATCATGTAATAATTCTTGAAAAGTAAACAGTTAAATGAGGTATTAGTGTAATGACATGACGTTTTAAAGGGTTGACGATGTGACAATGAATGATTGTTATAAAGACTACTGGTGATGGTCGTAATGATAATGTCAAATGCGCGTTGCCCTCTGTGACCCACATCAACTATTGTAGCAAGGAATCTTTATAGAGATATCGTATATTACGCACGTCAACACAGCTATTAAATAATGTAGGCAGTAATAGTTTCATGGAGGTGGCTATCAGCTTTGTGTTCAGATTATAGTGCTATAAATAACGGCGTGGCGATAGGTAAATGGATCTGCGCGGTGTTGCTGCCGCGGGCGCCGTTCTCTGTAACAGGGAGGTCGTGTGGAACGGGCGAGTCTAGTTCATGCATGTGGGCTAAATCCAGACAAACCGGGTACGCTTTGAAATTTGTAGCTTTCCATTGGTGTTTGTACATACATACTTATATAAATCACGCCTATATCCCCGAAGGGGTTGGCAGAGGTGAATTAGCACCCACGTTTAGCCCCCACGGCACGCCTGAGGCGAGGTCCGCGCCTTTAGAGGCACCCTCAGGCCTGCCGATCTAAGCTCCGACTCGGGCGCCGGTGAGGCTCTCCACCGCAGTATTTCTCCCTCGGGAGATGCCGTCCCCCCATGGAGGACGCTGCTGAGGTAGCTAGCCGATTGTCATTTATCGGGCACAAAAGTCGCAGTACATTGCTAGGTGGTATAAGAGAACGCTGCTGCCCAGTCCTCATCACTGTTTTATCCTTAGTCGCCTTGTACGACACCCACGGGAGAGTTTCGCATCTAGGCACGCGTGTTGTGCTCTGATTGGTGAGTTTTCGAGGGCAGTGACAAATGTTACTTTTCGGGGGGTAAAATTGCATGCCGTAGCTTACTATATTGTAGTACAGCATGCTTTTAATGGTGTTTTTAATGTGTAGCCGCGTGGTGACAGCAGGTAAGAATATATACAATTGTCACCATTCCCTATATTTCCGAGTGGTGTTTTAAGTACTCATGTTCATAAAATTGTCGGGGTCAAGTAACATGAGTGCAATATCGCCAACAGATTGTCAAGAAATACGCGGTAGCGTTCCTTCCAACCCTTTTGCTTACCCTTACAAGCTTACCCCCTATTACATATTACTTTACCTAAACTGCCATACACCTATGACGACTTGGAGATACACAAGCGTGACTTATGTATGTCTCATGTTGACATATTAACATTATATTAATCGACTGTTTGCTGCAGAACTGACCATAACACACAACCTATAAACGAACAAAATACTTAAAATTTTAAGTACCGACATTAATGCATTTACGACAGTACACGCTTACCTAATTCGAATCAATTAAACAATTTATGCTCAGTTTATGTCACTCGTTATAAATCTGTAGGGCAAGAGCATGCCAAAATAGTGTTTCTAATTATTCTCAAATTAGGCAACGCTTCTATAGCGGCGCCGTTCATAAAGTATTTTGAAATGCTACGTAATGGCTCGCGGCGCTTGGGCCCGTCTCGTAAATAATTGGAAGAACACTATTTGCACTAATACTCGATCGAAGAGCATAACTCTAGGATTGAGTTATAACTCTGTGTTCTGTGTTATGGGCTGGGAAGGCATTTGCTTAATTATGCTCATTTATATGCGAACAGTCGCTCATTAGGATATACGCAAAGAGGGTTGGTTTTGTGTCAGACAGGCGTCCGGTTGTAAAACCTAAGCCGAAACCTTGAGCGTTATGGATTGGAATGTTGTCATCCGAATCACTCTCCGTCTGTAGACTTGGTCCTTTCCATATATTTTACATAGATTCATTCATCACTAGCATCGTTACGATGTGTTGGATGATATGGTAAACTGGGAACAGGACATGAAGATAATGACTCCCTCATTAAGATATGCCTTACCTTTAGCTGTTACTTAGCTCGCCACCTATTACATGGGACCTAACATAACTGGCGAAACGTGGGTGCTAGTTCACCTCTGCCTACCCCCTCGGGAATATAGGCGTGATTTATGTATGTATGTATGTAGCTATTACTCTATGCATAAATATTTTCGTAAGCTGTCGCGATGGTAGGAGTTCTATACGGACACTTAGATTTAACAAGACATTACCTACTGGCGGTATTGACTGTTGTATTTAAAATAAAAACAATATTGACTTGCAGCTATTTAATAGATTCATAAAAAATGACAACATCTGTCCAATTAGATCGTTGGAACACAATTTGATATGTTACGATACTCGTATTATGCAAATCTATAAGGTAATAAAACGTGAAATAAAATCAAAAAGATAACCTTAGAGCGACGACTATACAAAACGCTCGACCAATAAAAACTTTGAATTTTTTACAGCGGTTACAAATATATACATGTATACAGGTTCACACTTAATAACTACTAACTACGGTACGAAGATAACACACTATCACTTATACTAGTCACCATTTAATATTCAGGAATGCCTAATAATTAACAATGTTTCGTGTAAGTCTACTAGTATAATCTAATATAGTCTAATAGTATAAGTCTACTGACTCAAGATATATCTTTGAAGATTGTTTCAAATTTATATCTTATACGAACCTTCCAGTTCAAATTCTTCGAAAGTTATTGAAAACTTATTAATAAATATACTTACATTCTGTATTTTAACTTGATTATTCACTATTTTATTAGGCTGTTAAAAAAGATAAAACACCTCTATTTAATTAAGCTGTTAAAAAAAGATAAAACACCGCTTACGTTGTTATAATATTTGTAAAAATTTTAAATGTGAACACGAAAATGAATATGCGTTACCATTTCAATAGTTAATTAACTAATTTGGAAAATAAGAGATTGGAAGTTTATATGAAATACCTATTATGTAAACGTTGATAAAGCAAAACGACACATTTTTTATTTTGTATTTTATTTGGAACCAGTCTAGAACTTTATTTTTAGTCCTATAGCAACCAAACCCTTTTACGGACAGCAAGGATTCTGAATTTTCTCATGCTGCAAAATACGATTAATTTCTTAAGATGTTAGATCAGCAGCCCTAATTACATAACAATGTTGCTAACAGTTCTCGATTGAAATTAATGAAATTTTTGCTAGCAATTATGTACTTATTTACGATTTTACAGTCTCAGTTGCTAACAGAATGCGATGTGGGAAATCGAAATTGCACTTCGCTTAATAATACAGTCAACAGCAAGTCAAGCTACCACAAAATGTAAAATTTTCGCATTTGACTTTGTGCTTTACCAAAAACAAGTTAAGGTTGACAATCGAACGAAGTAAGTCGACAGTTTTGGGAAGTCTGAAGCGCCGTTGAATGTAGATTTAGCTTGAAGCTGGTTTTATAGTCGAGACACTTATTTTCAAACTAACTCACAGCCTGCTGACATAACTGACAATAAAAATAAAACGTGTATTTTGTTCACAATTTAAAAGTAGGCGAAGTAAAATTGATGTTTGCGATGCAACGTCTGGACCAGACACGTCCGGCTAAAACAAGTTCCACCGATTCGTTCTTGTAATATCGGTGTAATTTATTTAATGTTAGAAATAGACTTCGCTGAGCGCCACAAAGAATATTGGCTTTCACAACGGCGCTTGGTAAATTTATGTGCTAGGAGATTTTGCCAACGCTCAGCTCACGAGAACAAAGCACAACGTCAGGTGCCGGCCGGCGAGTACCGGCGAGTTACGACGTAATTTCGCTTAATAAACACAAAAGTTACGTAGTTAAAAATACGCATCGAACTGCATATTTTCCTGCAAAAGTAAGTCTTGGAGTCAAAAGTTTAGAACACATCATGTTTCTAATAGATTTTTTAGTTATGGCGTTTTTACTTTAAGTTGTCGATTTGTACAAACGCATTTATTAACGCCACAATAAAGCACCAAACTATAATTAGCGAATACTTTTATGGCAATGAACAGGTAAATAAAAAACTTTACTTTTTATTCGACACAAGATGTTTTTATATTTCCCCAATGTAACAATGTATATTGAAAAGATGCGGAAATCACAAGTATCTGGTTATAATTAATGGTACTGTCAACATCACGCGCCTGATAACCATAACTGTGATATCGTAGGATTAAAAATCAATTGATACAACTATGTAGATTTGTAAAGCCTTGTGGTGACGGCAGAGTAGAATACAATTGTCACCACCCCAAATCTCTCCCGTGGGTGTCGTACAAGGCGACTAAGGATAAATCAGTGATGAGGAATGGGCGGCAGCGTTCCTCTTATTCCACCTAGCTATAGCAATGTACTGCTACTTTTGTGCCCGATAGATGGTAATAGGCTCGCCACCTATTACATCGGACCTAACATAATTGGCGAAACGCAGGTGCTAGTTCAGCTCTACCTACGATATAGGCGTGATTTATGTATGTATATAGATTTGTTAACTGTGGTGAAGCCCTGTGGTGACGGCAGCAGAATACAAGTGTCACCACCCCCGTCTCTCACGTGGGTGTCGTACAAGGAAGGCTGCTAAGGGTAAAGACAGCGATGATTATTGGGCAGCAGCATTCCTTTCATACAACCTAGCAATATACTGCGATTTATGTGCAGTAGGGTCGCCACTTATTACATGGGACCTAACTTAATTGGCGAAAAGTGGGTGTTTTCTTCTGCCTACCTCTTCGGTGATATATTCGTTACCTGTGGAAACTTCATTGTGGTGCGTACAATTAGTGTAAGTTAAATTAAAATGTTTCCTTTGAAAATATTATAAATTAAAAACTACAAACAAAAATAGGCCAGAAAGAGTTTGGAAACAAAAATTTGACGCAGGAACTATTTTCCCATAATTATCTTTGTAATATATATTAAATCAATATTTATACAAAAAATAAAAACCGTTTAATTAATTGGAAACAAGATGTAAATAAATTTTATCTGCTTTGCCGACATTTTCGTGAAGCGAACAAAAACTGTGAGTAACTAATATAAATTCTATGTGGCTCTTATCTATAAAACCTTCATAAAGTTGCAATAAAATAAAATAATCTCACCATGATTGGTACTTACCTATGTCGCCATCATCTTATTAAGAACTTCATTATACACAGCAACTTTAATCATATTCAGAGATTTCCAAAGAAAAATATAAAGTTATAAAATTTTAGACATAATCAATTACTTTGCGCACCGATGAACACTGTCTCTTAAAATTAACTATTTACCTCCTAAAGTTTTTAGGATTGTCCCTAAATATAGGTGTGGTTTATGTATGTATGTATGCATTTTATATAATTTATTTAATAAGCGACATAATGTAAAAGTAAAGCTATATTATAGGTACGTGTGAGTGTAAGAAATATTTCCATTATTATTACAACTAAATGCTTTTCACACCGACTGTGCCTGCAAGTCCACGAGTATTAATATTATTATATTAGAATTCTTTGAAAATTCGATTGATATATTTTTTTAATACACTTATCAGATAATCTCTACCTTCCATGTCAATAATGCTACATTGTTAATAGTGCGATTCATAACTTAAGCAGACGAAGTATAGGTGTCTTGAAATATCTACACCTCCGGGGTTAATGACTAATTTGTTAACGCTTGTTTGTTAAGTCCTTTTGGTAATCGACAGTGCTTTAATCGTAGATGAGTATTTTTGTGCCCTATTTAATTTTTAGTGAGACCTGGGTTTTGCAATAATGTCTGTGCATAGTGTACGTAGACATTAGCTTCTTAACGATAAAATCTAAATACAAGCATTATATTTTTATTATAATTAATTCATTATTTCACACTTTTAATTTTAAGATTTTAAAGACTTTTTAAAGACCTCAAGGGACACTAATAAGTAGTGTTTAATAGTACTCACATATATATCAGACGGTGGGAATATAAGTATTTATCAATATTCCACCTAAAGGTAGCAATTTTATCGCATTAATATTACATACAATTTAGGAATTACACCCGTATTCATAAACATTACTATGAGGTGCGCTAACGCACAGGGTCCCAAAAACCTATTCATAGACAATACTTGAGTGACAAAACGCATTGAGAAATGGCTTACTTCGCACAGTGTTGCTTCTTTACTTATACAAGTATTGTTTGTGAATACGGGTGTTATTTTTCAAAAGATGTCCCATAGAATGTGGGTGTGTTAATACATTTAGTCCCTACCATTTAGTACAACGAATCCCAGATTTATTGAATGCAACATTTTTATGAAAATTTTAACACGAGAATAAGAATAGTATCTAAAAACTATTTGTAGGCAACCATAGAAATATAATATTCACAGTAACATTTTCACATAGATATAAATTATTCGCTTATTTGTAATTGTTAATAAATTAATTTGACCTGTTGAGGTTAAATTAATTTATGTTCGCGGCACCGAAATCTTTATCTCAAACCACGTTCACAACCACATTCGCTTAAACAAGTATCTATGTATTTAGAATAGTCAGCACGATTCCGAAATACACATGATAAGATCGAATCTAAACATAGTTCGTCTCTTTCCTTCATTGAAGTTATTTGAAATATAGCTAATCGACTTTATGGAATGTGAACGTTATTGTACCGACCTACTAAGTATTCCTTCCCTTATAAAGAAACATAAATTGATTTTTAGTTGTTTTTGTATATTTCTCCAAACCTCTCTTCCTTGCCCTGTTCCCAGTCTATCTGAGGTCGGCGCAGTATGTTTCCTCTTCCATTCATATCGATCAGACGTCGTCAAGCCATCCACTCCCCTTTTGATTCATATCATCCATCACACCGTAAAGGTGCTAGTGATGAATGAAATGTATATAATGAAATGTATAGAAAAGAGACGGAACGGACCATGTCGAGAGACCAATGAACGTAGAGAGTGATTGGAATGAAAACATTCCAATCCATACTGCTCAAAGTTTTGGCTTAGGTTTTACAGCCGGCCGCCTGCCTGACTAACCCTCTTTGGGTATGCTGTTGTTGGTGGTTATCCCTCCACCATTCGGGTGCCCCAAGGTGCTTATTGGTCTACACCGGGCAATCTCTCTTAGTTGAGCTCCCAGGCCAGCATAGAGGACTCCATACCATAATGTAAAATAACGCAAACCAACTTCCAACTTCTACTGTGCTCGCGCGGTGGGGTATAGCCCGTCCTCTTTATATTCTTCCTTCCCTAGAGAAGTCCTGTGCCACAACAGTCATTATTAGGCTGGTGACTAATACGAACAGTGTACGACGGTTAGGAATGCCAGAATTAAAATCAAATAAAAATCTAAAACCAGATAAAAATATTTAGCTTTATAACAACAGAGTCGATTATAAGGGTGGAAATTTGAGGGTAGTTGACAAATTATTATATTATGTAAAATATATAGTTGATAATATAGTGCATTATATACTAAGGGCGATAAAACAAAGAATGCTTCAGATCGCAAGTAATTGATAAAAAATATGCGGCCTTCTTTTTTATCGCCCGAAGCAAGATCATAGTGTAATGTTACCCCCTAACCAGGAAGTGGAATTTTCCGTACGGGTAGCGGGCGGAAAAGTTTATTTATTTATTTATTATTAAGGCACCCCAACAGCTCACATTATTAAATTAATATGAAATAGTTGAACATTAACCTTCTCAATTAAAGGTCAGTTTTACCACAACCGATTAACTTTCCATTGCAGTTCATTTCATTTCCAAATTCGGTTCCATTTTTTATATTGATCGATTGGACAGTTATTTATCGAAGATAGGTGATGTAATATAGCATCCTTGTTACCTAATTTTTCATGCATCATAGTCCGTTAGTCTTTATTTTGAATACACACTTTTGACCACAAAAGGTCTAGGTCTCATTAGTGCATGTTGAATAACCAAGTAATATAAAACCATTATAGGCAATTAAAAGACACACTTAAAACAAGTTATAAATAATACATAATTTTTAAACTTTTATATTACATTGTCATAATATCCCATTTATCTGAATCGAAAATCCTGAAGTCGCGTGCTGAAACTAGTTCGCCGCCTATAATTGACAAGCCAGGTGCATCCTAGGCCCTCTTAGGGCGAAGTTACATCAGATTGTTTGGCTTCGCCGACATGCGCTATAGTGACACTGTAAAAAAATATTTCCATATAAACATGTCATACGCCTTTAATGCCAAGATCTTAGAATATTATTTCAATTTTTATTCGAATATTATGTATTAGGTAATTGTGCTTTCAATATCACCAAGAAAAAATTAACTAATTTAATGAATGAATGAAAGTTAAGTTGGCAGAAAAAGAAATATAACATTAGAGTTGAACACGCGACTACCGCAATCCCGGCGGGTGCTTATTGCTGGTACCACTTACTGCCGCACTCAGAGACATCAATTAACTTTAATGAGTATTTAATGTCAAAAATTTTCATTCAAATCTAAACCATAGACCCGGCAAGAATAGCGACTGGTTTTGAATTGTCATTTTTTGACGTTAAGTACTCATTAACGTTATTTGACGTCTCTGAGTGCGGCAGTTAGCTACTCAGGACAACAACGTCTCAGTTGGCCGAGTAGTAGTGGATTAGATTAGTACGATAATTATTCGATAATTTTCTCCCATTTTTGCTTTGTAAGGAAGAGGTGATACCTTAAATTGGAGGTTTGAATAGGACCGGACTAATAATCTTCTTTGATTTGGAAAGACTAATGGTGATTGGCCGAGATTCCTTTACAGCGCCAACCAAGTTTTTTTGGGAAAAGCGAAAACCTTAATGGGTTCTCGAAACATGCACTCGAGCCTAGAAGGGTTTCTCTCTAGAGGAAGCCGTAGACAGCAGGATACGTAATTTCGTTTAATGTGACTTGGCCCTTAAAGTAGCATGCGCCTGGTAATTCAGAAGGCAAAACCATCCGCCAAGGTGCTTAGAATTATATAGGAATCGATTAAGGAGAACCTGTATCAGCAGCCTACTAGCACGTTTCCCTAGTATCGCCCTAAGCCAATTCCGTTACTAGGAATTATGACGAGTTCACGTTCTGCACCTGCTTTTGAAAACCGTTCTCGTAATTACGCTAATTGTTCACAGTGGGGACCTAGCTTGTGTGTCTAGTTGTTTTTGCTAGTTGCAATTAACGTGACCCAGGTTACTTAATAAAAACGGTCCTGCACGATTGCAGTAAATATTTTTTTCTCCCTATTATCCAATTAAGACTTTCGATTAACTGTTGCTGGTATAACGGTTGCATGTGAAGGTGTAACTTTTTTAATTTATATACTTACTTGCTTAATTTAATTGCAAAGTGAGATGTGTAATGGTTTAACCGCTTCTGTGGTCTAGTGGTCAGGTTGGAGATATCGAACGGCTTATTCCACAATAAATGATGATCCCTTGCCCCGGGGATTGGTCGACTTTTTGTCATAGTCTGTGCTTCATTATTTAAACAGTTTTACAAACTTAATTAACTTAATTTTGACAGAGCAGAATACAGTGTCAGCCAATGTACCCAAAGAGGGTTGGTGTCTGGCAGGGTGCCGGCTGTAACATACATACATACATACATACGTCACGCCCTTCTCCCACAGGGGTAGGCAGAGATCACTTCCTTCCACTTGCTACGATCCTTACATACTTCTTTCGCTTCATCCAATCTCATCAATCTCTTCATGCATGCCCGTCGGTTTCGGGTACTCTTGACCTGGCCCTTTTTCAAAAGACTTTCAATTTGATTATGAAAGATCCGCCTAGGCCTTCCCCTTCCCATTTCTCCATTCACTTTCGCCATGTAAATCCTTTTTGTCATTCTCCTTTCATCCATTCTTTCGACGTGACCAAACCATGCGAGCATCCCTTTCTCAATCCTTGTCATTACATCTTCTTTCAAACCACACCTTTCTCTTATCACACTGTTATACAATCGGTCACTCAGCCTTACTCCAGCCATGCTCCTCAACGCTCTCATTTCTACTGCATTTATTCTACTTTCATGCTTCTTCTCCCACACCCAACTTTCACATCCATACATTAATGTCGGGACCAGCACTCCATTATGAACAGCCATACGAGCCTTTCTGGACACGCTTTGGCTGTTCATAAATGCCGGCTGCAAAACCTAAGCCAAAACCTTGAGCAGTATGGATTGGAATGTTGTCATTCCAATCACTGTTCATCGGTCACTCGATATGGTCCGTTCCGTCTCTTTTCTTTACATTCATTTATCACTAGCACCTTTACGGTGTGGTGGATGATATGAATCAAAAGGGAGTGGATGGCTTGATAACGTCTGACCGATATGAATGGAAGAGGAGACATACCTACTGCGCCGACCCCAGATAGACTGGGAACATGGCAGGGAGAAGAAGCAAACAGCTGAAAACTTCTCGTGGATATCGTATAAGGGGATTGGTTTTCTAAAGTTATGAATATCATCGCACGGGTTTCAGGCGCGGTATCTAAAGCAACATTCCCTAAGTGGTTGGTCAGGCAATCGATCAACATAAAAACTTTGCCAAATATTAGATTAGAGAGGTATAAATAATATAATTAGAGAGGTATATAATATATGAGTAATATAATATATAAGAGGTATCACAATAAAGAAACTGTCATCATCATCATCATCACCAGCCCTTTAATGTTCCCACTGCTAAGGCACGGGCCTTCCCTATGGATGGAAGAATATTAGGAGAATGGGCCATAACCCACCACGCTGGCCCGGTGCAACGAGAAAAATTGTGTATACAAAACTGAAAATGACCAAGTAGGTTATGGACTTGGTTGGAGATCATGCAAGCTGAACTCATAGTTAGATTAACTGTGAAGTAAAACTAAAAACGGAACTAGAAACTAGGCTGTGTAAGGATTACTTATTTAAAAAACCAATAGAATCGGACTGTAAGCAAGCGCGCTAAGCCACTCAACTATCGAGCTCCTCCTCTAGTAATAATTGTTTTCAGTATATTCTCTTCGGCATTAAATGCATTGACATCTTTGGCATTAAGTACTTAATATTTCAAGAATAATAAAGCAATTTTATGTTCTGTTGATACTACAATAAAGCCATTATTATAATTTAATAGTGTTGAAAGTAATAATGATATTAATATGTGGACGGTGACATTATCGCGAAGACACTGGTCTAACAGGTTCTCTTCAGCCCCATGAAGATTTATTTTAAGCTATGCACCGTTCTCTATTGCGCTATCAAACATTTAAGTTACCTAGTTCGTTTCATTCTTTCATCACAACCGTCATCGTAAACACAAACACAGCCGAGATATTTTTTTTCTAAATTTCATTTAATTTTTCTGACCAACTTTGATTCTTGCAGCGTCTCATTTTGTTTATTATATCTTGTTAAAGAGTATATTATTTCCTACCTACAATTAGGGTAAACTTACGGGAGTGGAGACCCATAAAATTAGGCATAATAGTGACCGAGTTACGTAATTTACCACCTAAACGCAACAGCATACCCAAGGAGGCTTGATGTCCAAAAGTCCAAAAGAGGTCCGGGCGGCTGCCTATAACACTCTGCAGCCGTTTCGATTCCCGCATCAGGACAATAATTATATAAATATGTTTTTCAAAGAGCCTCGTGCAATAATTTTTCAAACACTTATGTAATGTTTAATTGAAAACCAAAATAATAATATTGCTTTTAGTATCTATACAGGGCGTCCCACGGCCATGCCACGCGGAGGGAAAGTATATTAAATCGACGGGTCCCAAGAACAAAGTCACATCTCCAAAACTATCCAGTTGCAAGAGGTATTAAAAGTCAATAGTAACTGTTGCCTTTTAATACCTCTCGCAACCAGACAATTTCAAAGATACGACTTTGTTCTTGGGACCCGTCGAAATATTGAACGTAGGATATTTTACTAAAAGAAGACATCGTTTTATTTTTAATAATATGTAGAACTGCATTCACAGATTTTTTAAAAATCGCCTTCCTCAACCGGGAATCGAACCCGCCAAATGTGATAGAAAAATTACTTGTATTTTATAATAGCGTTTGAAAGGGCTACTCATAAGCATTATTTTTTCCTAAATAACCTAGCATATTAAATGAAACTAAGATCATAAATTTTTTCTTTATTTAAAATGATGAGATTTTAAGAAATGATATTAATAATCTTCCTGATGCAGATCGACGAAATCTCATATTCCAGCAAGATGGGGCTCCGGCTCATAACAGTAGGAGAACAGCCGTGAATATTTTTCTTCCTGGATCGGCACTTTTGGACAAATTTGATGGCCACCGAGTTCCCGAGATCTAACCCCACTTGATTTTTTTTATGGGGTTATGTAAAAGATTTAGTTTACAGGAACCGGTACAACAGTGTGCAGGAGTTACAAAATGAACTTAGACGTATTATTTCAAACATCCACCATGCAAAAATAAGTAAATCGACAGGGAGAGAAATTATCAAAACAGTGAGAATTTGTATACAACAGAACAGATCACATTTTAAGCATTTCATAATTTTTTTTTAAATAAAATGAAAAATTTTATGATCTTAGTTTCATTTAATATGCTAGGTTATTTAGGAAAAAATAATGCTTATGAGTAGCCCTTTCAAACGCTATTATAAAATACAAGTAATTTTTCTATCACATTTGGCGGGTTCGATTCCTGGTTGAGGTAGGCGATTTTAAAAAAATCTGTGAATGCAGTTCTACTTATAAAACGATGTCTTTTTTTAGTAAAATATCCTACGTTCAATATTTAATATACTTTCCCTCCGTGTGGCATGGCCGTGGGACGCCCTGTATATATCACTCCCTTTAGCCAGTATACCCAGTTTGGTTCACCTTGCCCTAATCATATCGAGTGTAACACTTAATATAATAATGAATAAAAACACCGGTACTATTTTAAGCCGTTATGTATTTTTTCCAGACAGACTTAAGTCTCCGAGTCACCGGCGTCGGCAGGTTTCCCGGTCGTCGCGTGCGCAGCTGATCCACACATACTGCTTCATTAAGCACAATAACGCTCTCAAAACTATTCCCCACCGAGCGAATAATTAAACTTTTTTCACATCAAATTAGGTAGTTACAATTAAAATGGACTTGTATGATAATTACTGCGCCTGCTGAGGCAGCCATTGTGTTAAATAAATAGTTTTCTAACAAAATAAAATTAAAAGTGTAATAAGGGTAAGTAGGGCAGTAATTAGGGTAGCCAGGACACAATAATGTAAACTGTCAAGTTTCTCCGAAAATCTGTTTATTAGAACTAAATCAGAAAGAAAGCTCATTTTGAAAAAGATTTTCAACATTAACGATGCAATATAAGGCCGGTCATTAGATGGGTAACCAAAAATGTATAATATATTATATCAAGTTCCTCCGTGCATCGGAAGGCACGTTAAGCCCTCGGTTAAGGTCCCGGATGCACCTGCAGTCATTAACACCCATCAATCACCACTGGGCCCGCGTGGTGAGTTAGGGCCCATTTCACATTCGATGGAAGAATCCATCCATTGAGTAGGCCTATGACCTAACAGTGGGGACTTTGAAGGGCTGATAATAATTCTTTGGTGCCTTTACTCTAATCGTTAATCGAATAGGATAAAACAGACAATAGATTGCTTCTTAATCTTCCAGTTACTGGTCTCAATTTGAACTGCCTCATAAACACAAATAGGCACATTCATTCAAATCTGAGTTTCCTAGTAATATGTTTATTAACATTAAAATAATTTCAACAATTTTCTTTGTTCTTAACTGAATACTGAATACTTCATGAGGGTTCATGAAGTATTCACCCCACCGTGCACAGAGTTAGTGATATTTTAAATGTTGCTTTTTTATTTGCTGCTCGAATTTTCTTAGCAAAATAAGGCTTATTTCCCACCATTTATTTAAATTAACCAATTTTATAGCGGTCATTAGAATAAACGACTACCATTACACATTTAAAAAAGTCAACCATTTCAATGCCAATGCTTTCCATATTAGGTTCGCTTCATAAAGCGAAAGTATACCTATTTGAAAACTATCAATAAAATAGTTTACTATCTTCGAGCTTACTTCTTTCCACTTGCTATGATCCTTACATACTTATGCCGCTTCATCCAATCACGTATAATAAAAAAATTGTATTGTATTGATTGACCACTTGTCTACATGGGCAGTTAAGAATGAAAGTAAAAAATGTAGTTCTTAGCAAACTTATGCTAAATCTGTAAAAAACAAACGACGTAAGTCAAAACTCCAAAGCAAAGGAAACACAATACCAGATCAAAATAAATGAGGAAATAAATAATTGAGGGCAAAAATAACTAAATAAAAGGTGCTAAGTATGATAAAAACGTTGTGTAAAAATAATAGTAAAATACCTACTAGGAAGGCCAACAGGGCCGAGTAAGCATCTGCAAGTTAATACTACTGAGATCAGCACCCGGTGTTCGTAGATATCAAGACCAATCACCTACCTGCCAGTAAATATTTGTAATTATTAAACGAAAAAGACCTAACGCATCGCATGAAGTATGGACCTCATGCGATGCGTTCACGTCTTTTTTCGTCGACTTTTTTATTTTATTTAAAAAAAAAAGAAATCACAGTGTGCTCTTTATGACTCAATAAAGCAATATTAGGACATTTATATCTCCCATGATACCTAATACATTTGCTAATAATTAAATATATTAACTACTGTTCAAAATATAGCAAAAATATTTTGCAATAATTACCAGCCTTTGATTCTTCCCACTGCTGGAGTAAAATGGGAGAATGGGCCATGACCCACCTTAGTATTAACTGCGGATCAGCCGGGACCAATAGGTACGTAATTCAATATCTCGACTTCCACCGTGCTTTGGAAGGTTTCAAAGCACGGTGGAACTCGAGATATTGAATTTTTAGTCACCTATCCAATGACTGACCTTATCGAACAATGCTTAGTTTTCACAATCGTAAGCCAATCGCGCTAAGGCATTTCGCCATCGAGCTTCTCTAGAATATCACAATACGTACAAGCAGACTCGCGGTTTGAGTTCTGTGTAAAGTGTTGATGCCTAAATATGGCTAATTTCACTACAATTACGTACACACTCGCTAGTACGTTTGTTGTGTAATCTCTAAATGCTTAAAGCTGCGCTGCTCAAAGTACTATAGGCGCGTCTGTAATATTGACACTTATTTGTAATCGTTAGAGACATATTAATTTTGTTAATTTATTTGAGAAAGGAACTAAAAACAATCCATTTGTTTCCTCACTGTTTAGGCACAGGCTTTCCCTTTTGAATGAAGAATATAGGGAAAAGGGCCATACACCTGACGTTTAAAATAGGTTCTGCCCCTTTATTACTTGGGTTGGGACCTAACATAAGATAAACAAGGCGAAATGTGGGTGTTAATGCACGTCTGACTAACTTCTCCTAATAGTTAGACGAAAGGCATGATTTATGTATGTAAGTAACCCTCAACGGTATGCAGGGCTAATCTTGATATCGGTATATTTTTTATTTAATAAAGTATTAATTGCGCTTTGAATTATTATTAACTTTTTCAAATATATTGGGTATTGCCCAAGAGGTTTCGGGTACGAATCCTGGTAGGGGCAAACTTTGTGATGACAACAAATGTTTGTTTCCAAGTCATGGTTGTGTATATGTTTATGTAGTATATTTTCAACATCTACATAATTATATAAAAAATATGTCCGTCATCTAGTATCCGTAATACAAGTGCTTAGGCTACTTACTTTGGGCTAGATGATAGGTGTAAGTGTAAAAATATAAAAAAAATATATAAGCGTGATTTATGTATGTATATTATCCGTAACATAAGCGCTTGAGTGGTTTACTTTGGTCTAGCTAGATTATTGGTTTGAATGTAAACGTAAGATGCATTTAAAATAATTTTATTTATAAATTATATTGTTTTCCTTGTAGCGATTAGAGATAATTAATTTTTAGTAAGCGCCACTGGAGCAATATTAATTAAAGAATTTAATTATTAGTCATTGCCAATATAATAACATTATAAAAAAGGGTTTAATGCTAATCACACAATTGCTACCAGCTAACTCCGTAAGAGTTCCTATCAGACAGCTGACAATTAAAATTGCTTATTGTGACAAAAACAGTTTATTTTTCAGTCTACAAACACAACATTGTATATAAAAACTGTATTGACAGTCAGAACAGAAGCCTAACGATACTGCCTTGTAAGACTGGGCGGACATTACACATGTAGATGAGAAACACTAATTCATTAGGGAAAATGCGATCCGTTGAGTTGGTGACCAGCTTTCGCAGTCCATGGGCTTGTGTAGCATCGTTCTGTCTAATTAAACGAGACCCTTACTAATTTGACGCGTGAGAGGGCCGCGCGCCGGCTAATGAATGGTATCGCACACGTTCATCGCTGCCTACATGCACAGGAATTAGCGAATCTAAAGAGCTGTTCGATAAAAGAAAATCGCCGATTCATGGCAAAGCCGAAAGCCGATTTCCCATTGAATGTCGAGGAACGCGACATTGACTCGGAATCGGTTTGAATTTCACTGTAACTAAGAAAAAACTGCAAATTTAATTTCACTCGTGACACCTTAACACTTAAATCGACGACTAGTTGGTTGGTTGGTATCGGCTAAGAGGTCTCGTTTTGTTCGGTTCAAAATTACTTTATTCTTTCTTTCGGTTTAAAATTACAACATTAGGAACTAAGCCGTGTAGTGACGGCAGAGTAGATTACAATTGTCACCACCCAAATCTCTCCCATGGGTGTCGTACAAGGCGACTAAGGATAGTAATGGGCAGCATAGTTTCTCTTGTACCACCGAGCAATGTAATGCGACTTTTGTGCCCGATAAATGGCAATAGGGTCGCCACCTTTTACATGGGATCTAACATAATTGGCGAAACGTGGGTGTTAATTCACCTCTTCCTACCCCTTCGGAGATATAGGCGTGATTTATGTATATGTAATATGAGGAAGCCACTGAAGCAACATAAAGGCCTCTTCACTCTATCACCGTTGGCTCACCGGGAAGTCTGAATGAGAAACGTGTCAAATTTACTAAGCCATTCAGGGCCCAGAAAAGCGAAGCTAATGCTCATTTAGTGTGACTACATCAGACGGTAATGTTGATTACAGTCATCGGTACGCACAATGCAGCTAGCGAATCGGCATGTAACCACGCACGTAACAAATGAATGTTTCCTTAATAAATTTTGAAGTACCAAATGAATCTAAAGGTTAACACTCATTACATCAACCCGGCACCCGACCAGCACCGCCTCGCCGCGAGTGGACGCCGCGGGGTCGCCGCGGGGACGCCGCAGGGTCGCTTCGCGGGATGCAGGCTGTCGCCACCCGGGCCGCAGGCCGTCGTCGCGGGCCCCGCGCGTTGTCGCTATGCCTCCATACAAATTCAAAAATAATCTCGCGAGGCGAGGCGGTGCTGCCCCGCTAGCCAAGTGGTCAATCTATCGAACGCATAGAAAATAGAAAATTTATGAAATTGACGTATTACAGAGAAAACAAGACGTCAGGTTCATACTTTTGTTTTATTTGCGCTCGAATAGATAAGCCACTTGGCTAGGCCCTCAGGTCGGGTGCCGGGTAGATGTAATGAGTGTTAACCTTAAGCGTATGTTGTTGTGAAGCATTCGAGAAATTGCGCGTCTACTCGTCAATAATATCTCCGAGCTTAAAATACTGTAATTATTGTTGCCAGAGATGACTCGCATCACTGAAACGGGGACTTTTAGTGTAGGCTAAACGACTACCTACTTTGTACAAATAGCTTGCAACTAATTAACATCGATTAGTACTTGCTGTAGCTATTTGATAGGAAATTAATTAAGAAGTTCTAAGTATCTATTTGTTAATATTCTGATCAAGTTGTAGAAACCCTCTTGGAAATAATAATTTAAATGTTACAAGACGTCCCTACGAATAGTGCATATGGAATTGTGCGTGACAATAGAAACATACAAATTGAATACAGAGAAGTAAAAAAGGAAATTCCGACAATTTATTAATATTTCATTCTTATTGAGCCGCGTGGTGACGGCTGAGCAGAATACAATAATTGTCACCACCGCTATCTCTCCCGTGGGTGTCGTACAAGGCGACTAAGGGTAAAGACAGCGATGAGTAATGGGTAGCAGCATTCCTCTGATACCACCCAGCAATGTACTGCGATTTACGTGCCCGATACATGACAAGCCACCTATTACATGGAGCCTAATATTAGGTGAAACGTGTGTGTTATTTCACCTCTGCCTACCGTACACCAGTAAGAAATAACTTAAGCAATCCATAAAAAAATCAATAAACTTTCCACTGTCGCCACTTAACCGTTTTAAATTATAACTGAAATTAACCTTTTTTAGAGGCCACAGCCAAAAAGGCATTATCTCAGAGTGTGTCGGCGCGTCAACAGCTACTTCAGAGGGGACCAATTCGTGAGACGATATATCTGTATGCACTTATCACACAATTTGTCACAGCGCAGACAACGATTGCGTCCAAAACTTGCCAAAGAACACGCAGAACCTTCAGCGCGGCCCAATTAGTATAAATTCGTTTCGATTCTTTTTAAGGATTTTTTGTATGAGCCAAGAACGAAGTACGAATTCGAACGATGAAAGTCATTAAGAATTGAAAAATTCAAAATTAGTATTGTGAGAAAAGCGCAGTTATTTATCTAGCGATGTTAAAATTAAGCATTTGTATTTACAGTCTTTTGAAACTAGTCATATTTATTTAATAATTACAGTTATGCGAGTATAGTAGAGCGATTACAGCATTGTAACCGCTCTACTACAACTCGCATAACTATGTTTTATCAATTTATAAATAGTTTTTATAACACGAAAATGTTTTCTTGTATGTCATAAATAAAAAACATTTTTATTATTAAACATTCTTGGTCACATTCATTATTTGAAGCTTTCGTTTACGATAGTAAAACTAACAGAAAATTCATTTAAACTTTATTTTCTTTTTCCCGTCAATTAATATATTTTTTTTACATTGTTGTGGGTACCGAAAAGCACGTTTTTACTTAGCTATATGATATCTAAGATAACATTTAGTATTAGATGTACAACGCAAAAAGCATGTCAATTACAAAAGGTATTGGCTTTCTAACAATTCAACTATAGAAACGTTCAAAATTTACGTCTGAATATACAGTTTAATTGACACAACATAGATACATAATTTAAAGTACAGTAAATACATGTCTCCTTAAGAAATACGTGAACTTATTGGAAGCAAAATGGCTGCCTACGTTTTGTCATAAATCCTTTTGCCATTGTGTCCCGTGAATACCTCAATACATATCGGCGCTGCCGGTCATTGCACACAATCAGCCTCCAGTTAATTACTCCACGACGACTCACGACTCGTGGCCTCTTAAAAGGATTTAAGCTGCGTCATTTGTTTGCTGCATAATGGACTGATAACCGATACAATTGGCGCTTTTGCTCTTAATTCTTTCACTATTTGTCTGAGGCAACGACCTGGATAACCGTCTGGGGTCTGGGGAATGGATAGGTATTGGTTAACATGTCCTTTTTACTGTACCTACAGTTTATTGCTCATTATTATATCAGACTGTTCTAATAAGCGCCGTGTAAAATATTCGCCGTGTGGTGACGGCAGAGTAGAATACAATTGTCACTACCCCAAATCCCTCCCGTTGGTGTCGTACAAGGCGACTAAGGATAAATCAGTCATGAGGAATGGGCAGCAGCGTTCCTCTTATACCACCTAGCAATGTACCTACTGCGACTTTTGTGCTCGATAAATGGCAATAGGCTCGCCACCTATTACATGGGACCTATCATAACTGGCGAAACGTGGGTGCTAGTTCACCTCTGCCTACCCCTTCAGGGATATAGGCGTGATTTATGTATGTATGTATGTTCTAATAAGCGAAAAAGCGTTTTCTCAACAATGTTAACTTCCGGGCGCTTCAATGTGTTTTAACTATGTATTGTATAATACACAAATGTGTTGTATAATACACTTTCCGTGTCTGAAAGAAATATGTAGGTATTCCACGAACTAAACAGTAAAAACCGTTTAATAAAAGGCAAAATACATAACACAACTCGTATTAAATTGCCGGTAATGCGAAACTGCTTAAAAAATAGCTTTTCACGCACATGTAAACAAGGTGAAGCGATATACATTAAATCCAATGGACAGTAAACAACACAACACCATTACGACCACGGGCGAGATAGCTACCAAATATTTAATGAATTTACGGCTACTTAAGGACGTGATATTGTGACATCCATTTAATTCTGAAACAGAATTATAATAATTTCACTTAATTACGGCATTCATTGTGAGGCGAGGCCGCGCGCCCTGCATCTTGAGCCAGTACATTATCGCGTGCTGTACACTCTTTATGTCGGCGACAATGAGCTTAACGCGAAAATTGGCAAGTAAAAAGCATACCGTGTCGAGTTGCATAAAGACACTTGAATAATTTTCGTTAAAATTAAGCGGAAAGTGTTCACATTCCTCTGGAGTCACTACAAACGGTTAGCACTTACCGCGTTCTTCGGCTTAGCGGCATTTGTGTTTAACTTTTGTAATACGTTACTGAAAGTAAAATCCGAATTTTGTGGTGATTACCGAATATTTACTAAGAAAAAGAAAAGCAGTCCGAAAAATTACGAAACATTATTATTCTTATGCGGGAATAATAACTTTTCGAAATATTTATGACTTCTTTTTCTTTATAATCAATAATTATATTTAAGTAATGTTGAAATGAAAAACAAACAATTACTTAATACTGCCTTTATAATAAGGGTACGTATACACTATACTATATTATGAACACATTAGGTTATAATAAATATATCAATCCATTCAATCTAGTGTCATTTTTCCAAAATCAGTTATTGTTTTTTTATAGAACAATAAACAAATAACTTTAGACAAAGACTAAGTAGACGATTTGTTTCTACAAGTTTAAAGTTAAGATCATTTTTAATTATATTATTGCTACTAAGTATTTCAATAACTATAATTAAAGCTTTGTGTTTACTGCTGTATTACCTACACATTTATGGGCCAAGCACATTATTTTCTTCATTATTTAGCTGACGGAACCAAAGTAGTATGTTGCGAAGAAAATATACTAGACAGATTCAATACATAAAGGGACTTTATACAGCGATATTCGTTGGTGGGCTTGAAATTACGTTGAAAACGAATGCGAAATGAAAATTTTAATGTCGTTGCTATGATGCCAGTTCTCGTTATGAGACAAAGATCCTCGAGTACAATCGGTGAGAGCTCGATAACCAAATTATTTGATTGTTTTATTAGACAACAGATCATAAAGAACGGTAGTTTAGTGTTGAAACACGCATGCCCGACCGCTTCACCAACTATTATCGTCGTAAGAAGTGATTTTTGTGTTCGAACGTATGTAGATTCATAAAACCCCGGTTTTATTGACTTTTGCAATGAGGAAGCTGGGGTTTTATGTGATAAGGAGCAGAGTGCCATAACAATGTTTGTTTTGTTGTAAACTGTAAAAATAACTTTTATTTATTGTATTTTAATATTTTTTCAACTGACTTGCAAATAAAACTCCATTTAGTGGTCCGTTTTTTTTTGTAAACCGTTATTTTATAATTTTTTTGCAATACGGCTTATTATTTATGAGTATCTGAAGTACAAAACACTTAACAAAAAATAAAAATTATTCGTTTAAAACAACGTAGGTATCTAGATGCTGATTTTATATAGAATAATAGATGCTAATTTTATTTTTTATATATTCAATTTTTAATTGGTGATTTCGTTTTTCGAGAAGATTGTGAAGAGAGCTCAATAGCGGACTTATGTATTTAATATTTGAGATCTTATCTACTTCATCACTTTGAGATCGCACTCAGTACGGTGGTGTCCTCAATATTGCAGAGTGATTAAGAGCCGTATATTACAAAACTTTCCGATGTGTCTTCTGAGCTTCTGATTGCGTTACAAAACTGTACAATCCTTATATACAATTTTTAATATCCCCAAAACAGATTACAGCATAGGACAGCTTGTTTTAGTTTGTCTAATAGATAATGTCATCATCGTAAGCTTCCTAATTCCCTCGTAGAGAAGAATCTTTTAAAGAAGCCTTTCCAACAATCGGAATCATATACCCAAGGGTTAATTAAACTGAATTCAACTCCAAAACTCCAAACAGCTGATCGCTTTTTATTTTTACTAATGTTCTCTTATATTTGCACGAGCACTACACATTTGAAATAAAACAACTTTTACGGATTAGACTGGCGTATATTTAGGTTGCCAAACACCTAAATATACACAGTCTAATCTGTAAAAGTTGTTTTATTCCAAACGCTTTTTACATTATATTTAATGTTCAATATTATTTTCTATTTAGCTAGTGCTTACAGATCTAGTAAGTATCAACCACTATTCCAAGACTGATATGTACTGTAGTAAATTTCAAACTAATTAGTGAAAAAATTTTTTCAAGACATCGCATCAATGTTTACTTCGGAATAATATATTATTGCAATTACCTATGTTACGTAAAGAAATCTGTACTGACTTACGAGCAGTAATAATCATTCGGGTAATTACTTACTCGACGTTCAGTTCAGAAGCACTAAGGTGTAAAATCGCCCCTATCGATTTTTAACCTTAAGCTACACGTCCTAATAAAGCATTCGCGACAATTCATTATTTTTTTCAAAACAAGGTAAAGTTCCATATTGAGTTACTAACTTTAGCACAAAAAATAGTATGTTATAAAAAAATATAATGTTTTTATTATATAGTTCCTGAAGCGTGAAGTCACCCATACGGTTGAGGGCAAACCATCAAAAACGACCGTATCGTATCCGGCACTTTTCTATAACACTAACACCTTTCCGGTGTGATGGATGATAGAAATCATAAGGGAATGAATGACGCGTATTTGACGCGAATATTTCAACAGCTATTGAAAAGCTCGCTGAATATATTGTACCACGAGTACGTATTATATTATATTACAATAATGATGATAAGCACAGTTTAGTAAAGTACAGATTTTTAGTCCTTTTAGTTGTTTTATATATTTCGTAAAATATGAACGGCTACATACAAAAGTTGCCTTTACGAACGACTTGCATAGTCACCTGAGCCCCCTCTCCCCAATCAATTTCGATTATCTGATTCAGATAATCATTAGCTATGTTATTTTCAATGTGACCTTGTTGCGGGACACGGTAAAAATAAGTTGTTTATGTTTAAAAACGCTTCCTGTGTAACAGATGCAATTACTATTATTTTCCAGATTTAGTTTCACCAAATAATGTGGTCATTTTATTAACATCCTGCTCTTATTCCATCGTATTTGGTGTCGGTGCAGTATTTTATATTTGGTCCATTCATATTTTCACTCTAATCAGCTATCTCGGCCATATCCTCATCCATTGAATTTATCTTAATTATTATCAACATAGTGCACTATCCATCAATCACCATGCCTTTGATTTTTGACTAAATAGAAATTAATGTTCTTCATGATTTTAGTAACGGGAATTTCATTCAGTCTCATAATATATGCAAATTCCTACTTCTGCATACTATTTTATTTGTATTTTATTTACATATAATTAAAAAAAACAGATATGATCTGTTTCTTTTCATATAAATTATTATATTGATCGGAAAATTCGATATCGATCCATACACACAAAATTATCAAATTTGTACGGTATTACTTAATTAATCCAGCTAATATTGTTTTTACCACAGGATTTTCTATTTATTTCACCATCAGTACAAATGTCCCCACTTCTACGGCACAAGTCTTTGCTATAGATAAACTGTGGGGATAACCCACCACTTTACTCCACGAACCCGGGTCGGTGGGTTGCAGATGCAACAAGTGAAACTTTCGATGGGTTTATAAAATTATATCTAAGTACATATAGAAGGGTTACTCCATTTTTTTCTTTGTTAAATTACTAAAGTTAGTGGTTACTAAACTGCCGATATCTTGATCTGATGGTAAAATATTGACACCAGCCATATGTCAAGCGAGACAAATACTAGTACTAAGTGTATCCCACAGTTTGCGCTTAATGTTATATCGATCTAATGTAGGTACTGACTGTGAGACCGTGTGGTCGGTCGATAAGCTCTATCGAAAATCGATAAGCATTTAAATAGAAGGAGCTATGCTTTTTTATTAGGAGCACAGCCATCACTTAAGATCGCTGGTATTGAATCTCCACAGCTTACCGAGATTGCATCGGCTACCATCGACGTTATTATTAATTCATTTTTCATACCGATAGGCATCGGCGTAATCCGGGGTCGCAATGACAATTCTCACGCTATACTATGACTGTCCCAACCACTTATAGATCTCTTACAGATATAATTGTATAATAGAAAATTAACTGTACCATTCGAACGAGAAGATGAGCTAACTATGTGATGTGTCACTGATGAACGTCATTCCGCAGCAATAGGAAATAACTGATTGCCTATCTTTGTTTATTTATAGGTATATTATTATGTAAGTGACATTTATAATTTGCAAATTACATAGCGTTGTTAAAAAATTTGATGATAATTTTTGTTTCTTTTTATAATATTAAGTAGCTATAATTTGTACTGGCGTAATTCCGTGGCTATGTTTGCGTGATTTCGATTTATTATTATTTACTTACATAAAAGCGATTAAAAAGCTATATAACAGAATATTTACAATTTCAAAAATTAAATGAACCAGAATAATTTAAAACGTAAGGTTTATAAAGTAATTTAATAGAGTAATTTTCAAAGCACTTTTATCCTCATTACTATCTGACGAACCCGCTAAAATTAAAAGTTGCTTACTTTAACCAAGGAAGGAATTCATACATCGTGAAAAACATCTGTTCCATAAATATTTTCAAAGGAACTCAGCTGCATTGTTTTATGAATTCGACAATTTCTCTGCGTCATTTAGAAAAGTGGTATGTGGTACCTACAACAATTACAGAAAATATAATAGCAAAAGCAAATTAGTAAGTGCCTAACATTCACATAAAACAGCCGTGTGGTGACGGCAGAGTAGAATACAATTGTCACCACCCCAAATCTCTCCCGTGGGTGTCGTACAAGGCGACTAAGGATAAATCAGTGATAAGGAATGGGCAGCAGCGTTCCTCTTATACCATCTAGCTATGTACCTACTGCGACTTTTGTGCCCGATAAATGGTAATAGGCTCGCCACCTATTACATGGGACCTAACATAACTGGCGAAACGTGGGTGCTGGTTCACCTCTGCCTACCCCTTCGGGGATATAGGCGTGATTTATGTATGTATGTATGTATGTTCATAAAACGATTATTTTTCATTGGTCTTTCAAACTTATATAACCATTTTTCGTTTCTAAATTTTTTAAAAACTCATTCATCCATGAGTGCACCTAAATGTGGTAGTATTTTACATGTTTAAAAAAAATACCTTCATACTTGTTGTCAATTTTACATCGAGATCGGAACCCGTTTATATCCTCTTAACTAATAATATGATAACATACTAAATTGGCAAATATTACGTTGCAAGTCGAAAAATATTACTTTACCATTAATCCTCGCAAAGTTTACCGACACAGAATCCGCAATGCATTTCTTGTATCATTTTCTATAATTAGAATCCGACGTTAATCTATATTTATGTCAACCAAAGCTAAGCACTAGCGATGATTTATGTAACACTCACTATATCAGTTTCAGGCAACTTAAACACCCAATCAAATCAACTTAGACGGTCATCGATTACAGACACAGACAGGTTGTGGTAATTTCTGAAATGATTGTTTATTGGCTAATCTTAAGATCACGCTAATTAGCGGTAAGCCAGCGCGTTATTCGTTGCCGTAAATATCGCGCCTGATTCCCGTAATTACAATAAAGATATATAAATCTTATGTGCCTTTCACAACCAGCTTGCGAGGGACTCTCAAGTACATAAACTCTTATTAGGTCTTTTTTTGTCTCTCTCGCTTAGGCTGGGGGCAGTCCCTTTCCTACGTTCTTTCACACACACAAAAATCTATATTTTTTATTACATGCAGAAAAGTGCAATTAAGGGCTCCATTGCTAAAAAGCAATCTATTCCATGCAACTAAGCGTGATGATGAATAAAAAGCGAAGGAACTTGGGATGATATAATATTTTTGGTCACCCACCCAATGATCAGACTCAGCAAACGTGGCTTGGTTTACGTAATAGGAAACCGAGCGCACTTGCCAATGCGCCATCGCACTCCTCAATAATAATTGATATATCTGTGTAATCAATAACAAAATTTTAAAACTGACACTTCCTTATTGATCTGATCCTAGTACGAAACCTAATAGCTCAATATAATCGAATACACCAGTTACATCATGATACTTATGATGATGGACAAGTACTTGTCAGAAGAAACAGGAGGTAAGATCAGCATCTGAAGTTGATTAACCAATTAGTACCTTGTCACAAGAATGTTATACAATATGCTCTATGATAGGTACTGCGCAAAGGCTTAATATGACACGGAACTAAAGTGATGATGCTGATTGTACGAATCAGTGATTGGTTTATAATAAGCCCATAATATTTTAGTAATTTTATATATTATGTTACGAATACTTATTTATTATGCGTCTTACGAATTTCCACGAGTGTTCCGAAATATTTAGTTTCAAAAGTTGTCGCGTTTAAGAGAGTAGGCAAGTTCGTATCTTGGCAAATAGCTACTTATTTAAAATTTTTGTTTCATAATATACAGATTTTATATCAAGTAAAACTTGCCCTGTAATGTTGACCTCTTAACTCGAATACTATGTAATTAATTCAGTACAGGCCTGTATTACGCGTAATTATATTCAAGATCACCTCTAATTATTCGTTTTCATTGTGACCTTTGCAATTTATTATCTTATCATTACAGTTAAGTTGAATTCATTTATCATACAAAACTTTAATACAGGTGCATTTAATTTTTTTGATGCATAGAAAAATATCTTCCATCCGAATATAGACTTCCTTGACTTGGAGATTATCGAGAAGAAAAATTATGTTATTTGCACTCGAACTAAAAATATTAATCATCATAATCTTCCTGCCCTGTATATTTCCTCTACCATTCATATCTGCCACACGTGATCGAGCCATTATCCACTTCCTTTTAATTCAAATCACCAATCACACCAGACAGGCGCTAGTGATGAATAAATGTATAGGCAAGTAATGGAAAGGACCATGTCAAAAGACGAATGGAGAACGTGATTGGGATGACAGTATTCCAATCCATGCTGCTCAAGGTTTTACAGCCAGTCGTGTGGCCGACACCAATAATCTTTGGAATTTTCAGCTTTCATCGACATAATAAATTCTGATCTGATCGAAGAATGTAGGCAAAACATTAAGTTTTCCTAAAACTAAATTCTATTTATTACTACGTGACGCCTTTCCTCATTTTGCCTTTAACACAAAGTTTCTCGACACTAAAATGAAAATAAACAACATACATACATAGTAATACATACATAAATCACGCCTATATCCCCGAAGGGGTAGGCAGAGGTGAACTAGCACCCACATTTCGCCAATTATGTTAGGTCCCATGTAATAGGTGGCGAGCCTATTGCCATATATCGGGCACAAAAGTGTCGCAGTACATTGCTAGGTGGTATAAGAGGAACGCTGCTGCCCATCCCTCATCACTGATTTATCCTTAGTCGCCTTGTACGACACCCACGGGAGAGATTTGGGGTGGTGGCAATTGTATTCTACTCTGCCGTCACCACACGGCCATAAAATAAACAAATAGTAACAATAATATTTATTATTAGTGACTATGAAAATGTACAATGCATTTTTGAATTTGCAGTGTGCATTTATGCAGTGTATACATTTTTCATTATGTATTTAGTTATCTGGTGTAATTGTCTATTTGTTAGCTACCGTGCTAATATTGAGCTATTTTTACATAATAATGTAAAAATAGAAAGCCCTATCTTGCTAAGGAATTTGAGAATGACATGCCTAAAGCTTAGTTAAAGGTTTCAATTAAAGACTTCATAAAAAACAGACGTGAAAAATAATTGGAATGTTTGCTAAGATAAGGTTTACTTTAATTTTTTTTTCAGAGTGGTAGAGCAATCTTTTTAAGAATATGAATGAAGATGTCTTTGGATTTAGCACAGAGTAAGTAAACGGAAAATGTCGTCGCCTGTATTTTTTCTTAAAAATAAAAGGTAAGCCGCAATTAAAACATTGGCTGAAACGTGGAGTGTGAAACTAAGTATAGTGACATAATGTATTAAAGTCTCCTATCAAGCAATAGTTTAAATAGCTATATTTTTTGCAGTTTACACTTAATGTAAATTATACCTACATTTTAAGAAATATTCGTAGATAGGTTTGTTCGTAGATCTAATATTCAAATCAGAATAGATTTGAACTTCAGTCTAATTTACAACGATGTACCAGTTACCGTTGAATAATGTAACGTGTCAAGATTTACTGTAACAAGCCTAGGACACTCGCAGAAACGGCCGTGGATACGCAGTCACCACCGAATCCTTGACCCATCCAGAAGAGGCTACTCAAACAGAATGCATCTCTGTCCTGTCGCCGTACATAGATAAATAGGTATTTAAAATACCAATCGGCGTGGGAACCGTGACATGCGCCTCTCGCTGAGCGCGCGCGCCGCACCGCGCCGACCCGCACCGACCCGCGACCGCGCCGCTCGCGAATGAATCAAACAATCGAATACGATATCGAAATCCATTTGGTTGCTTAATTTAGTAACAGCGCCTATCTGTCTTTTTTATCTACGCTTTTATTTTTCAATAACCGTTGTAGCTAGTTTAGAATTAAACTAAGGACTCGCATTGTAAAATATTGACGGCAATCCGATTTGAACCTACCGGCTGGGGCATTTAGAGTTGTTTTTGACGTGTATCGCAGTGGAACGTAAAGAGGTAAGACTGCACGCTGCGAGATGTCATCTAGAACCCCCGCTGTGACCTGCGAACAATATTGTCTCTCCTATAAATGCATTGTGAACGTTGAAATCAATTCATATTTACTTCAATGAATTGTTATATTGAGTTACAACACGTAAGTAATGTATATACTTAATAATCAAAAGCGTTAAATGTGTTATTCTTCTATACATACTTCAACTTAAAATTTTATTGGTTAATTGCTTAATATCGGATCTATTTTGAATATATTACTTCTTTATTTCTATGCAAATGATTGTCCATTAAGCTAGTAATTGCTATCTTAGAATGAGGAACATAGGTGTCTATTACCTACGAACGGCCTAATATACGCTTTATTTTATCTAACGTATTGATTTTTTGTTCAATGCTTAAAATTAAATCAAACGGGTGTACTGGATTGTAACTTATACTGTTAGAATAATCGGCAAATTTGTAGTAGTTATAGTAATTACGTCAATGGTTGTGACATAAAGGTTTAGTACATTTATGTCACTTTAAAACTGATCTAGTTATGACAATAACATCGTGTTAGCTTGCCAATCAAATTAACTTTATGTGGACAAGCAATTACGACATCATCACCACCATTGAATATAGTATGCAGTAACCTTCTTACTGTAAGTAGGGTACTGTATTATCCTTATAATAAAACATTAAAGTAACGCTACGTCCTTAAGCTGTAACTGTAAAATAAATAAAAAAAAACAGTTTCGTTATATCTATAGTTACAAGTACTAATTTTATTATGACTTTTGGTTGATTCTTTTACTATCCTAATCCATGCTAGCTATAGGGAAAGTGACAAGACATCGGACATCGCACATGCTGCCTAAACCGGCTACTCCTGTGTATAAAATTGTTTTCATACACCCGAGTAGAAAGACGGGAACGTTATTGTCCATGAGTCCCCTGAAGGGAGCAGTTAATTAAGGCTGATGGGAATATATACATACATATACATATCCCTTCGGGGATATAGACGTGATAAGTAAGCAGAGGTAATGTCACGGTATCGGGCACGTAAATCGCAGTATATTGCTAGCCAGCTGGTATAAGAGCAGTATAAGAGTAACGCTACTGCCCATTAATTACTCATTGCTGTCTTACTGCCGCACTCAGAGACGTCAAATAACTTTAATGAGTATTTAATGTCAAAAATTTTCATTCAAATCTAGACCATAGACCAGGCAAGAATAGCTACTAGTTTTGAATTGTCATTTTTTGACGTTAAGTACTCATTAACGTTATTTGACGTCTCTGAGTGCGGCAGTTAACCCTTAAGTATAATGATCCGTAGTTAACTCAACCAATTGTTAAAAATTCATTCTGATTTCTGATAATCAGTCTGATATTTAACATTAGTAACATTAGTTATTAAAATTGTTACTAATACTTAAATAGCAGCCTGATATTTTACGATTACTAACCATTTTTAACAATTGGTTGATTTAACTACGGATCAAAAAACCAGCCCTTAGTCGCCTTGTGCGACACCCGCGGGAGAGATGGGGGTGGTGACTTTTTTTATTCTGCTCTACTGTCACCCGTCACACACGGCATTTATCGGATTCGAAAATGATTTTATACACGACAGGCCGCCCGCTTTGGGCCACCTTCCCCTTAAGCTGTGCTGTTTACAAACTATGAACGAAACTTTTATTTCGCAATTGTCAATAGTGTTGATGACTTAGTGTTACCGAGTGGTAATAATCTTCACGATGCAACACGTTGACCGATTTTTCTTACGTGAACATAAACAATAACAATATTCACGTAACTCTTTAGTCAAATACAAATAAAACTCCACAACATAAAATGGCAATATAAATGTGAAAATAAAATGTATTGCATTGTAAAATATTTTACTCTTTTTATTAATACATAATAATAATAATATGACAGACACTGTGAACTGTAGTAAGCAAGCCAACGTTGATGGGTGTTGTGAAATTTACATGTTACTATATCCATTTTGAATTTATTTGAAGAAATAAAATAAAACAATAAACGCAAGCTATTTCGTGTTATTATTTCCATATTGGGTCAGGAAACTTGTTTGAACCTTAATATCATATTTTGTCTGTAAGCCTAAGATTAAGTCATAAGTGAGAATGTTTTTAATATAAGACAAGTCTTAATCAGCAGATTTATGCTTTATGTACACTTACATAAATCAAGCCTGTTTATCCCTCAAGGGGTAGGCAAATGTGAATTAACATCCATCTTTCATCCATTATGTTAGTTCTAATGTAATGTGTGGTGAGCCTATTGGAATCTATCGGGCACGGGAATCGCAGTAAATTACTGGGTGGCAAACTATCTTACTACTTTACCTCCTACCTTATCCAGTTCTTCTGCTTTCTGCTATCGGATCACTACTATTTTACTACCTTACCTACACCTTTTTCGGTTATTCTGATCTGCCCTCACCATACAGCCATAAATATGATTTCTATGATTTCATTAGTTCCTAGTTCTTTGGTATATTTTTAATGTAGATACTGTACCTTATATAACAGGAAATAAGCAACATTTCTTTTTTAAATGGGATACACTTATTATTAAATAGTATATCATCATCTCAGGTGACCGCGTTGACTTATCAATAATACTCAGGCTCCAAGATCAAGCTCCAAAATGAAGTGACATTGATACATCCTTGAAAGTAAATCTAACTAAACCTGTTGCCTAATGAATTATTCTATTTTACGACTCTGAGACGAGTTTTAAGTCGAGACTATCCAATATCCGATTAATAAACCTTGCAATATTGATCAAAAACCAAGTAGAAATTAAAAAGCCGTCCGATATAAACACCACTCGATTTGGTAATAATACTTTTATCATAATTAGATCACAGTGATATAAATAATAACTCAATAATGTTCATTCAAGGGGCGGATTGGAATATAAAAAGACTAGGTGAGAGATGTGTTATAAAGATATAACGCCACTATTATGTGAAATAGCTCATAAACATTTATCGCACTGTACAGATCTTTATCGTCAATTTTTATGCCTGTGCAAATGGATTTTTGAAAGTAATATCTGCATTAAAGTTTGTATTAATCATCCTGCTACAATAGAAAGTGAATCTCTTTAACAATCGTTTAACGGGGTAGGGATAACAATGCCAAATCAGGTTTTATTGTTCAAAATCTTGGGGGATATCTTTTCATAATAAATATGATTATTTCGCTATTACTGGCCAGGCCTTCCCGCATAATGTAATCACGATTGAGATGTTTTGGGTTTAGGGTTTTAAAACCACAAAATTATTCTTGATGGCGGATAAAATACTTAACATAAGAATGTGTTTCTATATAGGCTTCTAAAATAAAAGTTTTTGTTATCAAAGTTTCACCATAGGTGCGTTTTGGCTGGGTCTTAACGGAATAGATGCCAGGCGGCCGGAGTTTGTAAAACACAGACTTTACATAATATTACACAGATAATTAACAAATGTCATACCGAAATGATGGTAGCGATGCAACAACACTATTGCTATTAAAGTCTTTGACAATATATGTATTAAGATTCCGATAAGTACTGTCTTACTACACACCAATTACAATATTATAAAACACCTTATTAAGAACTCATTATTGTAAAGATTGCATAGCAGCCTCTTCTTTTGTTTCTTACATAACGTGACGAAGCATTGATTAGACGTCTGCTTGGTAATGGCGTGGCGATGCGATAAATACTTCTGTCATCCTGTCCTGTCACTGGACATTCGAAAACTCTTTTCGATCCGAAGAATCCGCAAATCATCTTCAAATTGTTCGGATTATGCACTCAGTTCACCATTGATTACACGGTTATTTAATCACCGTAATAGCAAGTAGCAATCAATGGATAAACGAATTAATCTCACCTACTCCAGTTGTGAAAACTTCTCCTTTATTAGGAACTCTTTTAGTAATTTTAGGCAGCGCTTTTAATTTTTGTTTGGTCTGTTCCAACGAAGGAATAGGAAGGAACTAAATATAGCAAAGACTTTTAAGATTGATGATGTGACCACTAGCGGAAGAACAATTTTGATGTGTCTTTTATTGCAGAATACAATACAATTGTCACTGTATAACCCGGATACAGAGGGTCACTCCTGGAGTGTACGTGGGAAGGGGTTGTTCAAGTAAAACCACTTCTTACCACTAAAAAGCATATAATAAAAAGTTGTATGAAGCCTCTTATGGTTTAGTTACAAACTCTTAACACCGCCTGCTACATAGCAGTCAAAACTATTCAGCGCCATCTAGTGGCAAAGCGGAGAATTAAGTAGTGCCGTTTTTACGTGGTTTGTGCTGTTTTGTACATTTACCGCCCGCCAAGGACAACTATAAGTTTGTCCTTGACAAATGTTCCTATATTTCGTACCCATTTATAAACTATATTAAGAATACAAACAAATTAAAAAATCCCAAAAACACAAATTAAACACAACACTTTAACAATAATATAAATTAAGACTACAATTGAACATCAATAGGTAAAATACACAATTTAGATACAGGTTTGAAATGTGACTACACGAGTGATTTTGTCCTTTACCGGATGTGACTGACTGTACTGATAATTCGACCATATAGCTATCGAAGGAGGAATAGACCATTTTCCTTCACCACAACTACATCACCCATATTCGGTTCTGGAGCTTGACGACCACCTGTACCTATATTGACATTTTGACAAGTACTTATGAGACCATTTTCGTCAAAAATCTTGTAGCACCTTTTGAGTATGTTGCCATCTTCGGATTTTGCCGTAATCAACCCGACATTAATATTTATTTCCTTGCCTTTGAGAACAATCACACAGAGGTATACAACCGCGTATGCCACCTTCGAGGCATCGTAAAAGCAGTGTAATTTCCATTTTGTTTCGGTTGATGTGATCCCCATCCACCTGGGAATCTGTAACTCAGTAAGTTTATGAAGTTCATTTCGGTAAGTACACCATTGTTTTAATATTTCCTTTGGAACTGGATCATCCCACCCAATTCCTGATAGCCACAATTTTTGTATCATTGCTTTAGCTACAATAATACAATTAGATATATTGGATTTAAATTTTCTTTTTGTTTCAGGTTGCAGTATCTTCGGCAGAGTCACCATGAACCGGAAGCAGTCAGATCTACGATCCCAGGTAATACGTAATATTTTAATAATTTCAAAATTTATTCTATCCTTTTCCTCTTCCAAATCTACCTTTTCATCCTTTATCCTGTGTATAGAATTCATACTTATCCATTTCTGTAGAGTAAATCTTCCTTTTTCTAATAGTTCATTCACTTGCTTGTAAATCATAAAACGTTCTTCATCATTTTCACAGCCTGTCGTTAAATCATCCATATTAAAGTCTGTGATCACCTCATCAGCTACGTCTCTGGATTCACTTCGCTTGTAATCTGGATCTTCATTTTTAAAAGGGAAGTGAACTATATATCTGCCTTTCGAATCTCTTGTTGTGGTTTTCTGAAAGGATTCTTCACAATGCTTTTCATCTTCATTCCTAGTATCTTGTTCCTGTAACCCTACATCGGACTCCAACTCCCAGAACTTTTTCAACTGCTCATCGCATTGAATTTGATTATGAAAAGCCAATACTTCTTCTACGTTTCTTACTGTTTCGTTTACCAATCCTGACAAGATCCAACCAAGACTTGTTGCTTGAGCAACCGGTGTTCTATTGGGGCCCTTTTTTATCCCACATTGAATCACCTGACTAAAAACCTCTGCTCCTAACAACAAGTCAATCCTATTAGGTTTGTCGAATTCGGGATCTGCCAAATTTAATGTTGTTAATTCGGACCATTTAAGGGCTTCTACCTTTCTTGATGGAAGGAAGGTAGTGATTGTTTTTAATACATAAGCCTGCACCTTAATGATCACCCCTTGATTAACTCGTGATTGAATATCAATATCCACCCTTGCCTTGGAGATGACGCTTTTATCTCCACCGACACCTGAAATAACACCTTTAATTGGTATCTTTTTTAGTTTCAGGGCCTGAACCGTTGCTTCCGTGATAAAGTTTGTTTGGGAGCCCTGATCTAGCAAAACCCTCAAGACGTATCTATAACCATTCGTCGACTCGGAATTGACTAGCGCAGTTGCAAGCAAAACCTGTTTGTGAACCTTACCTGTCGACGAACATGCTACGAAGGATGACTGATTCACAGTTTCATCCTTGTTTGTACACTCAGGAACTTCCCTTGTATCCATATTTTCAGCTGCATCTGTTACCCTGGGATGAAGTAGTGTGTGGTGACGACGATGACATAACTTACAGTTTGTGTTAGTTTTACAAAATTTAGCACCATGATTTATCCCCATACAATTAAAACACAAGTTGCTGTTTTGGACAAAATCACGTCGTTGATCTACATTTTGTTGTGCAAATTGTTTACAAGAACTTATCCTATGATTATCTGCACAAAATTGACACTTAAGATTATCTGTTCCATGAAATGAATTAAATTTATTTATACATATATTAGGATTGTTTTTATTTGTGTTAATTGATTTGGTATCCAGAAATTCAAGCGCTCGATATCTATTAGTTATAAAATCTTTAAATTGTTCAAAAGTAGGTAATTCTTCCGAAGAGTTATTAGTTACACTGAATTCCCACTGTTTTCTAGATTCCGAATCAAGTTTTAATGTAAGAATATGAATTATAATTATGTCCCAATTATTAATATCAATACCTAGATTTTGTAACCCGTTTAAACAATCACCCGTTGTATCAATCAATTCTTTTAAGTTACTTGCAGACTCAAAAGTAATGTTTCTTTGACTAAACAATCGTTTTAAAGTATAATGAGTCAAATATCTTTTATTATTATATCGTGACATTAACTGTTCCCAACACCTATCATAGTTAGCTGCCAATATTGGTATTTGTCTAAGAAGCTGTTCCGCTTCTCCTAATAAAGATGATTTTAAATAATGCATTTTTTGTACACTGTCCAATTGCCTATTGTTATGAATTAATGACTCAAATAAATCCCGAAAAGTTATCCATTCTGTATATTTACCTGTAAATTTTGGTATGCTTATTTTGGGTAACTCAATTGGTGCCTTAGCAACCCTAACTAATTCATTTTCACAAGCATTAGCTTTCTCCTGACTTTTTAATTTAGTTAACAATAATTTTAGTTCCGTTTTATACTCTATATAAAGTTCCTCAGTAGTGTCATAATAGTCCTCAGTTAAGTATTCATTGTTCACTAATTTACTACCAAATTGTTCTATAAGTTCCCCATGTGTTACTGAAAACGCTTTCCATAACGACTCTAAAGATTCCAATCGAACTTGCACATATGTTTCAGTAATACGTTCCTTAGGACTCTTTTTAAAGTTGCTTCTAGATTTAACTATTCTATTGTAATTATCCATCTGTACTACAAGTTTAGCCTCCATTTTAAAAATAAATAACAATATTTATTTCACTACTAAATAACAATTAATTAATTAATGCGTAACAATGTTTTTAACTGTGGTAAACAAACTTATTTGAAAAATAAAAACATACACAATTCTATGATACCTATAATAACAAAATTAACAAAGTTAATTTTCCTCGAAATTTTTCTAAGTGTTTGGACAGTTTTAATACCTGGGGAAAATTGGGCATAGGTTCCCCGTCTCAACCACTTTTCTTACTTGCTAAATTATTCTAAGTTAATATTCTATACAAAATTAAACTAATAAAAGTCTATTTTAATCTTGAAATTTTCTAAGTCCAAAAGTTCACTTTAAAACATAAGTTAAAATGCTTTAAGAAATAAAGTCCAAATTGGCTTGACTCGACTTTTTGTTAATTAGAAAGAGATAGATACACTCACGATTTTTTGTCTTTTTTACTCACTGTTGATGACGTCACACTGTACCACTTCGTCCCGTTTATTCCATTTCCATAAAATCACCGCTTGACATGGAGGTGAGGGGGGGTCTTGATCCCAATATTCCTGACAGCTGCACTTGACGCTGTCCCGCAGTCCACCTGGGCTGCTGATAATTCCTGTGGGGTCAACTAGGGTTGTTGCCGCACTTAGTACCCCTCGAACACCTTGATACTCGATGCGGCCAAAAATTAATAACCTGCCAGGTTCCCGAAGGATCCGGCTCGAAGGACCATGTATAACCCGGATACAGAGGGTCACTCCTGGAGTGTACGTGGGAAGGGGTTGTTCAAGTAAAACCACTTCTTACCACTAAAAAGCATATAATAAAAAGTTGTATGAAGCCTCTTATGGTTTAGTTACAAACTCTTAACACCACCTGCTACATAGCAGTCAAAACTATTCAGCGCCATCTAGTGGCAAAGCGGATAATTAAGTAGTGCCGTTTTTACGTGGTTTGTGCTGTTTTGTACAGTCACCATCCTAATAGGCCACCTTTACATGGGAACTTTATATCTCGTTAAATGGCTAGAGTATCTCTATAGACTAGTATATCGTTTGTAGCCTCTCGAGCTGGAGGAAAAACAGATTTAAGATATTTTAAAAACTCTTAGTTAATATTTAAAAAACAACTTTAGTTTTTTATTGTCATGACAATTGAGAATAATTTCTTTGTTGTCAACTATATTAATTAAAAGTTGGTTTGCATTTTAACGGCCCTCAAAAGATTTGATTTTTTTTGTCATTTTTTATAGCCCTTTGCACAACCCTTAGATTGTTTTCATTTATTATTCTGTTACATTTATTATTAAGAACGGCTCGTTGCTGAGTAACATGTCAAAATCGCCGCTCACCCGCTTCGCTATCCCACCACCGATCTTCGCCATCTAGGGCTGGCTGTTATTACACTGGTTTAGTTAGTATTTAGCGAACTCCGGAATTGTCCTGTATTCTACCATCCATAGGGAAGACCCAATTTATATCTTCATCGGGATTTAATCGACTGATGAAGATATAAATTGGGTGTCAGCTATTATTTATTACTTATATGAAATTACTTATATAGATTTTATAAAAATTATTGAAAATATTTACGTATAGACCAGAAATTTTTCACAAAATCAAATTATATATCTTAATCCGCCTAAATGAGAATACGTTTGCACTACTTTTTGGAATTTCCGCTGGCCTACTTTGGGACTGTCCAATTGTTTCTGTGGCTAAATAGTTAATCCACATTTTTTCCTAATTCACAAAAACTTAATCAGTCATGTTCGTATCTTTCTTTTTAAATGCCTATAGGCATGACTTATCAATTTGTAATTGATAATACACCACTGTTTGTCTACCCCTTCGGGGATATAGCGAGTGATTTATTGTAAACTCAAAATTAAATCATATTGTGTCCTGTTTTAAGCGATAACGTACCTAAGTTTATTTACTTTTATATATGATTTGAAGGGTGCGTACAACCTTATTTCATTCGATTTATTGTTGTATCGCAGAATCGAAAGGCGTATTTTGCATAACATCTGTAAGTGGCGCGGTACAAAGTCCCACAATAAATTAAGATTGGCACGATGGTGGCGAGTCACCTCGAATCCCGACTTTGTCCTTTGCGAACTCGTTGGCACCGAGCATGCGTAGTGACAGGTCACAACTCGATTTTGTGAAATACGCTCCAAAGCGGCTTATTAGCCACCTCACTTAAAACAGCAGCGGTGGCGGTACGGTGGCGGTGGCGGTGGCGAACCCGAACCCGAACCCGTCCTTATGTTACCTATGTTACAACTGCCCGCCACCGCTACCGCTACCGCTTACAGCTGCTGTTTGCGTGAGGCTTTAATGTCCACTGGTCTCTGTGGTCTAGTAGTTCGCCCACAGGAATTAAGATCCAGAGGTACGTGGTTCGATCCCCAGAAGGTTACAAATTTGTTCTCGGTTTAGTTGGTGGTAGGACTTCTTTCAAGTCCGCCTGGCTAGCTGCCACCATCTTATCAAAATCTGTCGCCATAATAATAATGTTAACAGCATTATTGTGTTCCAACAATATGTGATAAGATAGCTAACCCCTCTGTGGTTCCACGTGAAGCTCGATTCCATCTTCAGCCCTATCGTCACTAGCCATCAGGTACGATGAAGGGCAACAGCTTCCCTGTCTAGCATAAAAAAATCTGCTGGATAGAAGAATATAGGGAGAATGGGCAACGCACAACACTCGCCCAGTGTGGATTGGTGGATAATTCCAAAGCAAGTAGGAAATCGAGGTAATATATTTTTGGTCACCCATTCATTGACCGGTCTTAGCGAATATTGCTTAATTCGCGCAATCGCAGGCCGAGCGCGATAAGCCTCTGCTCTAATAGCCAATAACCAGTAGGTACAGTCAACAGCACATCGGGTTACTACATTCTGTCAAATTTCTCCAATAAATTTTCAACCTTAACTTCATTATTACAATGTTCAAAATTGATTGGAAATATTTGACCATTTGTAATAACCTGATGTGCTGTTGACTGTACGTAAGAATTTGAAAGCAACGAATTATTGGTTTAGTCTAATTGGGTGTGCGTAATTAATGAGTCAACATTTATTTTTTATTGTACCCACGGCCTATGTTTCAAACTTTATCGTTTTGATGTGTGTATAATTATTACCTGAGCATTGTTGCGGGCTATTGAGATAAGGTGTGTCAATTCAATGAACGTGTTATTTTATGTTCTTTTTCCGTCATGCCGTAAGTATAATATATTATGAAAATAATAATAAAGATTATCATAATCAGTCGTCTTTATAGCGTCCTCTAGGCCTTCCCTGTGTGGATAGAAACTCACTGGGGCTGTTGTCCCGGGTGAGGATTAGTGTGAAATAACATGACTACCGTTGCATCGCACCGCAATAATGTAAACTTAAACATTAAATGCCGTATGATAAAGACAGAGCGGAATAAAATTGTCACCACCCCAAATCTCTTCTGCGGGTGTCGTACACACCTAACAATGTACTGCGACTTTCGTGCCCGATAAATGGCAATAGACTCGCCACCTATTACATTGAACCTGACCTATTTGGTAAAATGTGCGTGTTAATTGTAGTCTGCCTAGCCCTTCGGAGATATAGGCGTAATTTATGTATGTATGTATATGAACATTAAGAGCTAGCTCGCAGCGCTCTCATGATTAGCCTCGAAATGTCTACTGCCAAAAAATCTATTACTGCAGCTAAAACGTTGAATGTTGCGTGCCGCGATTTAACACATCTCAACGCAGATGAAAATGACACACCCTATTCAGAAAATTGTTATTGGTTTAAGCAATACCTATATTAAAATTTAATACCGATAGTTTATAGTTCTGTGGTTTAATAACGCCTTATTTTGAAACCTACTCGAAGCCGCCTCTTAAGAAAAGAAAAATTAGGTAGAATTCAAAGACAAATGAGAAAAAAGGTGATAAAAAAACAAATGTTTTATTGATTCGAGAATAAACATAAAATAATTAATGAAGAAGCGTGAGCTATTCTGCTTTAGACAGGTCATCTAAGACAGAATAAGGTCATAATAGAAGGTCAGGTTTTAAGCAACTTTTTGATATTTTTATTCTGTTGATGGCACTATTATATTCTGTTGATGTCTTATACCCACTCTCTCTCTCTCTCTATGTATCTTTTTCAGACTCTGATAATTAAAACGTTTACAAGAAGGAGCGCGAGACAACATCATTTGGGTGCTCTATTCGTGGGGTAGCCTTTGCGAACGATGATCGAAATAGAACGCTCCTGCCCCATCCAGCTTTTTACTGAGACAACAGTTAGTTACATCAAATCATTCAAATATCATTTGGCTGTATGGATATTATTGTAACATTAGATTAGAATTGCATTCACATCTTTTTTTGTTTTTTTTTTTGTTTTAACAATATAAACAATATAAGTTAGAAAAACTATTACAAAGAAAAAGAGATCACAAAGTAAATAAACTAACGCGGGAGTCGATCCCGCGATCTACGCAATTCGGGCAGCTACTCGATTTTTGTTCTGTACTATTTTTCTTGTAACTTTTGTAAGAAATTGCAATTGCAATTAGCAATAATTAAATTGATCTGTCCTGTGTGTAATTTGTATTGTCTAAGCGTGCAATAAAGTTAATTTGTATTGTGTCGATTTTTTTTGGTCTATTTCTCATTGTAAATCATACAGATGTTCAATCCAATTATTTAGAAAACATGGAGATAGACTTTCTAAGCTCTTAAAAATAATGAATAGGTGCGTGATAACGCAAAACAGCAAGCGCAACACAATATTGCTACTGCTACGTAGCGTGGAATCGCATCAATCATTGCACAAGCAAAGGCCATCTCGATGTTATTACCATTTAGTACAGTTATATATGAACCAATGAGACATGGTTGATATCAGCATCAACTATTGTATACATTTATATTTAATGATCCTCATTAAAATGTTTGTTGGCAAATACTAAATTAGACTCGCTTCAAGAGCCAAATTTGATTAACAAATTTGGTTCTATGTATATGCATACATACATACATAAATCACGCCTATATCCCCGAAGGGGTAGGCAGAGGTGAACTAGCACCCACGTTTCGCCAATTATGTTAGGTCCCATGTAATAGGTGGCGAGCCTATTGCCATTTATCGGGCACAAATGTCGCAGTACTATTGCTAGTTAGTATAAGAGGAACGCTGCTGCCCATTCCTCATCACTGATATATCCTTAGTCGCTTTGTACGACACCCACGGGAGAGATTTGGGGTGGTGACAATTGTATTCTATTCTGCCGTCACCACACAGCTAAAATGTTTGTTGGCAAATACTAAATTAGACTCGTTTTAAGAGCCAAATTTGATTAACAAATTTGTTTCTATGTATATTGTATAACTAATATGGCCATAGGTTTACGCCTACTATATGGGACGTACCGCAGTTGACTGGCAGCAGCTAAATGTAGGTGTCAATGTAACTGTGAGTGTGATGAATGCAACTGCATACCCCATTGGGGATAAGCAAGCGTGATTTATGTATGTAAAATAGGTAAGTATGCAAAATCATAATATTATTGAACTACTTTCGAACATATTATATCAATTTAATTAACACATTTAATAAATAATAGTTTAACAAACACACAAACATAAAGCTCATCATTAACAATTTTTTTTAATAATTCACCTTGCCTAATTTAAGAGCTTTCTGTAGAATCATAGAATTAGAATCTACTGATTTGCAAATATTTCGAACGAATCAACTATTATTTGAGGAGCCCAATGGTGTAGATTGCATAAACTAAGCTATTTTCCTAGAGATGACATACATACATACGTCACGCCCTTCTCCCACAGGGGTAGGCCTAGAGATGACGGCAGTGCAGAATGCAGTTGTGGGGTGACTAAGGGCTTAGACAGCAATAATCAACGGGCTACAGCGTTCCTCTTGTACTACCTAGTAATATACTGGGATCTATGAGCACGTTAGATGGCAATAGGCTCGTTCCCTAGTACATGGGACTTCATAAAATTGGCGAAACGTGGATGCTAATTCACCTCTGCCACTCTGGTAAATAGATGTATGTATAGATTTATGTATGTATGCAGATGTAATGACCCATAAAGTATTCAACTGTGCTATCTTCTAAGGCGCAAGCAGAGAGTGTAACTGGCACGATGGTGGCGGCATAATCTTAAACAACCATGAACAGTACCTGTAGTGAGTGAGCATAGTTAAACCCGACCTTACAGCACGTTAATGGCACTACAAGATGTGAATGTGTACTAATGTGTAGATGTACAAACATTACCATTAAAAAAACCTAATATTATTTTTAAGCACTTCATAAACTCATCAACTTGCACCAACTTGCTTCTTCTGTTACGGATTCTAGATTGCCGACAATGATAAATAAAATATCTATCATTTATCCCTTATCCTAATTCATTTGGGATCGGCGCAGTAAGTTTTTTTTTTCATTCAATCATGTTTGCTGTCATTTTCTCATTCACTCCATTCACATTCATATAATATTCATGCAATCCACACATAAGGCACACCATAGACCTATCACTCATCTCATTTGTATATACAATCCTATCCATACTGCAAAAAGGTTATGGCAATATTTTAATTTTACATTATAATAATATAAAATTATAACAAAGAGGAGAAATAATTTAGGGGAAGTAGCTCCAATAAAGGATATACTGCCTAAAACTGATGGTCTTGAGTATAAAATCATTTTCAAAACCGATATAATCCAGTCAACCACATTGACACTTGACTTCACTTGTAGAAATGAAGGTCCCGTTTGAAAATATTTTCTACACGGAAGTTCCCGGTTTAGGCTATACTCCCCTATTGGGCTCCACCCAATAGAGAGAAAATAGCACGAAAACGAAATCGAGAGCCGTGTGAAAGTTAAATCAAGAAAAAACTAACTACGCCGATCCCAGATAACCTGAGGGCAGGGTAGGTGAATGATGCTATTAAACAACCATGACTAGAAACAAATATCTGTGTTCATTTCGAACCCCGGAATGCTTAGTCGACGCCAGCGCGTTCGATTATTCAACTAAACCGGCTGTCATTATAATTACAAATAGCTATAATACATTACAATGAAAAAAAAAACGGAGTCTAGATTCATTAGTCAGTCCTACAAGATCGCTTTTATTATCTGGATCCCGAGTGCAACATAAAAGAATTGGAAAACACATAAATCTTTTTGTCGTCCAATTGATTTGACTTCCTGCAGGGACCAGTCGCGGGGCCAGCGCCCGCGCCGACAAGACACTTCCAAATAGGTGCCTGCGCTGATATTCTTTTTCTTCTGGGACGAAAATAGAGCAAAAACACGCCGCTTGCCGTTTTTTGCACCCGGCGACCTTGGAGCTGAGTGGCTTATTGATACACAGTTACTTAAAAAAGAAGAGTGTGATAAATCGCAGCTATTAAAATAAAAACCGCGATCGGCACAGGAGTGGCGCTTGCGCCGCGCACAAACAAACAACAATTAATCCATGAAAAAACCAATTCAGGAAGCAAACCGTCGGTGGATTCATAAATCACGTGTCCTCTAATGCGCCACAGAGATTCACTCTTACTTTTGCAGTAGGCAAGCTATTGAATATTCATGTGAGAGCTTAATAACATCACGCTTATTAAGTAGTTTCGATATTATTATTTTAATGATCGTCTGTCCGTCTGCGGTCCGCGCGGGGAACATCGAGATTACTTATTTATGTTTCGGTGGACGTGTACGCCTCACCAGGCCGTGTTCGTTTAACGAATTGAACTTGTACGCTGTCAGTTGTTTCTCAAAATCAACGTGTCGTCACTTGATGTTTGTTGCTTCATGTTGCACACAATGGCATTTAATCATTATTTCAATTGGAAATTGACGTACCAATATTTGCTGTACAGTGTTGATGATATTTTTTGAAAACAAAAAGAGGTCAAAAAATGTCTGCCTGATGCGAGAATAGAATTTTCGAAAATTTTTCACATCTTTTATCTTTATTAGCATTTTTTAATAATTTAAAACAACATTTTAATTTTTTGATTTAATGAGCTCCCCATATTTTGATACAAATAATAGAGATTGATTGTGTCCTTTTTTTATTTATATGACAGTCATAAAAATTATTAAATTGGTCTTCTTTAATATAAAAATTGTTTTGTTTATATATCGAATTTTCATGCACAACACATTTAAAATTTAAATTAATCAATGCTGTCATTAAAGTAAGAGTATTGTAGAAAAATATATTATTTACTCACAATCATAACATAAAAACCAGTCTCCTTCGTCACCGTAATTGTACGAGTATTATGCTGTTACAAAAACAATCGCACACTTATGGCCTACACAGACGAGGCAAGGCGAGGTGCAAAAGAATTGGAAATAAAACAAAATTATTCAGTTCACATAACTCGTTTCAAATTATTGCATGGGTGGTAGTATTAGTACCACTTGTTGTATTTTATAATGAAAGTTGTCCAATAAGGTATAGAACATGATATTTCTTGCCTTAGAGCATCGAATACTTGCGATTTGAGACATTGTTTGTTTTATCGCCCTTGGTTTTTAATCTCATTACCTACCTATATTAATTCGGGGCTTGTTTCTTAATGAGAAAGAAAAACCAATGAAAATACCCTAATATTTAGAGTTTTGAAATATTGATTATTATTTATTTGCTCATTGAACATAAATTACAAAAAATATTACGAAGGTCAGAAAATTTATCAGGACATACGTTTTAAAAAATTTGCAGTCCACTGAATTTTGGTTTTCAAAAACACATTCCAAGACTTGATTTACCTCGTCTGCAGATGCCTTAACTTATTATCAGACCAAAGGCCGAAAACAGTTCCTTGTAAATTGTAAGCGTACAACACGCCATCGGATCGCAGTAAATCCCACTAATTGCATGGCTACAGTTACGAGCATCGATCATTAAACAATCAACTTTCTTTTTATGGATAATGAAGCGTGATTTTTCTGAAGGCATATCGTTTAAGTGATACGTGCGACGACGTCGTCCGTCTCACCGAGTCGTTGACACAATTTGATATTAATACCTATGACGAACGAAAGTTTGTCATTTTTGTTGCAGAAATTGTACAATAATGACAATAGTCGGCCATCTGATTAGAACAGATTATTGGGGTAATCAAATGGTTGTATTTTATATTGATATTAGTAAAGAGATGAAGGGTTACTTCTTTTTCGCTTATCGCTCGGTCTTTGCTTAGTAGTGGAATCTTACAAGCTAAAAGAAATTGTGTCGTGTGGTGACGGCAGAGCAGAATTCAATTGTCACCACCCCCATCTCTCCCGTGCGATTTTATGAGTCCAATAGATGGCAATAGGCTTTTAATGACTCGATTTGCTATTCAGGCCATTTTCCCAGCTAGTGAGGGTAGCTTAATTTTAATTAATACATTTCTTTCATGGTGAAAACTCTTCATCCTGAAAGAAATGTATGTTGGCAGAATATTTCCTTCAGCTCGTGAAATACTATCATGCCCATGATTCAATTAAAATTTTAATATAAGCAAACGCAGCACATTACATTAAAGCTAATAGGCGTATCAGGACTAATAATTAATAAAATACAGCTTTCTCCTAATTTTCCGTGCACAAGGAGGTTATAAGTAATTGCCATTAAATTGATAATTTATACTTCTATTGTGGCGCATGGCGAATTGAATAGTACACCGGCAAACGCCGACGCACCAGTCGCGACCTCTCTGGGCAAAACATATTAAGGGAATTAATAACACTGCAAGAGAACGGTATAATAATAATATAAATATACATATAACGCTTGCTAGCTACGTATCAATCTAGATTGCCCGTGAAGTTGTTGAGAATAGAAGAGGTTTTCAGAAATATTTATCACCGGCATTCATTTAACTGATTACCATTGCTCATAATATCCCTTACTATCCCTTAATATCATCCTGCTGCCCAGTCTTTCCGTCTGGGTGTAATATAGACATAACACTTTATTAAAGTAACATAGTTGTAGCTCGTCTTATGTAAGAATGGTAGTTAACCAAATTTAATATGTTTTGGCGACCATATACAGACTTTTTAATAGTGATTTTATTGATGGTAGGCAAACAATTACAAGGATTTAAGTCGGTTTATATTTTAATACAATAATTCATCTGTTTATGCAAATAAAAAAAAATTATTAAAAATTATTAATTACAAACAAAAATAACTTTTCACCAACGGCAACATGCCATACATTTATGAGAAATTATTCTTTGTGTTAATCAGTGTGCTGAGCCATAAAATTTGAATAATTTTCTTGTGTTAAGAAATGTATTTAAGAGTCGTGCTCAATAAGTATATTCTTTGGGTTACCCTAAGCGTTTGCGTTTTACTATCTGCATTTCTATTAAAGTCGAGAACGGCACCATACAATAGCTTTTGTCTGCGAGCTTCGGTATTCTTGTAGAAAGTCGCATATCAATTCAATTGTCTGGCCCCGCCCGAACTTGTCACGGTGAACACGGCGCTGCCTATCTCATTGTGATGGGCGATTCCGACAATGAGATGCCCACTTTACGAGTCATAGCTTCAAGTTGAATTGGTGAGCGAAAACTTTTAGGCGTCAAACTGAACTCCTTCCTTTTATTACTATCAATATTAATCCTCTAATGCAACCTCATTACTATTTACACGAATAACAATGTTAAGCAAAAACCGTAATACAAAGCTGTGTGGTGACGGCAGAGTAGAATACAATTGTCACCACCCCAAGTCTCTCCCGTGGGTGTCGTACAAGGCGACTAAGGATAAATCAGCGATGAGGAATGGGCAGCAGCGTTCCTCTTATACCACCTAGCAATAGTACTGCGACTTTTGTGCCCGATAAATGGCAATAGGCTCGCCACCTATTACATGGGACCTAACATAATTGGCGAAATGTGGGTGCTAGTTCACCTCTGCCTACCTTTTCGGGGATATAGGCGTGATTTATGTGTGTATGTATGTACAATGTTAAGTAGGCTCTTTTTAAAAAAGCGGTCCTGTAATCGATCTATATGTTAATGGAAAAACCCGAATGTTGGTTAATATACATACCTGTGTTGGTATTTGTTATTTTGTCAAAACTTCTGATCCGATTAGCCGTGTGGTGACTACTGAGCAGAATACCATCGTCATCACCCCCATTCTTTCTCACGATAGGTAGCGAATTGCAGCGCTCCGCATATACTACCTAGTAATAAGCTGCGTTTGATGTGCGCGATACATGACATTGGCTCGCCTCATAATTATTACATGGAACTTAATAGGCGAAACGTGCGAATTTATATATTTATTTACCTATGCCTACCCCTTCGAGGATAAATAGACGTGATGTTTAAATATATCTTAATTATAACATAAACGCATAAGCTGTTTACAATGATAGGTGTGAGTGTCATGAAAATTTATGGTATTTCTCTAGAGGCTTCCGTTTTCCGATGGTGCCGATTACCAATGTCCGGTCAGATAGAGCCATATCAGCTACTTTTTATGAAATATTCTATTGTATTAATAGCATTTGTCTATTAATGTATCATTAGACAGTTCCGTCAATGTACCGCTTGAAAAAAAAATGAAATTCCCAATGCGGCAAACTGGGGGCGACGCGCCGCATAGTGATATACAAATCAATTCGAGCCCATTTCAACCAATAACCGAATGACATGTTATTGACATCCGGAAACAATGTAAAGTGCATTTCGTAATAAACAATCGTGCCATTCTTGTTTACGATATTTTTCTTGATAAACATTACCGATAAACTTGTCATAAATAGAGAGGTCTTTGCCGTTAAACTCTGAGAACAATGCGAATTGGCACATCCTGATAGTCATCGATGGCTCAAGGTCTGGCTCCGGGCTCGTAACGTCTCTATTTGACAAGGTCGGGATATGTGCTGCACCACGAGGTCACGCAACATTGTAAAATTTAAATTATGATCTGCAGTACCAATAACCGTTGCAACATCATTCTGGTCGATTTTCTCTGTGAATTTATCAGTGCTCCGATGGAGAAATGTAACGAAGTTGAAGTTATTTAGTCTAATAAGTCACTAACAATCGTACTCAGATATGACAATTAACGGTAATGAGTACTTATTTAAAAAAAAATACAATATACCCGGCAAGAATAGCGACTAGTTTTGAATTGGCATTTTTTGTATTAAGTGCTTACTAACGTTAATAAACGTCACTGAACACGGCGGTTATAGTCGTACTAGAGTTGTCAGCTTAAACTAAAGGGTTCCTTAGCATGCTTTTCGTCAATTTAAAACTAGTTGCTTGTGTTATCTGGTCTATGGTCTAAATTTAATTAACAATGAGCTTTAATTTACGTCTCTGAATACGGCCGTTAGTTCTGTAGTCGGGTATGATCACCCGATCTTACCACATTAATTAAATAATTTTGGAATAGATACATCGCGGCTTGCAGGGCACTTTTTCCTTCAGGTTTCAACTGCCGATTCCGTTCAAAAAAATTATAAGGATACAATACGAATCAAAAGAGGAGCTACTGTGTCGTGCGCTTGACCTGCGATGGCGTAAACTAAGCAATGTTCGCTATGCACGCTAAGCAGTGGGTTCCGGCTGAAGCTGCAGTCGTCAATACCCACCAATCCAAACTGGGGCATCGAAGAGGGTTATAGCCCATTTTTCCTTTAATCTTACATCCATGGGGAAAGCCTGCGAAGCCCCAGCAGAGTACATTAAAGAACTGGTGATGACGAAACAAAAACGCGTGTTAATTAATAAATTGGCAATGAAATCCGCAATGAGCAAAATTTACTATCCCCGCATCAGACTGAATAAATATTATTCCGACACATTATTTAGTTTGGGAAACCCATCTAAATTATTTGTCACCCGGAAATGCACATTGTCACGATGGCACAAGGCCGTACGCATCGTGTTTTGGGTTTTGTAATTAAATGCACCTCTGCGTACCCCTTCGGAGATAAATAGGCGTGATATAGTGGCGTAGATTGTATATTTATGTTAATAATGTTGTCAATGGTATGTTAATAATGTTGTATCGGCACAAGCTGAGCTGTTGACAGGTGTATCGTAGGGCGCTACTAATCGGATCGGAACACTGATAAAATTATATAAATCTCGCCAGAGTATCTCCGAAGGGTAGGTACACTAACATGTATCCACCTTATGTTAGTAATAAAGGGCGGGGCCTTTAGACATCCACTTGGTACTAGTCTAATAATCTAGCTAGAGGGTCAAGATAGAAGAATTATTGTAGAATATTTTAATTATTACTTCAGTTATGTTAGCATACAAAAAACGGCAAAATCTTCTTTCGATGAAAACGAATTAGTATTCGTGACCTGAACCTGCTACCAAAAAAATTTTGATCATTTAATTGACCTATCATAATAACATAATAACTCATATCGCGATAAAATATTGCATAATTCACTTTCCAACATACATTATTTATAGAAAACTGAGGTCATCGCTTATGAGGAAAATCCTTTGAACACATTAACCTGTTATAAAAAAAAAAAGCAAAAAAAACCTGACCAAATTTTAATCAAATATGTGAACTGTAATTACATAGCGGGAAGTGGGAAATCCGATAGTCTAGTATAATAGTTGATAAAGTACTTAATAATGACGCATGCTGGGTTTGTCTACACTCAAAAGATATGATGTCAATGTGATCATACAGCGAAACCTATCGTGTCATCGTTGACGTATTATCAAACTGTGTTACGCATCGCTATGGATGTGTGGTAACTAAGTAGTTATTCCTTACGAATTTTATGGCCAATATCATTCAATTTGTACGTTTAGTAATATGATTACTTAAACTTAGTTTAGTGCTCTTTATTTATCGTTTGAGGGTTTTTGGGTAAAATCTGTCAAATATATTTTTTTTCATTTTCTTACCCATTTGAGAAAGCAATGGGATCTAGCCCAAAAGTCGGACTCCCTTGCTTTCCTATTGTACTAGTTGATGAGTTATAGGTATCGACAATATTGCTTGATTTGCTAGGAAAGGGTCATTGTTGGATATGAACAAAGAAATTGGAAAATTTCATACGATAAGACAGCAGATTGCAAGACAGATCATTCAATTTCCTTTAACTGTTATTATTGTGCAACTCGGGAGGCACGTTTTCAATCTACCTCCGGAATGAGCCACCGCCATGAATTCAGGGCGTTGATGTCTTTTGTACTGGACTTGGCAATTGTTTATCTGCTTTTGTGTACAAAGCTTTATTATTCAATAATTAGGATGTAATTTGTGATTTAATGGAAATTTATTTTATAATCGTGTTTTACTTTCCCTTAGAACTAAAATACAAAAGATATCGTTGTTCAACGCCGATGAAAATGACTTTATCTATTTCAAATTTCTGTTTTTGAATTTGTTATTCTATTCGATACACAGTAATTGTAAAGTAGCCGTGTTGCCATTTGTCAATTTCGAAAAGGCATTCGTTTATTTTCGAATCAATCGATTACACTCGCACACCGCGCGCAAAGTGAAGTGTCGCGTTATTTATGCCTTTTTATCGTAACTGTTCATCGCTGACTGCCAACCCGACAGAACCGGAGTGTGCAACTCAAAGTCTTTGTCTAGGAGTGTTTTCGCGCGAGCGAATTAATGAGCATGTTATAAAACTGCTAGGCGGCCCGCCCGGGTGGACATCGGAACCAGTCCGAGTCCGTTGTCGACCGTTCTTTGTCTGGTTCGTCCTAGACAGCCGCCGCATTCATGCATAGTAAATAATTACAGTGATCAACGGCAGGTGGAGCCGCACGCGCGCATAGAAATAGAAAGGCACATTGCAATAATTATTTTGTACAGTTATCCCTAATGGGCCGTTTTGCGAAAGCTGTTGAGTAAACAAGCGTCGTCCTGCAGTTCCTGCCGGGTGCGCGGGCACATGTGCGCGCGCCGGTGTCTTCTCATTGGCCAAGTGCCTTTGCTATTTGCAAGCAATAGCGTTTTAGCGTTACTAATATTTTTGTTGTAGTAAAGCTGGACTTAAAAATGACTTGATAAGCTTTGATTTTAAAAATGATAGAATTCAACCTGTTCAAAGGGACGAGGTAGATAATTTAGTAACCAAACAGACGTGAATTATAAATGTAGCAATAGTATAAAAAAATATTATAAAATAAATAAAAAATAATTAAGGGAGTATAAAGAGGATAAAGGTTCCATTATTCGTCGTCTCGTGTCTTTTTTGTTTCATTTCTTTATGATGTGACGGACAAGAAGTTTTAAATATAAATGCAGGAACAGGTGACATGAAAATCGAAAAATATATTTTGTGTCTAAGTTAAGTGATATTTGTTTCAAAGGAGTCAAAATTACCGATGTCAACAAGAAGGGAAATAATAGAAAATAATAGAGAAATAATAGAAAAGCAAAAGACTCAAGCTCCCTGACCTTCAATAAAGCTTCCATCATTATGCCACAGTAAATATTTAAATGTGAAAAAAATAAGTACCTATTCAGTAAAAAAATCAAAAGTAATTTTAATTTATTATTATAATAAATAGTAATGGTGAAAGCAGAATATGCGATGTTAGTTCACTTAGTTAATATAATTTTTAATTAATACATTAGGTATGTGAAGTAATAGCTTATTACTAACATGACGTAATGTATAAAAAAGCAACGGTATTGATCTTCAAAAGGTCTGTTTAATTAATAAAATATAAACAGCCCACTAAATAAAGCTTAGGTTGATGGGAATTGGCCGAACAAGTCCTATGACACCCGCTGCCAGCGCACATAGCGATTACTTCATAATAGGAATTCTTCAGGACATGAGCACCGTTCGTACGTACTTATAGACCACGCCACGCGATACTTAATCGCTACATTTTTAAATAATTGCCATGCTAATTAACTACCTAACCGTTTTCTACGTTTTTATTCCACGCCTCATATTTCTTCCAATAATACCGTATGCTTCCAATTAATTGGAGGTACCCTCAAACAATAAGTCGTACTTTAATAAGTTTTTATTTTCATTGTCGTTGGATATTAATATCTCTGTAAATATCAACCGGTTAAAAGTGGTGACCGAATTTTCATTCAAGATCGTGCTCACAATTAGTGGCCAATACTCTTAATTAAACTATGGTCACCGTCATATTTTTGTTTTTTATAAATGAATACAAATATAATTGCATGCATTTTTTTAAGAAAAATGTCATCACATTAATTTATGACTATTGAGAAATTCTTGTATGTAATGACAACAAATGATGGCTTAGTTTCAACTGAAACTGGTAGTCAAGTAGAAAGCTCAAACGTTGAAATTTTAGGTGAGCGTAGCTAGGGGCGCTGACAGCAGATAACAGCGGGGACGGAGCAGAATGCCGCTCCCGGCGCACGGTCAGGGGTTAAGCGATACTTTATTTTGAATAATTTATATGTCGTACCGCGATCGATGGCGTGCCCTCCGTCTTGTACTGTTTATGGTAATACGGAATATCTCGCATTGCAAATGCGCTGAATGTGTCGCCACCAGAGGGAGCAGGCTACGATAAACTGCGCGCGCGCCCGCTCGGATTGTATTTATTTAGAAATTCCCCAGTGTATTTTGGTAGGATAGTTTCGTTTCGTATGAGCAGAGTCATGAGTCCATTTCCAATCACATTGAACTGTTGAGCATTCATTACGACTCTTAATGTCAGACGGCGAAATAATGACCGCAAAAAAATTGAAAATTGGCCGAATTCACGTATCGACAATTCGTGTTAACCGGGTCAATTCATTCGTTAATTCAATATCGAAATGCCACAATCCTGTAATATTTCCATTAAAATAACTAAGTGACAGTTAAATTTCAATCGAAATAATAACAATCGGTGGAGAAAAAACTTGCAGTTAATTAAAATGTAGCCGGGATTGCGTTCGACAGCCGGCCGGGCACCGAGGGCAAGTTGAAAATTCACTTTTAAGAAATCGTCATTAATCAAAATTAATGGAGTTATTATCGCACTTGGACTTTCAAAAAATATTTATTGCACACGTAAATCACTCTTAAGGGCCGTAACGAAGCAGTGCGGTGAGCTTTCTAGGACGAGGCGGCAGTGATCGCAATTAATGCGCGCGCCTGCCGCCCGCGCGCGCTACTTCAGGCACACATGTAACACATATGTCAAAGTTGACACTCACCATGCTCTTTGATACAACGTAGGGGAAGCCGGCCCAGAGAGAGGAGGGAGAGATGGGATCTTTTGATCTACTCTTGAGGACATACAGAAGTTGGAGTTCCAATCTGTCTCCACAGGTGTATGAAAACAGTTCACACAGGAGTTTTGATGATGATGATAAAGGCAAAAATATTCCTTGATTTTTTTTATTTTGCCTACTTTCCTCAATTAACATTAGTATAAAAAATATTATGTAGAATCACGAACGGCATTTTAATCTGTAATTCAAAGATCCACGCAATTAATTCTAAAATCTTGAAAACGAATTATAAGTTTTGTCAATATTAAACAGTTTCAATCAGAATTTAAATTTAATAGTATTCCGTCACTGAGTGACATCCCGAGCAAGAGTAACAAACTCGTTAGCATTCTGACCGCTCGAGGACACGGCTCGCCAGGTAATCCCGGCGGACAGATGTGTCGTGATACTAAACAACAACAAGGCCTGAATTAACGAAGCCTCAACTGAAACAACGTTCTCCCATTCGAGCGTTTAGGGAACAAGTGAGAGCATTGGGTTTCGTAATTATCGTTGTAGTGATTTATAGGCGCCTCAAGATAAAGCTTCGATAGCGTACTGGGCCGACGCGGAAAGTAACTTTATACAAAATAGCGAACAATATGACGTGATATTTTTAATAGATAATGATGTTGATGAACGACAGCGCCCCGCCACGGCCGCTCGCACCGTGGGAAAAATATTTCGGCTCGCGATCGAGATGTTTTGCAATCGGTTACTATTCTGATATCAGCATCTAACCGTTATTATTATAATAAGTACGCTGCTTGCCGCAAATATCACTGCACTTGCCGCCAGCCATTATTGTGGATGTTTGTTTCTTTGTTATCTCCGTAACCGTTCCGGATTGAGCAGATACAGATTAGCTTAGATACAGATTAGTTTTATGTTGAAAGGTAACCTTCAAAGTTTGAAATATTTATAGTCTTCCAATATTTTACTACGCTTACAATCAATTGGATTGATGTATTGGCCTTAGAACTAGAGAGACTTGGCCTAGATGACAAGGAATTTTATTTTTTTATTCAATCTAGGTTCTATGTGAAGGTTAGGTACAAAAGTTTTATAAAACCATTTTAAACAATGTTAAATCCAAATGAGAGAATTCATAGTGTCAACACAAATTACTGATGAAAGTAATTAACCTAAAAAATTATTAACATTCCCACGATGGATGTAAGAAGACATGAAAAATAAGTCAGTTTCGTATCCTTTATAATTAAAGCCATAAACGCACTTAGGTATTATGTACGCACCGTGCTTATTTGCAACATAAAAACATTTGCTTAAATACTTTTTGATAACGTAATGAAATTCGATCTCGACAGCTTGACATTGATTTCGTCATTTAAAAATTCAAGATGGTACTCGACACGATGATGACTACGCCTTTCGCACATAGAAATATTTCAATACGAACACGGTAGTTACTGACACATACATCTTATTCTTACCGTTACATAACCAAACATCATACAGTAGTGTTGTTTTTATAATTAACCTGAACATCATTCTTTCTTCTTTTAAAACACATAAGTAATCTATGCGATATTTATATTATAACACTTCGTTACGATACGCACATTGCCGATGGCATAATTATGTATATTAAAGAAACTTAACAATTTTTATGAGACATATTATTATAAAACCCACGATCCAGCTCAGTCCCGGGAAGAGATAGGGTTTGTTACAATTAAATTCTGCTCTGCCGTACCCACACGGCATTTCGTAATTAAATAAATTTATTAAAATACGTATACCTACTTATATCTCAAATGAAATAATTGAAAAATACGGTTTTTATTATTACCTACTACACATCTTCAGGAATATTGAAACGAAATGAATTCTCACGTCATCGAGATATAAGCGGATTAGAGACAACTTATAAATTAAAGTCGGGCGGGCACTCAGTACGCCTCGGTGCGTTTTGATTTGCGAATATGGCCGATGAGCGAGATTAAGAAATTGATGCAATGCGGTGGCGAACTCTGATTGTAATTGGCAGTATATTAACAAACAAAGTGTGGCCAGAGGCGGTGTGCCGACATATTTATGCGTCGCAGCGGCGTGACCCGAACGTCGCCAATTTAACGAAAGCTCAGCCCGAGATACTTTCTACGCAGTGCACCAGCCACATTTTTATTATCGATCGCGTTCATAATTCAACTGACATTTTTGTTCCACTCAATTGCATTCAGAAAAAAAAAATATTATGAACCAACGTATTCTTAATCATTATTAAAAACTCGAATCTCGCATTGCTATTACAAAACACGTATCGCATATTTACCGCGAATAAGTCTGGCTCATTATAAATCTCAATGTCCAAAGACTCCGGTGCACATACGTAGTGGCGATTCCAATGCTGGCGAGATCTAAGTACGGCATTGCGGAATTTTTATTTTTGGTACCTATTAGCATTTTTTTGCAATGACATCAATCCGTTCATCTTATACATATTTATAAACATTATTTATGAGACCACTTATTCTTAAAATATTGAAAGTCTTGAGTGATTTAAATGGATGTGTATATAAAGCGGCTATTGTATTTCCACTGAAGAATCATTGCGTTGTGCTGGCGGTATCTGGACCGTGATTTTGCATGTCATTTCATCCAATCAATTTCTACGCTTACGGCAATCTGACGACAATTTCTTTGACACTGGTTTAATAATTGCTTCCTTTTAATTTTAAGCTGACAATGTCATACGTACAGGTTAATATGAAAATATAATATCTTCCTGAGATATTCCCAGTTTATCTGGAGTCGGCGCAAGATGACTCCTCTCCCATTTATATCGGTCATCCAGCTATACACTCCCTTTTAATTCTTATCATCCACCACACTAAAATCGTCCTAGTGATGATTGAATGTATTTAAAAATATGAATGTCCATATCGAAAAACCTATGAACGGTGATGGTCATCGGGATGACAATTGACAACATTAATAAAATCAATGACAACCATGTGCCGTGTGGTGACGGCAGAGTAGAATACAATTGTCACCACCCCAAATCTCTCCCGTGGGTGTCCTACAAGGCGACTAAGGATAAATCAGTGATGAGGAATGGGCAGCAGCGTTTTTCTAATACCACCTAGCAATGTACCTACTGCGACTTTTGTGCCCGGTAAATGGCAATAGGCTCGCCTATTACATGGTACCTAACGTAATAGGCGAAACGCGGGTGCTAATTAACCTCTGCTTACCCCTTCGGGGATATAGGCGTGATTTATGTATGATTTATGTAATGACAACTATATTTAGGGTCGGATGTCTCATGTTACTTACAGGTATATGCCGGGCAATCTCCCTCGATCGACTTTTAGAATAAATCTAATCCAAGGTTTATTTGTTTACCTTAGATGAGTTGGGGCTGGCACTCCTGCGTTCTTATTTTTTATAATATGAAACTTGTTTATTACAATATCTCATATTGTGTACCGTGTGGTGACGGCAGAGCAGAATACAATTGTCACCACCCCCATCTCTCCCGTTGGTGTCGTACAAGGCGACTAAGCGACAAAGACAGCGATGAGTAATGGGCAGCAGCATTTCTCTTATACTACCTGTCTACCAATATACTGCGATTTATGTGCTTGATAGATGACAACAGGCTCGCCATCTATTACATGGGACCTAACTTAATCAGCGAAAAGAGGGTGTTTAGTTCACCTCTGCCTACCCCTTCGGAGCTATAGGCGTGATTTATGTATGTTTATGTAATATCTCATTTATATTACCTACACCTTAACAGATTATTTACTTTCATTGTGTGGCATAAAATCTTCAGAGAATAAAATCGACATTATGTTATGTTTCTGTTGAAGCAGCAATTTAATACGTAGACGGATTAAGTAATAAATAATTTTGACATAAGCGTTAGCAGAAAGATAAATGACATTCTATTCTCAGCCCCAGGCAACGAGACACACGCACCGAACATTAAGAAAAAAGTACCATTTGTCAAAAACGCCTCCGATAGGTACTATTACGATCACGACCAATATAACATCACGAAATGGTGCCAATATAATAATTTACATATTAATGCGAATGTATACTATTCTACACAACAAACTACAGGAACTAACTCAAGGAAATGAGTCTATATCTATTTCAATCAAAAATTTATGAATAATTACGGTATTTTGCATATGTCGAATTCGAATTTGATTTTAAGTATAAATCTGTCCAAAATCTACTCGTATATGTTTCTTTTCCGATTTAAAACAATTAGGTACCGACTCGACAATATCACAGAAATGAGCTCAACTTGCCCATAATATTTAAACTTAATTACTTTTCGAGCAGATTGTCGAGTGCAAAACATAGTCCTTAAGAATAGTTGACAAACCCACTTGACCCTCTCATTGCTATCCAACGATGAATAGCAATGATTTACTAATTCTAATTGGTCGTATAAATATAAGTAATATTAGGAATTTAAATTTTTCGCTTCCCACACTTCAACAGTGTTTGGCTAAATAATTTGAAGGCAAGTCAAACAGGAAGCTCATCATAAATAATTTTCTATTCTAATAGAAGTTTCGAAAAATAAAAATCTAAGAGAACCCAAGACTCCCATAATTAACTTTTTAATTAAGTCTTAAGAGGATTGTGAAGCAGTCAATTATCTTAGCGTGGTCAGCATGCGATTGCGAAAAATAAGCAATGTCACCTAAGGGCGGTCCCAGGATCTGGGACCAAATAAATTATCTCGAGTTTCTCCATCCTTCGGAAGGTTGAAGCCGTTGTTCCCGGCTGCATTTGCAGTCGTGATAACCACCAACCAACTCACACTGGGTCAGTGTACATACGGACTATAAACTACCTACTCTCCATATTATTCTTCCATCCACAAGGAAGGGCCCCAGTAGTGGGGACAAAATGGCTGGTGATAATGATGATGATGAAATAAGTCTTTGTCATTTTCAACCAATTGATTCATTTTATTCATCCGTCTCTTTTCTATACATTCATTCATCACTAGCACCATTCCGGTGTGATGGATGTTATGAATCAAAAGGGAGTGGATGGCTCGATGACGTCTGATCGATATGAATGAAAGAGGAAACATACTGCGCCGACCCCAGATAGACTAGGAACAGGGCAGGGAGAAGAAGAAGAGATGGTGGAATTTTTATTGAAGTTCAGGCAGCCTGTGTCTTTTGTTACAATAAGCTACATTCCAAGAAAAGGAAGCTCCCCTACGCAAATAATGCAGTAAAAATTTCGCTTCATAGTGTAGGAGTTACAGCACTTCCACGTCCTGGTCCGAGCGGCGCGGGCGCAGACAGCACAAAGCCGACCTCGGACTGATTTGTTTTGTTTTTTTTTTTGTTTGGCGCACCTACACGATGTTACACAAAATAAATTATGGTTACAGTTAGCTTACTGTTCCACTCAAATCGTAGGTCACGGGCATTTGAAAACAACTACACCTGTGCTATCATTGACTTATCGTGGCCTCTTTATAAGTAATCATTCGTGTGACCATGCCATGTTTGTTGACTATGTAGTGCTGACCATGCTCTGTTGACCGTCGTGTGTTGAACTATACAGGTGACTAGTAACAATTAATACTACCAACTTATTATTTGACTTTTATTTGAACATTATATAAATGTAGCAAACATTATTTCAAAGAATGGTCAGTAGGGAATATTACGAAAAATTATATCATGATTTGGAAATCGCAACACTATACGGGCTACGAGGATGTTCATCCCGGTTGGCCAAATGGTATAACCAGCCGCTCGGATTGCGGAGGACGCGGGTTCGATTCCCGCATCAGGACATAATATTTCAAATTTTTTGTGACCTCTTTCTCTTTGCAATTATTACCACTGATAAACTAAAATTTCTCATACTTTGTACGCTGCGCGTAAACACTGTAGTTGAGTCGAGATAATTTACAGCCAGAGTCTGACAATATATTACATAATGATTACTTGAGCAGTGTCCACGGAAATCAACATAATATTTTATGCGTCGGTAGGTACTTTACGTGCAGGACGTAAAATACGTAAGCCAAGTGTATTGTCATCTTTACTATCACGTAATTCATTCCATTATGTCCCGCCAAAATTATATGAAGAGTTAAAATTATAATAATTACTACCATAACCATTGCAAAGACTAACGACAATGTTTCGTCGAACAGAGAAAGTGTGCAAAATGGGAATAAATCATGCGAGTTGTTAAAAGGCCAAGTTTGAGATAAGCTGGTAGGAGCAAGGTAGGTTTCGCCATCGGACATGAGCTGTGTCACGCCGTACACCATACGATTCGAGCCATAGGTACGAAATTTATTTTTGCTTATACTAATGTAATATTATTATAATTGTAAAACAACCGCATTAGCCGTGTGGTGACGGCAGAGTAGAATACAATTGTCACCACCCCAAATCTCTCCCGTGGGTGTCGTACAAGGCGACTAAGAATATATCAGTGATGAGGAATGGGCAGCAGCGTTCCTCTTATACCACCTAGCAATAGTACTGCGACATTTGTGCCCGATAAATGGCAATAGGCTCGCCACCTATTACATGGGACCTAACATAATTGGCGAAACGTGGGTGCTAGTTCACCTCTGCCTACCCCTTCGGGGATATAGGCGTGATTTATGTATGTATGTATGTATTATAATTGTAAAACTACCCATCGGTAGATGTCATCATCTTCCCGCCCTTTTCCCAGGTTATCTGATATCCGTACAGTAAGTTTCCTTTACCATAAACATCGACAAGCCATTCACGCCCTTTTGATTCATATCATACATCACACCGGAAAGGCGTTAGTGACGAATGAACTATAGAAAAGTGATTGAAAGGACCATGTAAAACATCGATGAACGGAGAATGGATGACAACATTGAAACCCTTCTTGATCAAGATTTTGGTTTAGCTCTTTAGGCTGTTTGGGTTCCAACTACCGGTAGATGTAAGTGGCGGGTATTCGAGTACGTAAATCAAACTGACAGGTATTCAATTACGATTGACTGATTCTGAAACTTTTCCAGTTTACAATAGAGCGCTTCGAGGATTTTTATGGTAAGTTCTGGCGTTGTTAGCATTTACAATTTTGCTTCATCTCATAAAACTATAATGATATTGTACCGACTTTTTATTAAATACAATCCGCGTATCAAACACTTACAGTATGTAGTGTAGATATTAACTACTTTTTTAAAAATAATAAGAATAGAAACCTACTATATGGTGATTTTCACTTACAATTGACAACATTTCAAAAATTATAAACCCCCAAAATAAAATATTTTTTATTACTTAATTATAGAAAAAAATAATAATCTATTCGATTTTAATTTTAACATTATATAAATGTTAGAAAAATTAGTACAAAGATTTTGGTGGTTAGAAAAAGAATTTCGAAAAATTATGATCTTGAGGCGGGAATCGAACCCGCGTCCGCTGCTATCCGGGCAGGTGCCTGACCGCTCGGCCACCCAAGACACTGTGAGTGTCTTGTGTGTGAGTGTCTTGGGGGTTCGATTCCCGCTTCAAGATCATAATTTTTCGAAATTCTTTTTCTAACCACCAAAATCTTTGTAAAAATAATAATGTAAAAACATGCGATGACGTCACAGTCACGAAGATAATCAATATCATGTCTGTCGGTCATGAATCAAATTCATTGTCAATAATATATTGTTAAATATATAAAATATATTGTTAAGCTAGGAACTGTGTAACTTGTTTATTTTTAAAGCGATTTCGACTAATGCGACCATTGAATTAATAGAGTAGGTATGGCCCATTCTCCCTGTATTATTTTATCCATTGAGAAGTCCTGTGCCCAACAGTGGGGACATTAAAGGGCTGATGATGATGAATATAAATAAAGTGAATACTCAATTAAAATATTTCGTATTTTTGTTTGTGTTTTATGGAAGTGTTTTTAAAAACAATGTTTCGCATTTCTAAAGCCAATCCCTTCTAGATGCGTAGGTGTATAAAAAGTATAAAGCTACAATAGAAAATATCGGTTGCGATTATCGGATCGTTGATGTATGAAAGCCCGTAAAGGCCATAACATGTGACATGCTCGTCGCATGTTCTGATGGGAGAACAGCGCCTGCTTCGCGGTCAAGCCATAGGCCAGCTAACAGATGCTGGCAAAGATACTACAGCATGGTATTTTATGGTAAAATCGAACCTACGATGCTGATCGTTAATTAAATTTACTTTCATGATATTATCAAAACCTGATACAAAATATTCAGATAATACCTATACAAAATTCCAAGTTTTATTTTAGGTCTTTTTTCTATCGAACTATTTCAGATGTAAAATTAAATCACTATTCATTGGATAATGGAATGATAGAGATTTGTTTAGATAATTGTGCAAATATAAATTTACATAACCTACCCTATACAAAATTCCAAGTATTATTTTAAGTATTTTTTCTATTTCAGATCAGACCTATTTCAGATTTAAATCAGTCTTCATTGGATAATGGTATGACAGAGATACATACATACAAACATAAATCACGCTATATCCCCGAAGGGGTAGGCAGAGGTGAACTAGCACCCATGTTTCGCCAATTATGTTAGGTCCCATGTAATAGGTGGCGAGCCTATTGCCATATATCGGGCACAAAAGTGTCGCAGTACATTGCTAGGTGGTATAAGAGGCACGCTGCTGCCCATTCCTTATCACTGATTTATCCTTAGTCGCCTTGTACGACACCCACGGGAAAGATTTGGGGTCGTGACAATTGTATTCTACTCTGCCGTCACCACGCGGCAGACAGAGATTTGCTAAGATATTTATGCAAATACAAATTTACATACATACATATATAATTCACGCCTATATCCCCGAAGGGATAGGCATAGGTGAACTAGCACCCACGTTTCGCCAATTATGTTAGGTCCCATGTAATAGGTGGCGAGCCTATTGCCATTTATCGGGCTCAAAAGTCGCAGTACATTGCTAGGTGGTATAAGAGGACCGCTGCTGCCCATTCCTCATCACTGATTTATCCTTAGTCGCCTTGTACGACACCCACGGGAGAGATTTGGGGTGGTGACAATTGTATTCTACTCTGCCGTCACCACACGGCAAATACAAATTTACTATCAAAAATGGCATTCCTATATAAAATAATAATATAAATTAGATAGTCAATACATTATATAATTTTCACAACATTAAGTAGTCAATAAAGTTAATTGACGTCCCAGAGTGCGGCAGTTAGTCTGATAAAAGTTCTTCTTAGGATGACTATCCACTAATCGAACTTTTAATTCAACAGTTTTACTGTACGAAGCACGCAGAAATCTCTTCAATACATTTTTTGTTTTCCAAAGAATAAATAAATGCTTTCAGATGCTTGTCCAGATTCCTGTCTTAGCTCTGATTAATATGTCAGTCTAACTCATTTACAATGTACGTGCGAGAGAGACGAGAATATCAAATGCATTCGTATTCCTAAATAGCGGCTTCTTATTGAACCTGAATGTTCCCAGCCTTCGAATTAAATGAACTCATTCAACCAAGTGTCTGAGTATATGAGTGGAGTGGCCAGTAACAACTCAAGTCGCACCAATCCCGTTTTATTATTTCGAGTCGATATTAAAAAGTTCTTTATGCTCACAGCTGTCGAGCTGTAAACTAAAACCACTAGATCAAAATATAAGATAGCACATTCTATTAGCCTTCTGTTACTAAGGTCTACTAATGGACGAGAAGTCATTAATAATTTTATTAATTTTTACCCACATTCGATGTATTATCTTACCAATTAAAATACTAACTGTTATAGTCTAGTTATAGTCTTATAATTTCTAAAATAATATATTGTTTATTTGCTCCTATGTTATGTTTTAAATTAAGATAAGAACTAACTATTTGTGACTTGCGCTTTAGTCATTAAAATACCTATTATAACTCTACCAAAATGTTAGGTGAATAAAGTCACTACATTCGTACTGTTGCATATTAGATATCGTAAAGAAAATAGAGAGCTAATAATACAAAAACAATTCCCATATACCTCTGGAAAAATCATTCAATTATGCACTCATTATTCCTGCCGATCGATAGAACAATAATGTACTATACCTACACTCATTATCGGCGCTTAAGTACTGCTTTTTTAATTTATTCCGAAAACGATGGAAAAAATATGGCCAAATTACAACTTGTTGCCGTTTTTTGAGAATGCTAATGACTACGTGACAGTTTTATTGGAAGCACGTGATCTGACTGAAATATTTTTCTCTAAGAAAATTGGATGAATGAATGAATGAATGAATGATTAATTTTTATTTTGCCAACACTAACACACACATACATAACAAATACACAGGGCATTCAACAACAGTAACTAGACAAATCATATTAATAAGGTATACAAGCCAAGCATTAAATTTTATAGTGAGCATGTCTCAGCTGTCAAAAAAGGTCACAGTTCAGTGTAACATCTGCTCGGGTTACCCAAGCAAATCACTAATTTTCAACTGCAACCTGAATGTTCTCACCTCAATGTTCCAACTCCTCGTATTTTCATGTTAACCAATGTATCTCATCGCCACGTAAAGAAGAAGTGAAAGAGACCGATATATTATTTAGTAAAATAAATATAATAGGTATTTATATATAATAAGTACTTATATCAAAGTTCATATTAACACATAATTACTAATTATTCGAAGATACACATATAAGTATGAATAAATTGCTAAGGGCGTGTTTCACAATCGACAAGTGAGTTCGAAGTAGCTTACTTTGAAGTTCAATTGACATATATTTCATATTACAACTGTCAAATTATCTGCGAAGTAAGCTACTTCGAACTTACTTTTCGTTTGTGAAACAGGCCCTTAATCTAAAGAAAAGTATGATTAATATAACATATAATATAAATACCAAGGTAAGAGTAGGTACCTATATACAAATAGAATTATACTACTAAACTTCCGCTACCTGCAGATGAGCTGTGTACTTATTTTCTGCCCAGCAAGTAGATGTAACTTAAGATGTGTTTTAAAGCTAATCTTAGATTTGAATTGCCGTATTGGGGGAGGAATGTTATTCTAGCATTTTGTTGCATGGTAACGGAAACTGCCTGCGAATGCTACAGTACGATGGAAGTGATACTTAAGCGGTGCGAAAACTGCTCAAAATTTGTGATACATAGGCCTGTCCGCCACGTGCTCACGGCAGAACTGAACCCAGTCTTCACCACCCCTTTCACATCCCGTTATTATACAGTCTTCTTCTTCTCCGTGCCCGTTCCCAGTCTCTCTGGGGTCGGCGCAGTATGTTTTCTCTTGCATTCACATCGGTCAGGCGTCATCAAGCCATCCACTGCCTTTTGATTCATATCATCCACAGCGTAAAGGTGCTAGTGATGAATGAATGTATAAAATTTTTATTATACAGTAAGGGGGCAAATAAGGGAGTTTTGTGGATCTGTGCTCGTTCGTTTAATACACGAGAGGCGCATCTCAAAACTACTTAGAAACATTGCACAACAAGACTTAGGGCCTGTTTCACAATTGACAAGTAAGTTCGAAGTAGCTTACTTTACTGTTCAATTGACATATATTTCATATTACAACTGTCAAATGATCTGCGCAGTAAGCTACTTAGAACTTACTTTTCGATTGTGAAACAGGCCCTTACTGGTGCAGTTATGCAATTTTAAGTTGTATATATTTTGTGTTTTAGGAAGCGATATAACACCTAAAACACCCGAATCTTAGTCCTAAATTTTTATATTTTTTACGGCCGCCTTGGTCGAATGCTCAGATCGCTGGGTATTGGCCAAGAGGTCCCGGGTTCAAATCCTAGTAGGGGCAAACTTTGAGATGACCACAAATGTTTGTTCCCGAGTCATGGTTCTGTATATGTTTATATAGTATATTTTCAACATTTATATACATAATTATATTAAAAATATGTCCGTCATCTAGTATCCATAACACAAGTGCTTAGGCTACTTTGGGCTAGATGATAGGTGTGAGTGTAAAAATATTTATTTATTTTTATTATTATTTTATTTATATTGGAATATTATAATAAAGCTCGTAGACCTAGGAAGCTAGTTGAATGAAGGAAAAGTTACTCATGTTTGTGTAAGAAATGTGCTATATTTTATTTAGGGCCTGTTTCACAATCGACGGGTAAGTTCTGAATAGCTTACTTGGCTAATCATTAGACAGTTGTAATATAAAATATATGTCAATTTAACCGCCAAGTAAGCTATTCAGAACTAACCCGTCGATTGCTAAACAGGCCCTTAGTGTTTTAAATTAGTTTAAGTACTTCTATTATAATATGAATAATAATGCTGCTACGTACTACAACTCAAGCTTAGCCCCGTCGTTGCATATTTTTGCAGGTATGGTTTTAAATTTCGGTTCGATCTTTTGGTAATTGCAATAATGTTGCTCGATACGTATAATCACGCCTTTCTTACAATCTGGTAGGCAGAAATCGCTTCTTTCCATTTGCTACGATACTTACAGCCTTCTTGAGTTTCTAGCAGAGTTTGAATTTAATTAAGACTAGCACGCTACGTACTTGAGACTACATCTAAAGGCAGCACCCGTCAATTCAGTTAATTCGAGTCTTAATCTATCTTGGCTAATTTGAATGTAATTTTTCATGTTAGTAGTTAGTCTGCAAGATCACCTCTACAGCTGAAAGCCGATAAAGAGATATTCAATCTTCTCTAGATTTACATATTGCATACTAAATAAGTTGCTCTATAAAATACTAATAGATAATAGCACGAGGGAAAACTGTCACAGTATATGTTAAGTATCACTTACGACGTGGAAGTTTAATAATTTGGCCCTTTAAGCTAACCGACAACTCGGAACATCATACTCGGTAATTAGTTATCGCGTATTAATCCGTCATGCTAATATAGGTAGCAGGCTATAAATTGTATATTCAATTAAATGCATATGACCTGTTGGCAGTTCTATTAATTACTTTACAATGTCTACACTTAAATGATTTGTGACCGCTGATAGTGTCGCGGTCATATCTACAAGTGTAATAACATAAATAATCTTAATTAATCTTGCCATTCTTGCGCTCTGGATTGAATCGGAGTACTTGAATGAATAATCAGACACAACTGCTAAATACTTAATACAATTTGGTAATAGGCTATAATGATATAGATTTTCAAATAACAACAAGACGATAATTGTTACACGGATTTAATGATAAGATATAATTTACATGCTGAATTGAAAAATTCAATTTCTCCAAACAAAGTGAAGTAGGCCAATCTGATATATAGGGGCTATTGAAAAACGAAACCATAGCAATAATCACAGCAACGCAAAAAGGTCTTGCGGCGACTTGCGACAGAGCAACGCCCGCCATATTGTATTCACGGGGGACTTACGTTTGCAAAGAAATGATCAATAAATTTGAGCCGTCAATAAAGATATCGATCAAAATTACAGGGTTCCGATGATTTAACAAATATGAGTGGATCGCCTGCGTGGAGCGAGCAGGGTGGCCGCGTGGCTCTTCCGTGAAATTGTAATGTTATGGCCCTTAACAATAATTTAGCCCGGCCACGAAAGCTGCACCAATTTCTTTAATTACCCCTCCAATTGAGTCGTTGTGCTTACTTAATTAAACATCAGAATCTCTTTATTAGCAAACTGATTTTATGATGCTGTCCAGTTCGCAACTGTATCATAATTATGATGGAATCCATAAACCCAATTCGGCGTAATGATACCAATTGTATCGAAAGTAATAATAAGGGGAAATTAAAAATGTAATTCGTCAGTTTTAAGAACAATAATGCGAACGTATCTCTTGACAAAAGCGGCGATGCGCGGGCGCACGCTTTGACGAAAGGGTCCATTGATCGCGAGAGCTTACCACTGAAAGAGAACATTCAACTGAAAGCCTTATGTAGCACACATAGTTATTTATCATATTGGACGAGCATTGAGTTGGAATGTTGAAATTTACGTTACCTGAGCCTTAATAATCCCCGACATTTAAGTACAAGGTCTAAGGTGGACTAAATGTTGTGAAATACGATTTTAATTTAAGAAAAACTTATTCGGACATGCAGTGCCACGTCTTATCCTTTCTTACTATTATTGTATTTGCGAAAGCTGTCTGTTTATCTTTAAAATCATCGCGTTAATAATTTCACGGACGAATTCGCGAACTTTGACACGATGTATTCTGATTAAAAATTTTGATGAAAATTTTATTTACAGATTAGTTCGTACATTTTATTTAGGAAATTCAACTCAAATTAAACCATAATAAATATAATTTGTAAGTGCACGCATGCATAATTACGACTATTTATCACAAGAATAGGTGTATAAACATCCACATTTCGCCAACCAATTATGTTAGATCCCATTGTAATAGGGGTCAAGTGCATTGTTATCTATCTCTATATTTCTGTCGCCTTGTACGGCGCCCGCGGATGAGATTGCCTGTGGTCATTATCCTTATCACAATCAAACTTATCACGCCTATTATCCCCAAAGGGGTAGGTGGATGAGTACCCATATTTTAGGTCCCGTAAATTAAGGGCGAGCCTATTGTCATCTCTCTACCGGACATGTGACATGAAAATCTAGAAAAAACAAGTTATGGCAAGCAAATTACTCAGAAATTTGCAGGCTGATAATCGTGGAACCTTAGCAAAATATCGCACACCCAATAAGGGGGTAGCACAATTCAGAAAAAACTCGAACGGAATTAGGTTCGCCCCCTATGACAAGAGTCCTGGAATAAGCTAGCGAAACGCAAACACACCTATTCTTACTCCTTAAGGGATAAAGGAGTGATTTATGTATGCAGGTACGTATATACTGTATATATAATATATAGGTATGTATATACTGTCCCTAGTATATCTGGGGTCGGCGCAGTATATTTCCTCTTCCATTCATATCGTTCAGACGTTATTAAGCCATCCACTCCCTTTTGATTTATATCATCCATCACACCGTAAAGATGCTAGTGATGAATGAATGTATGGAAAAGAGACAGAACGGACCATGTCGAGAGACCGATGACCGAAGAGAGTGATTGGAATGACAACATTTCAATCCATACTGCTCAAGGTTTTGGCTTAGCTTTTACAGCCGGCCACCTGCCTGACACCAACCCTCCTTGGGTATGCTGTTGTTGGTAGTTTACCCTTCACCATTCGGGTGTCCCAAGGTACTTATTGGTCTACACCGGGCAATCTCCCTTAGTCGACTTTTACGACACCCATGGGATGAGTTGGGGCTGGCCTATTCTACGTTATTTGTTCGCTCCCAGGCCAGCATAGAAGACGAAGAAAATACTTATTTTTCATAAACTGTAAAAAAAAACTATTTAATTTTAAATATGACCAATTTTAAAAATTAAAACCGTAAGCCTTTGCTTACGGTTTTAAAAGTATGGAAGTGTTCGGAGCACATATTTCGTCATCAATCTGATGAGCGGCCTTTATCAAGGCAAACCCACTACACCACTACCCCATCGAATTACTCAATGTCAAACTTGACATTTGTCAGATTCGAAATCAGTGGACACCATATTCAATCCTTTTAATCACCCTTGAGTCATTTAAGACCGCATTCTTTATTTGTAACATGCATAGTAGGCATGAGAATAACCGACATGCATGACTGTGTGACTAATAGAGTGATGAACATGGATGTTGAGGGATGGAAGGAAAAGGAATACCAGAGAAGGGACGGGTGGATTGGGCGCGAAATTACCTGAATGTGAATGGAGTAAAAGCATTAACGCAAACAGCTAACAGGAATGGAAGCAGAACATTCTGCGCCGAATAAAATGGGATAAGGGAAAGAGGATGATGGTTTTTTATTTGAAACCAATGGAATTCTGACTGTTTTGTCCTCAAATAACTAAACTGCTCGGCGATCCAACAAGAACGTATACAAAGTATAAAATCCAACGTCAGCAATCAAAGGCTACAACTCAACATACACAAACACAACACACAACACAGCGCACGACAGCAGGATGAGAAAGACATTGGGTAAAGGTCTCTGCATACGTAACGGGATAATACTCCGGACGGGATGTGGACAGAACGGGGACTGCAGATACATCGTTTCATACAAAATGTACCATGAAGGACATATGTCACGGAGTGAAAGTCGGGGCGTGCACGGGGCGTTTTGTACGAGAGAGGCCCCGTCCCCGTAGCGTCCACGTCCGGTCCGGGGTATTTTCCCGTTACGTATATTAAGACCTTAAGTAACCACCCCAGCGGCGTGCTGTACTCCCAATAAAAGCTGGCTGGCTCTCATTAACGCCTTGCGCAACCTCGAAAGCGGCCCTTGGGCACTGCTCGCCGGAGACAAGCAACGCAAATTACTTTGGCACCGTTTGACGGCGGGAAATTTCATTACCACGAGCACATATCATTATTATCTCGTCGGCAATCTACATATTTTACTCGGTAATAAATGCGCGGGTAGTTTCACTTTCGGACACTGGTTTTCGAAAATGACCCGACTTTATAAATTTGTTGCGGTGCGGCTCTCGTGAAGGGCGTGTTACAGTTTTAAGTGAATTTCTTTTTGACCTCTTGCTCCAAGGTGTTGTCCGTAATTACTTGCTCGCCCGTTGATATGTAATTTTGCGTAAACAACATAAATGACATTTACCAACTGATGCCGTTGGTTGGTTGCCTCCGAAGATAATTGGACTTGAAGCTTAGCTGATTTCGAATCGATTATCGTAACTAATAATTAATAGGCAGTACGTATCATTACTGATTTAAACTTTATTACAGCCTGAAATTAAGTAAATATTTTGGAAAAATTAACTTGAGTCTCGTTTATGGAAATATTTCAACCGTTTAATGTTTTTAAGTAGCTTGTGTGGCTTGATAATAATATAATGTATCTACCTAACTTGCTTGTTTTTTCCATTATATATAAATAAAATAATCTCTTATTCCCAACTTAATAGCAAGTAGTAATAGTATATAGATTGAAAATCGCGACCAAAACGAAACATACAAAATATTATCTACAATGATAACTATCTGTGTATGGAACTTCCTTATTTACTTGAATCGATAAAAGTCGAGCAGATTACTGTAGCAGACAACGTGATTTAAATATTGATTTTAACGTTTCGTGTTGTACTTCACACATTGTTGTAAATTATTTTAAGCACCTTTTAATATTTTTACTTATTGCCAACTGGTGAAAAGACTTTTAGTGTATTCTGCTCCGCTCTATTCGAAAATAAACAGTAAATATTTTAGTGAACGAATTCGGTAGCAACCCCAACAACCTGTCATTGTAATGAAGCAATCACTTTATTTTATTACATACATACATATTTATGGATAACAACCATAGATTCTCATCAACAGCAGTATCGCTAGACGGTGTGCAAGGAATCAGCCACTACGCAATCGACCTCCCCCCAGCACACTATCATTAACCTCTCAGTCGTTTAATGGCGACGTATTTGTCCATCGAGCACATCTAACGGATTTGTGCGGAAGCTTAAAATAAAATATATTCTGAACCTTTACCCCAATCTGCGAAGTCGGATCGGGTCAGACGTGGGTTGTTTTCCTTATACCGCTCGTCGGCACCTTTCCACCTATCACCACCTCTCGCTATCAGCCATTACTCGAAAAACAGCTGCGCTAAATCGTAACGCATCTGAGGGCCTAGCGAAGTGGCTTATCTATTCGAACACATACTGCCGCACTCAGAGACGTCAATTAGCTTTAATGAGTATTTAACTTCAAAAAATTTCATTTAAATCTAGACCACAGACCCGGCAACAATAGACACTAATTTTGAATTGCCATTTTTTGACATTGAGTACTCATTAACGTTATTTGACGTCTCTGAGTGCGGCAGATAGAAAACAAAAGTTTGAAAATGACGTATCGTTTTCTCTGTAATGCGTCAGTTTCATAGATTTTGTATTCTATGTGTCCGATAGGTTGGCCACTTGGCTAGAGAGGCAGGGCCGAAAAAGCGAACGTGAGATGAAGGGCAAGAGCTTCCCTGTCTACAATTAAAACAAAAATCTCTAAACAGTGTGGTGACGACGGAGCAGAATACAATTGTCACCACCCCCATCTCCACCGTGGGTTTCGTACAAGGCTCAGAGAAGTCAATTAACTTTAATGAGTATTTAATGTCAACAATTTTCATTCAAATCTAGACCATAGACCCGGCAAGAATAGCGACTAGTTTTGAATTGTCATTTTTTGACGTTAAGTACTCATTAACGTTGTTTGACGTCTCTGAGTGAGGCAGTAAGGGTGTGAACAGCAATGAGCAAACGCTGCTAGCGTTCCTCTTACACCATCTCGCAATGTACTACGATTTCCGTGATCGATATATGGCAATAGGCTCGCCACCTATTACATGAGACATGACCTCATTGGCTAAACGTGGGTGTTGACTCACCTTTGCCTTCTCCTTCGGGGATATAGGAGTTATTTATGAATGTATGTATGTATGTATGAAACTAATCTCCATGTTCTGTGGAGAGCAATATGCTAGCTATCAAAATATATGCCACAAACTGGCCAGATACGGTTAATACTGTATTAATACTGAATAAGTTCATCATGAGGACTATTGCTCCGTTCCGTAGTTATTTTTTCACAGAGATTTTCTCTATAAAAACTTTCAGTACTAAAGGTAGAAGTGTTAAAATGCCTGTACATACATAAAGAAATTGAGGTCGCACAACACTTGCAGGCGACGTAATGAAGTGTATACAAGTAAACATTAAATTATTAGACATTTCTGATCACGCGCCCTCGTTAGCGCTTGCCCAGGTAATGACAGACCCCGCCCTCGTAATTTCAGCGACTGATTTTCACCCTACATCACACTTCGAAATCATTTTTCGAATTTAATTTTTAAGCATATCAAAGCTTTCCACCGCGCCGCCCGCTAAGCGTATCATTACCAGTCGCGAAGCATACAATTACTGTTCGGTTCACAGCAAAAAGAGATTTCTTAAACTACTTTTGCGCTGTGTATGTTGTAATTTTTGATTGATTGTTTTATATGGAATTTAGGAAATCGCATTGCAGTGTGGGGGCATTCGACGGTGGAGAGTCCGTGATTGCGGTTATTAAGAAGCCATCAGAATCGCTAATCATCCAATGGGTGGCCAGAAATGTTTATCTGCCGCTCTGGAAATATCTGACAGTTGCTTATCCCCGAAGGAGGCCAGTAAAACACATTATTGTCACCACCCCTTGTATCTCCCACTATATTGCACAAGCGACTAAGGTTTATACATAATGAGAAATAGGCAGTCGCGTTGCAGGTATATCTCTAACTTAAGTTTTTAAAAACAAATAATAGCTAATGGATAAATATTTCTTACATTTTCACCTAATGTGACGTATCCTAAAGTACGTAGCATATATAAGCACTTGTGTTATGGATGAATATAGACGGAAAAAATAATATATACATTATAATATACAATACAAATATAATACATATTATAAATATTGAAAATAAACTGCGTAGTCATATAAACAACCATGACTCGAGAACAACATGACCTATCATCTTTACAAACATTTGCCCTTACCAGGATTCATCAAATAATAATAATAAGGGCCTGTTTCACAATCGAAAAGTAAGTTCGAAGTAGCTTACTTTGCAGATCAATTGACATATATTTCATATTACAACTGTCAAATGATCTGCGAAGTAAGCTACTTATAACTTACTTGTCGATTGTGAAACAGGCCCTTAAGTCTTAAATGTTTACATTAAATTCTTATAGTTTGTGTCTAATTTAACACCATGAAGCCAATTAGGCAGATCCACAATTTTGGCTAAAACCTTGAAAAAAGCACAATATCCTGAATATAGCAAACGAATCGACTAGGGCCAGAAGCTTGGTGCCCCCTTAATTTCAAGTCAATATTTTTTGAGAGAGAAGTGATTGGACGCGCTGTACCGCTGTCATCGCAACCTTGCCGGGCCAACAGACACGAGAAGTCAGCAATTATTCCGCGTCGCCGAAAAATTAAGGCAAGGGTACAATAAGCCCAAAGTGTAATGTGATAAAAAGCCGCTGGAGCGAGCAACTCGACCGAAATGTGACATGAGGAAGGCTACGCTGAGTAAGAATACCTACTGAGGCGACGTCTCGCGAGATGACTATATGTGAGAACCGATCGACTATTATCAACTTATTTAAGTTTTGCAAATAAAAAAACGAGTAAAATATATTATAGACTTTAGATGCCATAATTAATTACTATTTTAATTTCAATTTGAACATTATATAAATGTTAGAGTCCTCATGGTTGGCCGAGTGGTTTTCTTTAGAAACCATTTTATTTGCGGCCCATTGTAGGAATTAACCATCGATTAGGAGGCTGTATTACTACCACAATCTATAATTATTTATTTAAGCATTTTCTAGCAGTTTCTGAATAAGGTAGGTATGTAACTCACGAAGAAATGACGAGAATCAGTTCGATCTTGGTTTTGCAAACCTGTACTTACCGCAAATCGATTACGCTTTATTTTCTGGGCCCATGTTCGCGTGACGAGCGTTAATTATCAGGAGGTGTCGATTCGAAAATCGCTACACAGACAACGAAATGAAACTTGTTACAAATCATAGTTATTAAATCAATTTGCTAAGTAGAGGCTCACAGTTGTGTATATATATATTTTTATTAATTTTTGGTCAATTTCTGCATCGAAGTGTAGGACATAAATAAGGTAAAAGTTGGAAGTTGTGATTATTATTTAATTTCGCTCGTTGCCAAGTTGTCTGAGGTGAGAAACTGAAATGATTTATAGGTAACAACATGAGCTACTTTGTACCGTTTAAGATTGACAAGACCTGCAATTACTATAACAATCTATAGAAAGTGTATTCTGGAAAAATTGCAAGGTGTGAATTTGTAACATACATACATTCGGTTTAAAATTCTCACTTTAATCTTTAGTTAGTTCACTTTAAGCATTGGGGCTAGTTCAGTTACAATTGTCTGTACAAGTAAAATTATCGGTGATAGTTTACTAATTTAGGTATTTCAAATGTTTCATACATTTAAAAGAGGAGCTCGCTAGCGCAGTAGCATAGCGCGCTTGGCCTGCGATTGCGTAAACTAAGCAAGTCGCGTAGGCCGGTCATTGGATGGGTGATCAAAAATGTACTATCTAGTTCCTCCATGCTTCGGAAGGCACGTAAAGCTGGTGGTCCCAGCTGCATCTGCAGTCGTTAATACCCACAAACCCGCACTGGGCCAGCGTGGTGGGTTTTGGCCCAATCTCCCTATATTCTTCCATCCATAGGGAAGGCCCGTGCCCCAGCAGTAGGGACATTAAAAGGGCTGGTGATGATGATGATGACGATACATTTAAAATATCGAAAACAGTAAAAGTTAGTAAGTGTCTAGTAAACTCATAAGGAATTGCTAATAGGATTGAATGAAATAAAAAATGTATCTTTTTTACAACTAACAATCATTCTGTAAGACTTTGTAACAAATTCTGTTACTGAGTTAAATGTTATTCTGGATGTCCAAATAAATATATTGATAAAAGTCTTTCTAATACACTTGAAAGTATTAGAAATTATTAGTCACTTAAACATCCCTGCAAATCTCAGAAACTAAGAACTTTATCTTCATGATATATTATGTTATTGTAATGAAATGAAAGTAATAAAATGTAATTGTCATAAAAAAAAGATAAAAATTGATCAATTATTGTTGAGCCGATTGGAATAGAAATTTTTAGAGGACCTCTTTTTCTTTGTAGTAGTTTTTTAACATTTATATTATTATGATGTTCAAATAAAAACCAAATAATTTGTCCCTTTGTATTAGAATTATTGTCTATTAGGTAACTATTTTTGAAAAAATTCCAAGCATTGTTAGTTTTTTGGTATCCTTATATTATAAATATCCTTTGCGCAGCCTCTGGAGCGGACGCGGGTTCGATTCCTGCATCAGGATAAATAACTTTTTCGAAATGTTTCCGACTGAATTTTTTTGTTATATTTTTTCCAACATTTATGTAATCTTCAAATAAAAATCTAATCATAAGCTATTCGATTTTAATTTTAACATTATATAAATGTTAGAAAAATTTGTAGAAAGATTTTGGTGGTTAGAAAAAGAATTTCGAAAAATTATGATCTTGAGGCGGAAATCGAACCCGCGTCCGCGGACGCGGGTTCGATTCTTTTTCTAACCACCAAAATCTTTCTACTAATCATAAGCCTCATATTATTGTACATACATACATACATAAATCACGCCTATATCCCCCAAGGTGTAGGCAGAGGTTGCACCCACGTCTCGCCAATTATGCTAGGTCCCATAATAGGTGGCGAGCCAATTGCCATTTATCGGGCACAAATGTTGCAGTACATTGCAAGGTGGTATAAGACGAACTTATCCTTCGCCTTGTACGACACCCACGGGAGAGATTTGGGGTGGTGACAATTGTATTCTACTCTGCCGTCACCACACAATATTATTGTGACATTGATTAATTGTCCTCTAGTGTATTTTTAAAGCCATCGATTCAGTGTACCGTACACTCCGATTAGGTCTTTAGGAAGGTTAGCCGGCGCAGAGAGGGCGCTATCGCCGGTTCATCTTATGGCGCGCCGCCACGTTTCTCACCTCGGCCAGCGCCGCTCTACACTTTATCCACAATCGCACACATCTATTGCCCACGCTTCACCCACTGAACCCGATGTCAATGACCCGAGCTCATCCCAAATCAACCCAAGAGACAGCCGGCCGCGAGCGCGTCCCTCTTCCAGTTCTTTTGACTGAGCAGCATTACAGTTAACACTGATCTCGGCTCGAAGTAATCTTATAATGACAATAAATTGGCTACTGGATCGAATGCGATCGCTACTGTTATTAAAAAAAAATCTTTTTAGGATTATACGCGGCTGTATGTAGATACAATAAAAAGTAGATATCCATAGGTTTTTATTTCACATGTTGATTGAAAACAATTCTCCAATTAATCGTTGGTATCGTTTATACATAATGATATAATGATTGCTTGTAGCTACTCGTACTCGTGATATCAACTTTTTTCCGGTTGTACTTGTCATGTTGACGGCGATGATCTTAAAAAATAAATTAACTCCGCTTACTTTTAATATCCTTCATTTTCCCATGCGAGACTAGTAAGTATTACAAATTACACACCTGAGTGGAATATCGATACGCATCTAGGAAATAACTGTATCAAAAAAATCGAGCGTGGCTAATAATAATAAGTAACAATGTGCGACTAGAGTTAGTTAGTCACTGGGAATCTGGCATTTAATGCTAGGCACCAATCTAGGCTGATCACTCAAGCAATAACATCTAGATTGACTAGGTCGTTGTATTGGTCTAATCCTAATTCAATATCGCTTTTTATACGTCTAGCGTTGAAATAGCCTCCCGTCTGGCAACTTAAAATGTTCTGAGTAATACTTTCACCTACTAATTGTTAGTAATGCAACATCGACTAGTCCGATATCATAATGTCAACATGTCTGCCCACATTTCGTGCATTAGCTACTAAGTCGGCTATTTACATATGCATCACTGCAATAAACTCCCATCCCAGCGAGGTAGATTCCGAACGAGGTGTATTAAGCAATTTATTGGGATATAATTACCGGATGTAACGCAACTTACGCACATCTATAACCGTATTAATTGCTATGCATGTATATTGTATGTACATATAGCATGTTACTAATAGACGGACATACTTATTAATCCCATCCATAGTTTCGCACTAAGTGTTAAACAGATTTAACCAAATATGTATTTAGAGGACAATGTTCTCACTAACTCTGACCTATTGATAAATATTATTATGTTTCGCCATTTTCGTTCTAATTTATATGGAACTTATTGAATAGCTGACATACAACGTTCACCGTTCAGTCACTTAGTTAAAATATTACGATGGACCTTCTACTTTAAATATTACCTATGCTAGTTAAATTTATAGTTTCAGATCGATCAAAGCGTTTATACTATTTCAGAATTACATAGTTAAGCTGTAAAAGGACAGCGAATATTGGTATTCAAACACGAACCTATTGTTTATCGCGGTACACTGGAAATGCTTGACATAGCTGCATGCATTGTCTATGACAAAGAAGTACACAGTTCCAGTTACGCGCATAAGATGTTTGCCATCCCCTCGAAAGGCAGGTGTAGCCGATGTAATATCGGCTTTACGTGAAGATAATTAAATGTTAAACACGTCCTTTATAGGCATACAGACAGGCCGATCGATTATCACAAGATACTAGGTTCGGTTGGTGCGTCATGTAGGTATTTCGAATGGGATCATGGCGGCAGAGGTTGCCGTGTCCGCATGCGCACTATAAGTCCGACAACTTCGTGCGCGACCCTCCTGCGGTATGAGAGACCGTGGCGGGGACGGGGCACTCTAGACGCCAGCGGGGGTGGGCGATGCGGGGAGGAGGAAAAACTCGCCCCTCCCAGCATCACTCACCCACGCCAACATCCAGAGCGCCTCATACCGCAGGAAGGTCACGCACGAACTTGTCGTTATAAGACATCCCGTTTGAGCGAGCTTAAGTAGTCGGCTTGAAATCATACGGTCCAAATACACCGGCCATCACAATGCATCAGCGCAGCACAAGTGAAGGGCGCTGGATTCTCGGATTATTTTTACTTGTCTCTTTCAATGTCAGCGTTTAAAATAATTGCATCACATTTTTAAAATGCGAGGCTTTTGCTTTTAAGACTGTTTAAAGCGTCGTATAATAAGATTATTTCCTGGAAATCTTGAGACACTTCTTTGTCGGCCGGTAGGTATTCGTAATGGTACAAATGTAAGGAAATAATGTATTAATTTACTAAAAAAAGCAGTTTAAATTATTTACTATTGTGTGTGTAGAGATAGGAATTTTATTTATTAGCATACATGGAAAAACAAATTTCATTGTAATTTAAAATAAATAATTATTTCTCTCACTGACACCTATCGTCTAGACTCTAGTCCAAAGTGAGCAAGCATAAGTACTTGTATTAGGAAAACGTACATGCATACATAAATCACGCCTTTTCAGGCAGAGGTGTATTCACACCCACATTTGGCTAACTTGTTTCAGGTCCCAAGTAATAAAATTTCAATTTCTTTAAACGATACATGTACCTATCCTTAGCAAGACTAACAAAGACACGTGTGTTGTTATTCATACTGCGCGTTTATTCGACGCCGTGGCGCACTCAATTAGATTACAATAGGCTCATAACGTCGCAGATTCACGTTCACAGGGAGCACATCTCCAAGTCAGGGTCTCAACCGACGAACATTTTATACGCTAGCTGAAAACTGGTGATATATTTTAGCGATATATCGTACCATAAAAATTTTGGTTTATATATTGCAAATAAAAAACCAATATTTTAGTTTCATGAAAGTTTGAAAAATATATTACAATATCTATTCGATTTTAATTTTAACATTATATAAATGTTAGAAAAATTAGTACAAAGATTTTAGGGTTAGAAAAAGAATTTCGAAAAATTATGATTTTTCGTCGATTCCCGCCTCAAGATCATAATTTTTCGAAATTCTTTTTCTAACCCTAAAATCTTTATATTACAATATCACTGAATATTGAGACTGAGAATTGTTGAATTTAATACGTAGGTAAAAATACGTATTAAAAAATTAAAGAGTTTGCGAAATTCAGTTCTTAAAATTCACAAAAAAAAACTTCATTGTAATTCCATTTTTAAAATGTGACGTAATGATCGCTAATAAACTGTAATCAGAGTTCTATCAATTTAATCCAGCCGTTCAAATGTTTCCAATCATCATCCTACAACTCTACCACTATAGGTACCACATGACACTTTTTGGCAGCAGTATTGTCAAAAGTGTCAAGTATCAACAATATATTGATAGATATATGTTTTTTTAATGTACGATAAAAGTTCTAACTAGAGACAGCCCTAATAACTGGAGTTCGCATACGTAAATGATATCAATACGTTAGCGAGGCCGTTAAATTGTATTATGCATTAAAACAGTATCGTGAAAGCATCTCTTCTCTATGCAAGGGAATTAAATTGGAAACTTGCAGCCTATTATCGTCAAAAGCACATTACGTTGCTTACTTAGGTACTGTAAGACATTAGTTAGTAAGAAGTGAATAAAAAATGCATAATGAAACGCGATGAAACTATATAACGCATATATCAAGAAAAAAAAATGCCATTCCAAATAATTACAAACTAAGGTAGAGTTGGACTACCGACAGCAAAAAAATGATAACACAACTGCCTTTTAAAACATCGTGGTGAAATAGACACAGATAGTTTATCATGAAATCCATTTTTTTTTTTGATAAATCATGATCACCATCTGCCTTTAAATGTGCCACTGCTGAGCCTTCCCTATGGATGGAACAAAACTTAAATTTAATATTTGACTCGTATTACAGAAAACAACATTTTTATACCAAAAGGCAATAGAGTATAATAGTGTAAGTATTCAAATAACGCTCCTGATGCCACACTGATGCTAAGTTATTATATAATACCACAGATATTAAGACATGCATTATACAGCTGGGCAGGTAAATGTTTTAGTAAATATGTAAAATTGGAGGGCTGGCTCGTGACTGACCCCTGCCGTTCGTAGCAATCCACTTAGATACATATTAAAATTAACGTTGACTCGAGACGACAAACTGAATAAATAACATTTCATTTTATTCCCAAACGTATTGCATTAATAATAATTATAAACATATCCTATGTATCTTCCTCTAATCGAGAATAGATTAGTGACAGTGATGACAGTTATAAATTTATAAATTATAAAACTAATTACATACAGACAGAATTCTGGTTGTCCGTGCACATAAAATTATAGATAATTTACATTGTCACTTTTTTAGAAACGTGGATAATAGGGTCAATTCTGACATGATTCTCTAAACTTAAAACTAAATTTAAGATCAGTCTCTCCTTTTCATTCTATATTGAGAATGACAGAGAAACACTGTTGTCAAATTAGTCTTAGGTTTAGAGAACCATGGTCAGAATCGACCCTAATATCAAAATATAGTTTAGCTCTATCCAATCACATCACTCATAGAGATAGATTTTGAGTTTAACTGAATATAGGTGTAGGTAACCTAAATTGTGCATTATGATTACAATTTAGTATATTAGGTATTATGCTATTTTTGGAACAAGAGTCAGATCGTAATGATTATTCCAAAAAATTTTGGAAAAACATTAATCTCAGTACTAAATGGTGGTTTACTAACAATGCAGCTGCATTGTTAGTAAACCACCATTAAGACCACCACCAAAACATTAATCTCAGTACTAAATGGTGGTTTACTAACAATGCAGCTGCATTGTTAGTAAACCACCATTAAGACCACCACCAGAGATTAATGTTTTTCCAAAATTTTTTGGAATAATCATTACGATCTGACTCTTGTTCTATATATATGATGATATATATATGACGCAGGGAAAGAAAAGTGTAAAATAGAGAATCAGATGATGAGAGATGGGATAGAAATGATTGGAAATAGAGATTTGATCAAATCCCTAAGGAATATTATGAAATCCCTGCAGACGTTAAAATAACTATTAGATTCTATAAAAGCACAACTTACTGGCACTCGCCAGCCGCTACCGAGACACGCTCGCTTCGCTCGCTCGGCACCTGCTGTTAGTTGGTTCATGTACTAACCTAACCAACTTACTGACTCATTTCGGTAAATATAAAGATTTACAATCATTTCAGATATTGTTTACCTTTTGGCATTTCACTAAAGCAGTTCAGGGATTTGTGTGTGTGTGTGTGAGTTCAGGGATTTAATCAAATCACTAAGTAAAATTTTTATTAAAATTATTTGTATTCTGCTCTATCGTCGCCACATGGATAAACATTAACATACGTAGGTCACACTTTTCTTCCACAGTACCCCTGTGGAAACAAAATGTGTGACAGAGATCACATCTTTCTTTATTTCATCAAACTTACTAATAATAATCTTTACTAGATGGAATACTTTTCTACCCAGTATTGATGATATTCTAGAAAGTTCCATTTTGCCTGTAAAAACCCAATAAACGCAAATCGTAAAAATTTGTCTCAATATTTAGCATAAATACAGACCTATACAACATAGATAGGTACTAAGTTTTAAATAAGTATTTATTGGACCGGAATGTTTAAGTGGTTTTTTTTAATAAATCAGTAAGACCAGTTAACAAATCGGCTTCGAGGCATCTTTCGAAAATTTCCAAGAGTGAATTGTAAAGGTGCATTGTACAGCTTAAATCGGGCAAGTAAGGTATAGTGTCTTAGAAGATATTAGTTTCGTGAAATAATGGCCGTTAGCGTCGGCGCAGTTAATTTGAGGAGTCAGCCCGTGAGCTATGCGGTCGTCAGTTAGGTGTCGATTTCGGATGAGAACCGCCCGGGGCCGTTCGAAATTACTGCAAGAATTAAAAGCACTTCTAGTGAACACTCCGCTGTTTCATTACGTATCACGTCAAAATCACAATACATCGTTGGCAGCGTGCTAATCTATAGCAGCAAACTGGCATCGCGACTTCACTCTTGTTAGGGTCTCGACTGACCAGACCCTCTAGCCAAGTGGCCAATAAATTTATCGAACACAAAAAAAAGAATACAAAATGTATGGAACTGGCGCATTGCAGAGAAAACAATACGTATCAGCTACAGACTTGACTAGACCCTGAGAGTGTGTCATAGTAACGTGCCATTACCAAACTTGTTCAAGGGCATTCCTGGCTGACCGAAAAATGCTCGTTGCTTGCCTGTTCTCAATTTTTTCCCGTAGAACTCATTGAAATGTTATGTCGATAAATACATGTTTTGTGTGCCTACCCAGATAAGCTGGGAACAGGAAAAAGAAGAAGAACTAATCGGATTGTCGATAACGTCATAATAAAATGGAACAGGGGTAAGACACCGGACCGTTCGGTCCCCTGACAGACAGAGCATGTTCGGACATACCCTGTCTGTCAGGGAACCGAACTAGTCTACTAGTATTCCACTCTAACAGTCTCTACCTACATGCAATCTTTGCAACAAAAACGCTATATTTACATAATTTATTGGCGGCAATATAAAAAATTTTATAAGAAGTGTCGATTTTACACAAAAGTATGGCCGTTACTTAAGGTAACGAGATTAACGGCATGCAACGAATTGCCAAACGAAAGTAACTACGAAATAATTATACGTTATATCTTCCTCTTATTAAATAGTCGTTGTACAGTGTTATGGCAACATTACCTGTCCGCAATAGTGTTGTTGTTTAGACGTTTCAAGTAATTAATGAAGAAGGAAACTTTTTTAATATTTATATTGCATTTCATTCGTTCACATTATTTTCATTTATTTATTTAATTTCAGATCTTACCGATGTCAATGTCGCACTGAAATAATTTAAAAGCTTTTATAACGGACTAAACCTAATGGGCGGATACAATGCGCTAAGCTAAGATATTGTATCAGAACGAGTGAAATTGCAGAGTAGACCCACAAAACAGAGGCTAAGCCACAGACATTTTTCTCGGAGAATTTAAAGTTTCGATCTGAAACCCACCGTTGATAAGCACATTTTTGTAAATGCCTATAGCCACTTTTTGCATGTTTGCTTATCGCATATTTTGACATATTATTATAACACCATATAAAGAAAAGTGACCAAATTAAAAATGTCATGTTTGACAAATTATCACAGGATGTGGGAAAATAAGCTTCATTTTTTAATTTGGCATCTTGACGCAGAAAAAAGTGCATGTTTTTGTTGAGCGATTTGGTGGTGTATGCCATTCACCACCAATTTTTTTTTATTATTTAGAAACTCCTTGAAGCCTTGGCGCTTTATGCGACTGACTGGTTTCAATAAGTAATGCAAGGCATATCAAACTATCCATCTGCAATATCTTTGCCTAATAAAACAAATAAAAACTAATTCTTTGATATTCGTATATTTATTACATTAGCAAAGTGAAAACAGACAAGCCATTGCATTGCAATATGTTAGCAAAACATCGTCGTGTACTAATTCGATAGCGTTTAATGAAATTAAATTAAATTTATTGCATATTAATCTCTACAGAGTTCCCTTCATTAAATTATGTATTGTTCAGTTTTAAGCACAACCAATATACGTATAACAAAGTAACAAAAATTGCAATTTATGTTCTACATTCTAATATTGGAAATTTAGTAAAAACCCCATCCATAAAATAATCAATAAGTTCTAATAAGATTCATTCTATTGCTTTACTCGATCCCTTTTAAACTTAAACGTAAACATAATAACACGTTTAAATAAACAACACAGGAAAGGCATGTATGTCAGTATAACGAGAGGTCAAATTTTACAAAACGCACCGACAACAATGCAAACGTAAACCGAGAATGGTGGTATTAGAGACCAATAATCATCCCTCGTTTGTAGATACTTGACGAATGCTAAATGTCCGTACCGCCTCGGGCGTTAGTGGGGCCGCCATTAAAATAAGCTTTCGTAATAACAAGCTGTATTTGTTCGGAGCGAACGCCAATACTTTCCAGGGAAACAGTGTCATAGGTCGTGTACCGGCACGCAAGATTCTCAACTGGTGCCGATACAGAATAATTAATTCCCTGCAGGGCACACGCCAATTAAGGGCTCTCGTTAATTAGCCCTGATTAGGATCTGATATTTTACCTTAAATAAATGAGTTGGTCATAGTCGAGCACTGACGGTTGCGATGCTAGATTAATGCTTCGGACTGGCTGAAGAGATGGTTGAAAGATATGAGAGGTATTTTATTGGTACTGTGTTTACTAAACTTCGGTTATCATTTCGATGGAGCTATAGAAACTTGATACGGTATGTAGTCGCTATAAATTATTTTACAAATCAATCATATTCCCCTCAGACCCATAGCCAGCTCCGCTACATTACACCGTCCATAATAAGAATTTAAGTTGTCACATAGCCAATTGAGCATATTGTGTCCCACATTTTATACAGAAGTGTTCATAAATCAAGCCTATTTATCCCCGAAGTGGTAGGCAGAGCTAAATTAACACTCATGTTACGCCAATTATGTTAGTTCTCCTTTAGTAGATAGTGAGCCTATTGCCATCTATCACAAATCGCAGTATTTGATAACTTAAGCCAGTCGAAAAATAGCGCCTCATTTCATACTATGGAGACATACCAGAAGCGCGCTAATTAATCAAACCACGAGGAAAAGAAACCTAAATGCCAAATCATTTTTCTATGCATCGCGTTCACGTACCTACTACCCCGGCCATTTTAACGAACCGTTCAACTGGTAACATAAGACAATCGGGCATAATTTTTGTAATAAATGATGTTACCTATGCGCTAATCGATACACTCTTGCGCCTCGCATCAATCTTCATTATAGCGTGTAACCGGCGCTTGCGATTAATTCAACATGTAGGCTCGAGAAAGTTGCATCATTATCGGCCACCTCGAGGCCGTTGCGGAGCCGTGGCTTACCGGCCCTTACATCGCATTCTAATTTGATCTCTGTTTAATTATCAACACCCCGCCTGTTAACACTTGTAAGGCTTTGTTCGGCGAAATTAATTTTATTGGCGGTTTTAGCGGTAATCAATTTATCCTTATTGAATATCAGATGCGTGCTATCTGATCGAAAGACAATTTATGAACAACCAGCTCGTAGCATTGGAAGCTTGGAAATTACTATTCAACATTTTCCAATTACTGCAGCGGTGAAATGTAATGTGCTGCACGTAATATGACCATTGTTTCGCAACACACAATATTGCAGCCACCAATACAATGCATAATAAAAAGTGTACAATAAAGACTAATTCCCCATAGATTTTGCTACCAAAATTACTATTGAAGATCGATCTCTATTAAGAAATAAACCACCGTAATATCAATAATGAAATGAATTGCAAAACACCTCCACGGAACAGATAACATAATTTACAATGTGCCACAAAATTTTGTGCAGTCTACTAGTTGTAACCTCTCGCTTCTTCGAACATTAATATCGTGTTTATCTATTCGCTTGCAATTACGCTTATTACCCTCCAATTTCCATAGCAATTTTGGCTTAATGTTTTTGTTCGAAAAGCTTGTATTGAGAGCGCGACGCAGCGATGCTATGTCGTCGAGGCCCGTGCCGTGCGCGGGCGCCTTTCACCGCGGGTCGGAGGTCAGGGCGCGCTCAGGTGCTCCGCCCTCGGCCACACCGCGGAGCCCCCCGCCTCTCCGCCTTCTCCGCCGCCAGCCTCCCTTGCTCTCTGCTCGCGCTAACGGCCCGCCACCATTGCCCTATTCAGATGTCGTCGCGCTAACACCGCCGTCGCTGGGAGTAACAACGCTTATGAATTATTCCAGCGCCCTGCACCGTTTAGAAACAATTACAAAACAATACGAATCTATATCATAAATTTCAGCACGCTCTTTGTTTCAATTCGTGCTTGCACCGAGAGTCTGCGCTACGTTTAGTTCAGAGCTGCAAATGCAGACCTGTGCTATTAGAAAGTTACCGTGCACTTTTTAAGAGAATTGTATTTTGTGTATAATTTGTTGCTAAGTATAACGAGTGAAACAATTTTGACGCACCAAGTTGCGTATCGTTGTGGCGTGCAAGATGCATCGTTAGTGTTAATGTGAGTTCGCGGCGGAAGCTGTGCATAGCGAGCTTTCGGCGGTTCCCACGGCCCCCTCCCGCGCCCGCCGGTTACACAATGAGAGGTGAACGCGGATCTAAGCAATCGCTTAACCTCGCCCACTGCGCCCGCGCTGTACCGTGCGGCACAGACACAGTGAGAGCATTCGATTTCATCGTGAAAAAATCCGCCATTGCCATCCTCAAGCGATATTATGGGGAGCTTCTCATAGCTTACGCCTTTTGCCTTCAAACATAGTTGCTAGACAGTACCAATAAAACTACCAATAAAAGTAAATTCATTTACAAGCCATAAGCAGAGGAGCTACTTATAGGGAGTTAGATAATCATCGTTCGCCGTGATTAAATCATCTCCGTTAAGCTGTTAGATATCAATCAACAAAGTTGGTAGGTAATTATTGATTTCATTGATTACTAATAGACCATATGCGTTAATAAATTATCAGAAATCAATTTATTCGTGTCCGAAGCTGTCTAACTTTAAGTCATATCTTATTTCTGTACGTGTAGATTGCTATTTGAAATTACTTACTTATAGTAGAGCTGCGGTTATACTATGAAGGTATAATAGAATCATTTCAAAATCATAGATTGTGAATTTCAAAGGTAAGGCAACTATTATTAGGCTGAGTATCGCAGATTATCCAATAATGGATTGTGTGCGTAATGAAATTGAATTCAGCTATCAAGAAACAATTGTGTTGAGTTTAACTCTCGTACTGAGATTGTCTGCCTAAAATTTTCCATGTGGTGACGGTGAGCAGAATACAATTCGTCACACAATCGTAAGAATTCCGCGGCTATCATTACACATACTACAATCCTTAGTTCATTCATTCATCATCAGACCTTTAATGTCCCCACTGTCACTAGCCTTCTCTATAGATGGAGAATATAGGGAGGATGGGCCATAACCTACCACGCTGGCCCATTGCGAATTAGTGGGAATTTTTAATCATTATTATAGTTGCGAGTACGATATTTTGAGCTTAATATTTCAGGGCTGTGATAATAATATAGTGGTAACGTTATTTGTGACCGCATTATTTTGGCGTATGATGACTCATGATTTCGTTATTCATTTACAGCAAAATTTAGTGTTACGAACTATGGAATTCCAGTTTAACGACGACATCAATCTTGAAGTTTTGATAGACAACTACAGCCTCTTAAGCCATTTTTCAAGCCTTTGCATTTTATAAACGAGACGCAACATACGTGGAGTATAGCAGCGTCTCACTTCCACTATTAATTAAATATTGTCTTTAGGACATATTAAAGGTTGCGCCTCAGTTGCTGGATCACACTATAAGTGTTTAGTTACTAATATACCACCTGTATTTGGTATACTAAAATATTCATCCTTCATCGTTATTATCTACAACTAGCCTTGGTTTGGGTTGTATTCATCACCAGCCCTTTAACGTACCCACTGCTGGGACAGGCCTTCCCCATGGATGGAAGAAAATAGGGAGAATGAGCCATAACCCACCACGCTGGCCCAGCGCTGATTAGTGGGTATTAACGACTACAGATGCACCCGGGACCAACGGCTAAACGTTCCTTCCGAAGCACGGAGGAATTCAAGATAGTAAATTTTTGGTCACCCATGAAATGACTGGCCTAAGCGAACATTATTTGGTTTAATCAATCACAGGCCGAATGCGTTAAACCACTACGCTATCGAGCTTTGTGTTGTATTAATACATGCTAATACAGATAGAAGTCTTAGTGAAATGTTGAATTTATTATTAGTATTTTAAATACCTAATAAAATGGTGAATGCCCTAAAAATAATCATGTATGTTTTTCAGAGTAAACATAAATAAAAACGTCCCGCACCGAGAGATAATATTCAAAGTTTTATAACTTTTCTTCTTCTTAATCTTCAAGTAAGATACCCGCGGGAAAGCTTAGGTGATGACATCACCACACGGCATTCTGGTCTACCTTATAAACTGAACATTTTCAGATCTACATTTCTATGTAATGATTTACTAGCATAATACTTAAACAATAAAAAATTATTTCCAGCATTTAATAAGTCTGTTCAGAATATCAGATAAGTTTATAAATTAATGCACCAACAGTCTTAAACATCAATTTAAATAGCATACCGGTACGGCATTCAACAAAAAAACAACTTTGTTTATACCGGTTAAATTTCCATGAAATTTGTTTACGGTTTTCTACAATTTTATCGGGAACAGAGAGACAGTCAGATCTTTTGTTGGTCGGCGGCCAGCGGCTTGCAGTGATGGGCACTTTCGATACATCCGGCAGTCCGGCCGGGTCACGACCGCGCTTTGTGCCCACCGTCCATACGCGTGACCCACGTATGATTACGTTCTCTTAATTACGCTGTCGCATCGTCACTTGACGAGCGATAGTGAAAGCGGCCCAGTATAATAATAGACAAAAATGCAAGTGTAACAACAGATCACTACAACACACGATTCAAAAAACATTGCGTTCCGCACCTAAAGCCGGTTTCGCTAATTTTACCAAATAACACAGCACTGTGACAGACGCTAAAAGCGGCTACAACTTGATTTTTTAAATTTAGGTACCTATGTGTTTTAATATATAAATCGTTTTTGTGTCTGCTCACATATTTTAAGTGACTAATGATAGCTTTGAGATATTCAAGTAAATCAAGTTGTATACATTTGCATAATTATTTTAAGCTACAAAGTTTAAATAGCGAATACGCTCAACTACCAGGCTCCGAGAAAGACTCGTTTTGCGGAGTAGCAATTTGCAATAACAACTGGAGCCTAGAGTTTTATGTGTCTTCATGAACGCATGAAACTTCGAGATCTTTCTTAGCCGAGTCTTCCTCCTCGATTATGACTAGTGTATATTTTTATGTTAAGAAAGATTCAACCAAAATATTTCAACTAACTGTTATTAGATCACGACGCCTGTTGGAAAGTAATGCGTTGAATCAAATGATAATATTTTTCTACTTTTACAGACACAGTATATTATGATCATCCGAAAACCTTACAAAGTATACATTATGAAAACCGTGTGGACACGTGGAACGTGTCCACATCGATCTCTAATGGCTTATTATTCGGTATATATTCAAAATATCTCCTGTCCATTTTCAACCTTGATTTATTTGACCGAAAGTACTTTGTTTGTAAACATTTATTTTGCAAATTAGCAATCTACATCCTTCTTTATTTAGAGCTTAGGAGTTTAATTATATACGATATTAATCATCGAAAATTATCATCCTGACACCTTAACTCCCAAAGTCTTTGACAGAGCGATAATATACGGCGTCAAATATACCTATAATGTTTAAACTCACACTTAGCCCAACCAAACAAAGATGATGTTATTATTATTATTTTTGAGTAAAGACTAAATTGATTGGAAGCCCACCTTTTATTATCATGACAATTTTTGGAATGAAGATGATGATGATGAATATTAGAATAGCCACGTCGTTAATTAAAACATTTATCTGATACGAATCTTACACGCACGGCTCGCAGATGTTAATTAAAGTTTGTTTTGTGCGCGAGCGCAGGATTTCCAGGCGTTGTGTTCCGGCTTCGGAATGGGCCGGTCCTCCTTGAGCGACGCGCCGCACCGCCTTTGGCTCGGCAATCGCAATATTTTAATCAGAGCTCGTCGTTTAGAGTGCGCCAGATAAGTCTGCGAGCAAAGGGTGGCGCTGCTCGCATACTTCGACACTCCGAAACAAACATAATACGAGACGGAATTTTAGTTCCAATTTTGACCACGCGCACACTTAACTGGCGCGTTACTCTACTGGTAAAATGAGACCACCTTTTTATACATCTTTTTTAAACAGCTTTTCGTGACACTTTATTCGAGCTTCATTTCAGGACACCATTCAATGGGTTTTTTTCTTATTTTTACACTGGGATAATATACCTAGTATTTATGAGTATTATGTTTATATAATGTTAACTAAGGAGACTGATTTCACTGAAATTTATCCTACGATGTGCAGATAAGTCCTGAACCCAGCAATGAGGGCAGATCGTTGAGAAGGATAAGCACTTAGTGGCTTATTATGACGATGTTAAATAAGTTTTCTTAGAAATGTAATTATTTTGATATATTTACTTATTTATTTACGATATATTTCAATTAAAGGATATATCAGTGATGAGTAATGGGCAGCAGCGTTCCTCTTATACCACCTAGCAATGTACTGCGACACTTTTGTGCTCGATATATGGCAATAGGCTCGCCACCTATTACATGGGACCTAACATAATTGGCGAAACGTGGGTGCTAGTTCACCTCTGCCTACCTCTTCGGGGATATAGGCGTGATTTATGTATGTATGTATGTATTTCAATTATATGTAGGCAAGGTTTTATTCTGTGAACATTTGGACATTTCAACTAGGACCCATGATGGCCTGGTAGCGCAAAAATAAGATGAGCTAACTCCAACTGCGCCAGAGAAAGTAGAGGCGGTGTATAAATACCTAGGGCCACCCGAATAGTGAACGACAAACCAGCATAACCAAACAGGATAGGTGTAAGTTTGTATAAACCTTGAGCAGTATGGATTGAAATGTAATTCACTCTCTCCGTTCGTCAGTCTATCAGCAGTCCTTACCATCACTACCTACTCTATACGTACATTCAACAGCTCATTTTTATTCAATGTCATGGATTATATCAAATAAAAAGGAATACATCGCGACCTAAGCAAAAATAATTTAGGGTAAATCTGATATCTGAATGAAATGCCGAACTCATTTTTCTTTTTTGTCTAGAGCAGCCTCTATTAGGATTTACTTTATAGCGGCCGTCGAACCTTTGATAAATATGGCTGTGCAAAGTTGTTCTAATTTAATTAAAGGACATCCTCCACGTTTCATACATTTTTGGTCTAAAATCAAAAGTGCCAAGCAATAAAAAAAGTGCTGTATTCTGACAGAACACATCGGCCTTCGCATTTTATAATATGGCACCGAAGCTGTAGCACCAATATTAGTAGTGCTATACAGGGTAGAAAGTTGGGATGGGGCATTATGGGCAGCTACCAGATCCCTTGCTGCCACGCGAAAATGGTCCTTTTTTTATTCCAGGTTAAAAATGCAAATTTACGCACATCCCTCGGCTCCGGGACATGAGCCGTGGGGGTGTGTGGGACTCCCCGGCGTGTAGAAAGCGCCGGGACTATCCACTAAAAATCTCCTGGGTGCTCCTGCTTCTCGCATGACAGCGGAGCCTCAAAATCCCAGTGCTTGCCTTACGGGCTCACCCGAATACGGGTCCATCATCTTTTGCAGTGCATCTGGATGTAACACGGGATAAAAGGCGTCCTCAGGGGCCAGAATTCAGGAACCCATGGGGCGATCGCGGCGGCACAATACGCGAAAATGGTCCTAGGAGACCCTTCCCAACTTTTGGAGTGATGACAATCGACATTCACAGATTTTTGATTAAATGTACAGTCAGCGATATGGAAAAGGTTTTCTTTGATTTGTGGGTGTTCTATTACTCTAACCTCAGTTGGTCTCAAAGAGTGTTTTAATCCTCTATGGGAATGGGATCGATTGGCATTAAAAAAAATCTCAATTCTGACGATGCTAAGGCCGACGTGTTCTGTCAAAATACAGCATCTTTTTTTATTGGCCGGCACTTTTGATTTTCGGCCAAAATCGAGGACGTCCTTTTTTTAACTAACTGATGTCAATTAACTTTAATAAGTATTTAATGTCAAAAATTTTCATTCATATCTAGGCCATAGACCCGCCAAGAATAGCGATTAGTTTTGAATTGTAATTTTTTGACGTTAAGTACTCTTTAACGTTATTTGACGTCTCTGAGTGCGGCAGTAAGTGTGTAATAAGAATGTTAATTCATATCTGCCTACCCTTTCGTGTGATATATGTATGTAGGATGATTTATAATTATGTTCAAGTCTTTGTTGCTAAAGTAGTTCTTTCAGATATTTGATAACTATAAAGCTTGAAGGTCGATTAATGGTTTTATAAACTGGAACTTCATATTTCACATTATGTGGGTTAAACAATATTAGAGCCAAAACAAGTTACCACATTCTAAATTTTGACGCGTTCAGCTAGTGATTTAATTCATTGAACCAAGTTATTTATCACCAGTTATCATTATAATATAAAGTAAATAATTCATTTTAAGAAATCGTATTTCATTTGTACTATCAACGCAGCAATGCTTTTGCCTTAATTTAAATACTATGCAGGATATTTGTCGTGAGATGCTGTTAATCTAACATTAATGTCGGCTGCTAATTAAACCGAAGATGGAAAGCGGTAACTTTTCATGATATATTCGTGTGTCGTCTTTCAATTGCCTACACTACACTAGTGAAGCCGAATGTGATCTCACTTTCACTTCTTGTTTTCGCTACAGTCGCTAATAATTGTGATAACATCGGAAAAGAAAGAAGCGCTAAATTGTAAGGAGATGAACAAATATCGCACAAAATAACAACATAATGGTAATAACAGAAAAAAATCCCACTATATAAAATTCTTAAATTATTATTTTATGCTCTAAAATGGGTAGACGTACCTTTTTGTTCCGAAGAGGTCAAATTTACGCATTAATTATCTCGATAGTACCGTGCAGCTGCAAAGCATTTTGGGACTCAGAGATCAGTCAGAAGGCCTAGCCAAGGGGCTTATCTTAATCTATTCGAACGCATAGAAAACAAAAGTATGAAACTACGTACTGTCGGCAAAGAGGGAAACATGTACACTGGGGCGTCTAAAGGGCTTTAGCTTACACCAGGTTACTTAACCTTTCTTTAACCAGCCATGGAACCAGCACCCCTATGATAACGGCGCTTAACATTAAAAACCCCTCAAACTCGAATAGTGAAAAAATGCAAAAGGAAGTAACTTAAGTTGAATGAACATGACATTCTGAGGTGACTTATGATTATGTGAAGTAAGTTTACGAAAATAATCGCGAAGCTAATAAATCTTGAATTAAGAATTACCCGATACTTATCTCGATCGATGTCTTTAAAATCGGCCAAGCTAGTTTGACTGGTGAGGTTGTGTTCCGTACTATGTGCAGGTCTGATAGATTCGATTTGGTCAATTCTAATATATATTTACACATGTTAATGTAATCCACCTCTTCCTATGGGGAAAATCAGGCGTTTTTATGAATGTGAATTAAAGTACCAATGAACGCGCAATCATAATAATTTTATAGGTTTAAATTGCAAATTTCGTTAGGGGGATTCTTATTACATGGGGAAAACTTGTTAAAGTAAAAAAAATAGCTAATAAGCCTCTTATAAAAAATTAATTGTAATGATGACAATATCCTATTAACCCTACTTTTCTTATCATTACTTACAATTAGTTTAACAAGGGTTTTCCCAGATTTCTTTAATTACATATTGTGGATTATTACAGCTTTAAAAAAAATCTATATAATCGATGTTGTATTATCTATGCCACACGGAACCCTATAAATGTATCACTGAATATCGATCGCTATTTAAAACTCGGCCCCACACCCACCTGCATCACATAAAAATTACTAATAAATATGTATGCACAGCATTGATTTATGGGACAGCGATCCAAACAATAGTGTATGGATATTCAATTCATGTCATTGTGTAATGTTGGTTTTCGGTCAAGTAGAAAACGCAGAAGAGTGATCATTATATTACATGGATGTAATGAGAGCGTTCATCTTTAGGAGCAGTTACTGGTGGGTACCAGTTAACCAACGACTTTCTCTTGTTTATTGTGATAACGATTAGAGAGAATAGAATAATTTCCTTTTATACTTTTGCAGACTATCTAAAATAAAATTGGTTAATGAATAAAACAATATTTCTTGGTGGGGCAATTTTTTTAACATTGGAGAAAAGGTTAATCCAAATAAAACATTATTCGCGATACAACATAATATACAGTGTGTCCCTGGATAAAGTACAATCCAGCAAGGGGGTGAAACTAGATCATAAATTATCGACCAAAAACATAGAAAAACATTTTTTTTTTAAATATTGTATTTTTTTATTAATTTATTAAGATATTTATTACTATATATGGATAGCTGGAGTGAAAAACTACTCCCTGCCCTTTTATCTCTTTTAGGTAAAAAACAGAACAAGCGCGGCGACAACAATAGAAAAAAATGGTCTTTTACGTGATTAATCATAGTCGTTTTTAATAATCATAGTCAACTTTAAAAATGTGTATCCAGGTTGTTATTTAAGTTGAGAGTCTAGATTTTTTTTATTTGAAAGCTAATATGATAGATAATAATAATAACTTATAAAACTTTATGGTAATATGCACTTAATTTTAAGAAATTTAAGTTTTATCGTAAAAATTTGCCTAAAAAGTGCATTTTTTGTACAAAAAATTAAATTTATGACCCGATATCCAGTGTTTTGTGAGTTATTTGTTATTTTATCATGAACACAAAAGTATTTGACATAATTATTGTTTTTATTTTACATAAATAGAAACATTACTTTTTTAAGAATCGAGTTTTTTGTACATAGAGTCCACATATAGTAATAAATATCTTTATAAATTAATAAGAAATTGCAAAAAAAAAAAAATATGTTTTTTATCGATAATTGATGATCTAGTTTCACCCCCTTGCAGGATTGCACTTTATCGAGGGACACACTGTATATGAAGTGATGAATTGATGAAAGATTCTAAATAAAAATTAATTCATACGACAGAGCTTAAGTAATTACTTATATTTAGATATCAATGATATTACAGGAATCCTGTTTATATTTCACTTTATTTATTCGAGAAATTCTAGGTGGTTTTAAAAAATATTATTTTATAAATCTTTCAAAATTATGTTTTTGCACACTTTCGAATTCTATTCTAATGGCATCGATTATAATTCTGTTTATAAATGAGTATGTTCATTAGGCAATACAGCAGATTTATTGCCTTGATTTATTTCCAAAATTTGCGCAATCTTTATCCAAAAGTTGTACCATAAAATTATATGATCATATCAACCATGTTTGTGATATATGTATACGAACAAGGCCTTGAAAAAATTAAGAAATAAAATTGAGACTACTGATATTATGCTGCATTATTTAGTTTTGGCTTTTTTAAATAATTAAAACAAAAAAATACTACCAGTCCGAAAAATACCCCCTTTTATTTATGAGAAAGGATAGTGCCCTGTGGTGGCGGCAGAGCAGATTACCATTATCCTATCTTTTCCCTAGCTATCGTACAAGGCGACTGAAGGTTATTAATATAATTAGGTATGGGCAACATAATTCTGGGTATACCGACTAGCAGTACAGCGATTATTGTTCCCGGTAGATGGCCATAGAGTCAACATAGGTGGCGTAAAGAAGTGGGTAACAATACTACTCCGTCTACCCCTAAGAGCATAAGAGGGCGTAGTTTATTTAGAATATTAAAGATATTATCATTCGTCTGCTATTTCCATACATCTCGGTCATTTCTTCCTTGTCTTTCCCAACATCCACTAACATTCAATCTTATTAGATACTCTTTTCTTGAAAAATGCTCGTCAGCTCTTCTAATTATATGCTCTTAAGTATGTACCTAATAAGAAGGCGAATTCTCTGTAACTTTTCTGTCACGAGTGCTATTACATAGTATATTATATATTACCTAAAAATCAACTGAAATACTTAGTATAAATAATAAATGTATTACAATATCTATTGAAGGTCTCAAATATGATTTAAATTCTCAATAAGTAATTTGCCTTTAAGTTTTTTTTTCGATGTTGGTTTCGGGTTTCTGCTGGCATAAAATCAGAAGTCTAAGTGTGAAGGTGATGTGATCTATAGGTATTGCTATCGGCATTAACTGTAGACCATTTGTTGTACGGATCAGGCAACCATTGCCATTGTAGATTTCACTTGATAGAATCATGATTTATGAATAATTATTGCGCTGTGACACGTAATGTTTCATAAAAGGCTAAAAATATGCTGCACATTTTACATTGGAATGGGATTCAATAAAAGTGATAGTAATTACAGTTCTAATGAAAATTGCTGACATTTTGAATATATTATACCTATCTCAACAAACTTCCAACAGTTAGCGGTAACTATAACTTTATTAAGAAAAAGGGTTTAATTATGATAAGTTTATCACAACACTGTCACTTTTTTTTTTAAAATAGACAACCCCAGAATTAAACACTTTTTAGGATAGCTTAAACACTTTCTCATAACAATACCAATAAAGTTCAACATATTTATACAAAAAAAAATATTTATTAATCATCCAAAGAACATCCTGGCTGTCTACATGTGGATTTAAATTCACATGTAGATATTTTTACATACTTGTATCTGGGCTTCTTATCCCCGAAGGTGTAGAGCTGTATTAACACCCACATAGCGCCTAGTATCTTTGTTCACTTGCCCTCTCTGTTTCGTCATTCACATACTTACATAATTCACGCCCATTTATCACAGAAGGGGAGACAGAGGTGAACAGCTTCGGCAATTATATTAGAACCCATGTAAAAAGTGGCGAGCCTATAGCCATCTATCGGGCACGTAAATCGCAGTATATTGCTAGGTGGTACAAGAGGAACGCTGTTCTCTGCTGCCCATTACTAATATCGCCTTACTTAGTACCCTTGGTTGTATTCTGCTCTGTCGTCATTTAACGGCATCTCATCATATTAATTAACGTAAATACGCAAATATATTTGATTCCATATTAGCACTTGCCAATTTAGAACCTCCGCTTTGGTATCGGGGCCGATGATCAGTGAACCAAGCGGTCACTAATAGGCGAACATATTTTTAAATCCACCTTTAATTAAGCCGTATGTCTTGCAACTATTAACCACTTAATCACAAAGTTCACTTCGGACAGTACTCACACTTAAATGCTTCTATCATATTTAATTTCGACATATTACCATAATTGAGGATGAGGATTGTATAATAACTACCTTTACTTGGCCAAACTTAGGCCTAAACATAGTATTGCGCATATACTCGTAACGTTGCGTACGTTCTAACAATCTTTTATATGAAATTGTATACATAAATCAAACGTAGATCTACGTTATAAAGTTGAACATAATTTTTTAATTATAATAGTTGAATGATTCTTCTGCCTGCTCCAAAGAGGGGTAATCATATCATCACTCTATTTTTTTGTACAAAAAATGTCAAGAAATGTATTACCATGAAAAAAGGTAAGATATATAATTAATTAAAAATGAATATGAAACGTTGACTTAAAACTGACGAACTTTTCGTAGTCCTTGACGCCTCATACTTAAAATGTAAAATGTGAGCGAAATTGACAATTTTAAAACATTTAAGGATATTACTAGTCTGGTCATTTTATTAGAAGGGTAGTAGGTAATTATGTATTTTACCTACTTTAATAAAGAGTTTGAATTAAATTTGGTCTTTTATTATTATGTTTACTACCGTGCTGGTCTAGGACCGAAAAAATAACGTAGAATGTGCCAGCCAGTACCGACTCCCCCAGGGGTTTCGCAAAAGACCCAGAAGTACCTAACACAATAAGCACCTTGTAGCATCCGAATGGTGAAGGAAAAACATCAAACACAGCGTAGGTGCCCCAAGAGAGTTGATGTCAGCCATACATCCAGCTGTAAAACCTAACTTCCGTTCAGCAGGCTACCAAGATAGTCAGGTTTTCGAAAATAGTTGTGAAACGTGAACGTGATCATTAAGATTATTTTACTACTAATTAAATAATAATCAAATTAAAATATTCCGTAGTACTCCATTTCCATTCCCCAAATCTCTCCCGTGGGTGTCGTACAAGGCGACTAAGGATAAAACAGTGATGAGGCAGCAGCGTTCCTCTTATACCTACCACCTAGCAATGTACTGCGACTTTTGTGCCCAATAAATGGCAATAGGCTCGCCACCTATTACATGAGATCTAACTAATTGGCGAAACGTGGGTGCTAATTCACCTCTGCCTACCCCTTCGGAGATATAAGCGTGATTTATGTATGTATGTTTGTATTTTGAATATCAACCAAACCAGGCTCCAACTTTTCTAATATATAAGTCGTCTTTTAGATAAAGTCTAACTGACATGAATAATGAAATAGCAATCTAATCATCAATAATTCTAAACGTGGCATATATAATAGCTTTCGAATGAATAGCCACTGTAAATTGAGTGACAATACTATGTGAGCTTCTATTACTCAAGCAATCATTGTCGTGCCTTTACGGCCGTCGCGTTGAAAGTATTCAATTGTGGACTTTAAGTAGCACTTGGTAAGGTGTTACATTTACCGTGTAGGAAGTAAGGCCATCAAATGCCCAAGGCGTATTGACATCGGCGATCCATCATTAATTAATATAGGAGTGTCATAGAGGCGTTGCACAAGACACTTGTTGCAGTTTAAGAGTATGATGGGCATCAGCGGTAATCACTTTGAACAGACAAAAATAACCCTTAATTCAATAACAGGTTCTAGCTTAGAGGACAACACAGGCCTAGTGTGAATGGCATTAGCTTTTTACGGCCAATAAAATAGGAATAGTGTAAAACCATAGTTTGTCGCTAGAGTTATTACTGCGGTATCTACTTTGAAAAGTTTATTTACAGGCGCGATTGAATTTAAATCCAAGCTAGACTGTAGGTATATGACACAAATTGTAGATATATACTAATTTTTTCTCACTCTAATTACCCTTGAGAGATCGCGAGAGGCAATGAGCCTCTAATGCGTAGTATTCTTCGGGATATATTCTATTCAACGGGCTGACTATATTATCATAAGCAGTATCTTTATAAGTACCAAAAAATGTTTAGATACAGTTGCTTCTGAAAGAAACTTCCCGAAGTCAGTGACGCCAAAGTTGAAAAGGCGTCGAAAAAATTATAGCAATTAAAATTTGGCAAACTAAAAATCAATGGATTAAAATAGCGACTACTGATGATTGACACTATAATGATTTTAACCCAGTTTGTAAAAAATTCTTACGCATATTTTTATGAGAACGTGGGTCGTCCAAATAGGACACAGAAGATACTTCAGATGTTTTCTGTAAGTACTCGTAAAAAGGTCAAATTCCTTACAATTTTTTCTCGTACGGTGTTGTATTGCTTTGACCACGAATCCCCTCAGGTCATAACTACTAAACGGATTCGCAAGAAGAGGAAAACATTGGTCCGTCCATTTGGTTGACCGAAAATTTGGCATGTCAGTATTACTTAATAGTTGGTTTCATCACATTGTATACAAAAAGTGTAAACAAGCTTGAATAATTTTTCCTCAACGTCCATAGGTATTTATTTAGATTCCACGCGTTATTTCATTGCCGATTGTAACATCGCCCACCATTAGACGCATGTAATAAATAGGTTGAACAATAAAAAGTAAGTTGGTCATACACTATTGTACGCTTGCAGGAAATATGTATGTTGAACCTCCATAGTATTTAAAATTAATGAATTGTTCAATTTTAATTATTCGTAAATTACATACATATTTGAAAGGGGCTCTCAAACTTGACTTTCCTTTTAATTTATGAATAGGTAGGACAATTTATTGTTACGTTAAAATATAATTATATAGAGTGTTGCGAGGTTCTTACTAATAAAGTAACATAAAAATAACAATAATATTTGAAAGTAGTCATAACATCACTAGTACACTACACTTGGTTGAGTAATTGACGGAATCATCAAGGTGCTAAACATTAAAAACCCACTTAAGTCTAGTAGAAAACGAAATCTAGTATTCAATTAATTATATCGGTCCGGGTCACATAAGCATCGGTAACGGAACAATATTGTATCCTCAGTAGGCCTGCGATATAAGACGAGACGTTCGTTCGAATATAACCATCACTTTCACTTATTTAGAGGGATTATAATAGTGTGAAAGAGACGATTAGATCCGAAAGATGTTTTCTATAGCGTATCCTCTACGATGTACTATACCGATGTGAACCGACTGATAACAGAAGAATCTTAGTTGTAAGAGAATAGGTAGCCCAAGACGCAGAGAGCAGGAACTTTGTTACTTTCTAATAATTATCCCTCTCAATACATTAAAGAAGGCTTGAGCCGTGTTATGATTTAAATTTACGTGCAGTAATAAAAGGTCAACACTAATTAACGTCTATTTTATAAGAAAATTAGGGACAGCTTCGAATTCACACAAATTCTAATCACTTTTTTACTACATCTTACTAGCGAAACATACCAACCTTGAAATATTGTGTTAAAACACAATTGGTCAGATTTTAATAAATTCTATATTTATTAAAAATATTTTGCACATCCACCGAAAACCTGTAGCGTAGAATAAAAATGTTAATCATTAAATAATCGTAAACGAATTGGAATTATGAGTCCATTTCAATTAAAAAAACACAGTTCTGGGATATAAGAATTTTCCGAACTGTTTTTGCAATATGCAATAAATTTCCTAAAATTTTATTAGATGTAAAAAAATGAGAAAAATGTTGATCTGATCCGTCGAGCTGTTCGTTTATTGATCGATCAAGTGGTCGTCCTTTTATAATGCTTAGATTAATCAGGCATTTTAATAATCAATTGCGATAAAAATGCTATATAAATCATTCCACTCTCATGAGTGTTGCATAAAATTCTTATACGGAATAGGTAGACTTTGTAATCACTGTATCAATAATATAGCGAACCAAACGCTAAGCCTTATCATGTGAGAAATATGTTACAGAGGCTGTAAACGAGCGTCATGACGGTGTACGACAAAAATATTTAGTTTAAACGACTTAATTGCGAACATAATAAAGTGCATAATATTATGCGGAGAGTGGATATTCTTAGTTCCTGCTTTGAGTGAGATTATTGAGAATTAGCCGAAGGAATTAATATTTCTGCAATCTGCAAGATAATAATAACCTTGCACCCGTATCAGACATAATTCGTGTCTTTATACGTATCTGAATGAACTTATGTAATATTACGTGGGCAAGTCATAAAGTTGTCATCAAATTATAAGTAAGGCTTTCAGGTTCCAGTCGCGACCATAAAACCGTCTACTAACGTCGGAAATTAATACTATATTTACTGGTATAAGTTATTATATTTAGGTTTCACTGACACTTCAAAAATATAGAGCATCACTATCATTCGGCTGCCTGGTACCACCGTTAGCTTAATTGTTTAATACATCTGAATTTGAGTCAGCAATCATAAAGTAACATCCACACGTCGTCATCGTCCTGTTTTAGTTTTAGGGACATTAAAAATGTCATATTTTTTCAAAAAACTTCTATGTTTATAAAATAAAATTATTGTCTTATTATTATCAGAAATCCGGACATCTGTCAAAGTCACTCGGCCAAAAAAGACGTTACTCGTGTAAGTGAATTATTAAGATTAACATTGTTTATATATTAGTAATCTATCACGAGCCTATTCACACACATAGCATTGTGTATATCTTTAGATTCAGAGGGAAGATCTGTACTTCAGCAATGGGATATCAAACCACTAATAATAAACATGCAGATAACGCACAGCGATATGAAAAAATCAATATTCCATTACCAGTCAGTCCTCGATCCGAATATATTACAAAAGAGGCTCACGCATTGGTCATTCACTTTTTCGCCACACTAACCAATCATCCGGCGAAAATCAAATAAGTCCGATGTTATTCACACCTACCTATTGAAAGTTACATCTTGCGGTAACCGGTTGACAGTTCAATGGACAAGCATAAATACTGCATACTATATAGAGAAATGTTGAGCATAAGGAGCGTCTATCTACACAATTACCGAAAAATGCAAATTATGTTCCCAATTTTACATTCACATTAATTTCACTCAATTTTAAACGCCCGTAACGAAACGACACTATTGGAATGTCAAATATACCCAAACGGTATACATACAGAGCGTTAAATTTGAGGAAAATTCGCAGTTTAAATACTACGGACGCGTTGTAACGTGCAAATATATAGATTCGAGATTTTTTCCGCTGATCGCTAAGTTTAGAAGGGTTACCATCGGTGGCCAAACTCGTTATTTATCTAAACGCAGAAAATTTAATTAAAATATTGTTTAGTACTGGCATGAAATTGATTAGACACGTCCAACCATATTTCATGGCAGTCTCGTCTGACTACACCTACAGCACGCTGGCTTAACCCGCGTAACCCAACGTAAACACTTTATATTAGCCTAACTCCCCAACCTGCATAGGACGTAAACATTGTATGACCTCTACCACCTTTCTGAATATGGAATCTACAAAATTAGAGAATTACGCCAATCAGTTCTTATTTGTATAATGCTTGCACACTTAAATAATGGACACAAGTGTACAATTTACTTATAATCTGTGGTTGGGTATGTGAGATCCTTATGTTTTATGATGGAAGGTACCGTCGCGCTGTGTGCAAGATGGGGAGATCAAGTAGAAAGTACCAGCTTATCACTAAGAAATATTAATAACCGTAACATTTGTGGTTAAATATTTTTTTCCGCGTTCCTTAAGCAATAATGTTCAAATAACTTTTTTGAACCTAAACTTAAGTAAACTTATCACATTGTTAGAATATTAGTCAAGTTTGCTTTAAACTCGACAGTGCTACTTGAGAGTCTTTTTGAATTGTATGTAGAAGTTAACATAAGTCTCTGAACTTAAAGAAAGTACAGTCGAAGACACGTCGTACTAGACAAAACTGTCTAACTTTCAACCTAAAGCTTTTATGATTTAAAGTACAAAATTAATTTAGAAAATAAACTGTATACTGACGTTCCGTTTGTCTGTACAATAGACACCATATGAATTATACCACAGCAGCGGTGATACACAACGAGACCTTGTTAAATAATGTGAATAAACTCTCTCACACGCCAAAGTATTAGTTTGTTATGGCATTATATCATAAGTCAAAGGTTTCACTTTGTTGTTAAACAAAATTACATTATGCAACTCGATACTGGACGTGTGCAATGCTGTTTTCCCACTTAATAACATTTTTGCTATTTGAAACTTCTTTACGTGTCGGTAATGTGAGTAAATGTAATAAGTATTATATTATTATTAGTGCAGTTAGTGCTAAGCATGATTGTTTGAATAAAAACGCAATTCTAACATATTTGAAAATTTTCCATTCTAATTTAAGGACTGTGAGTCTGTTTAATTTTGATAATCTTTTGCTAACGCTTTTTGCCCATTATTAGGAGAAAATAGAAATAGACGCGAATAATATTACTTACTATAAAAATAAATTGGTACGTAATGTATGTACCAATATTTTATTCATATTTAACAAGCTTCCCGCACCACGCCAAATATTTTCACAAATTGTGTGCCCTATATTTTTGTCTGTAGTTCCTATTTTATTGTCGGAAATGGATGAGGTAAATATTATTTAATTTTCTATTATTAGAAGCTCTTATTAAATATACAAAAGATTTTAACAACACTGGGTCTTTATTGTGCCCACTATTGGGGCAAAAGCTATGAATGGAAGAATAGTTTGGGAAGGGGCCCAAAACGCTTATATTTTCCATACAGCCAAGGAGGCAGATGGAAATTTAAATTTTCACATGTCCTCTTAAGAAAACAATCAATAAAGTAGACAAGAAGGAGTCGTACAAAGCGATTACGGGTAAAGACAGCGATGAGTAATTGCAGAAGCGTTCGTCTTATACGATCTAGCAATATACTGCAACTTACGTGCCCGATGTAGGGCTATAGCCCCTCCAGGGATACCCGCCATTTTGAATTTCGCGCGCTTGCGTCACCGGGCGGCCCCCCCAACCCTTGCATAAACGGCGCGTCTTTTTAAAATGAAAATATCTCTAAAATATTGTATGAAAGCTATTTTATAAATGTTGTGTTTCTGTAATCGTTATGAAACAAGCTATCTAGTGTATGTACACATTAATACAATTATACTGGAAATATGTTATTAATTCTATGTTGAAATGTATTTTTGAAATTTTTGACAGTTCTATGAAAACACAAAGGCAGCTCGAGTAGGTACAACTAGTGACTCATTCAATTCAATTAAAATGGCGCCGTTTGGTTGTCATGTGTCATTATATTCCGTCCTTGTTCTTTTCTTTACGCGTTGCATAAGTTAGAGCAGTAATAGATAAAATAAATCGCGTGAGTTGTGCTTTAATACAATGTAGGAGCGATCGACCTCCTGGAGGCGGCTTGACAGATGTGCGGTTTTTGACATCGACCTCAATGAGGTGGCGTGACAGACGAGGGGATAAGGGTAATAGGTCTATGACATTCTACCAGCTATAAATTGGGAAACGTGGAGGTTGATTCACCTACGTCTCCTCTTTCGGGGATAAATAGGCGAGATTTATGTATTTTAGTTTTATCGTGTTTTATTAAGGTTACAACTTTGTTAATAATTGCTATTATCATTGGAATTATGCACCTTAACCGTGCGACGTATCAGTCACTGCCAGTTGTATTTTTTATGATCGTGTCAGGGGGTCATCGACTGCCCCTCGATCGCTATGACATCAGCCTCATCACTTGATATTACAAAATGCTTACTCTCACTTACGCAACACTGCATTTGAGCTAGGCTTTACGTTAGTTTCAATAAATTTTGTAACATCATTAAAGCCCGTTTGAGACCCGAAAAAATTATATAACACCTTACATGCATAACTGTGATATAATGTCGTTGATCTATATGTATAATACCTACATATTTGTTTGTTTTCTTTCTTAAATGCCGCATAAACTTTTACCCGGCAATTATAAACCTAATAATATAAGCGTTTATTTCAGTATCTATTGCATTATATGTTAGAGATTTGTAGAGTTTAAATGTTTCGAATCTACTAACAATTTAAATAAGAAGGTACTTTATACATAATGTATAGTAACCGTTTTTTAATGTTTAAAAATAACGATGATCATTAATAAAAAGGAGAGAACATCCTAGCCGTAGGCGATTTTGTTACAGGCAACATAATCACAGAACTTAAAAAGTAATCAATCCATTCTCTTTGGCAACTTTATAAATTGTGTCTTCAATGACTTGTAAAATCTTAAGACTTGCTGGTCAACATGTTGTGAAACAATTTTAAGTCGCACAACCATATTGCATGTTTACTTTCAAACTATGCTATTATTAGACTATCTTACACATCTCTACACCAACAATTCGATGTCATAAAAAGCAAGTATTGCCTACAAATACGACCGCTGTACTGTTGCAAGTTGTTAAACCAAAACATAATAAGTCACACGTCAAAGGCGACAGTGACTAATGGCATTTTTAAAAGATAATACGCATCACTTGGTCAGGTGAGAGTTAGGTGAGATTATATTACGATTCAGTTAAGTGTCCTATAAATAAGATATGTATAGGTATATTACAGAAATCCATTTAGTGATGCTTTCAATAATAAAAGTGAAACATTGGAAAGTGAACTATGGCACCCATAAGGTACATATGTACCGACACATACTTTATAAGCCGAAGTGGTAGCTGAGAAATAGAGGTGTATGTAAACCTATGGTTAAAAAATGTAATAACCAGCTGTTGCCATCAACCAAGCCTGAATTAATCCCAGTTTGTACAGGGAATACTGCTATTTGCAAATACTGCAATTCCGATATAAGTCCTTACCTGCCTCATATGACATTTAACGATACGACTTTCCATGTTAGCCTATGGGCAAAATATAAACATCTCGGGGCAACTGAGTGGTGAACGACACACCACCAACATCATACCCAGCTGTAAAACCTCAACCTGAAGTTTAAACAATACAGATTGAAATTTTGTAATTTCAATCACTTCTGCCGATTATCGAGTATTCCGATCTGTCACCCTGCTTTGTCCCCTTGGGGTGTCAGAACGGACAAAAAGTGTGGTCTGTCGCCCTGCTAGCGATGAGGGGACAGTTCGACGGCCTGCCGATATATTTCCATCACTTCTCTATGGTGTATGGTGACGGCAGAGTAGAACACAATTGTCACCACCCCAAATCTCTCCCGTGGGTGTCGTACAAGGCGACTAAGGATAATAGTGATGAGGAATGGGCAGTAGCGTTCCACGCCACCTATTACATGGGACCTAACATAACTGGCGAAACGTGGGTGCTAGTTCACCTCTGCCTACCCCTTCGGGGATATAGGCGTGATTTATGTATGTATGTTTGTGTGTACTTCTCTATATCTTCGTTTATCACTACCACGTTTCCGTTGCGATGGGTCATCAGAACTAAAAGGGATTAGTTGGCTCGATAGCGTTTGACCGATATAAATGGAAGAGGAATCAAATAAATAATGTATATAGAAAGTAGAGTGTGTATAAAAATAATGTAGAAAGGAGAATGATTCCTCTTACGACACCTCTAGGAAAGTTAAGGTGTTGATAATTGTAAAAAGTGTTGTTTTTTCTAACAAGTAAGGCGACTTCACTCCATCTCATTACAAATTTCAAGGTGGATTCCAAATCTTTAATGATTTACGGACTTTCAATTTTTTTTTATATTCGAATGGAGAATCCGTGGTGTCACCCATATCTCTTGTTGTGCAGCAATATTAGAAATAAGTGAAAGGGGGTGGGCTTATTGCCATAGTGGAAAATCATCAACATCGCCCTGCCCTTATCCCATCCTATTTGGGGTCGGCGCAGTATGTCCTCTTTTTCCATTCTCTTCTGTCACTCGTCATCTCCTCATTCACATCCATCTCCTTCATATCACACCTCGCACAATCCATCCATCTTTTCAGTGGTCTTCCTTCATAGTGGAAAGTCCTATGATTTATTAAATATCACATTTATTATAGCATACAAACAAAGAGAGGTCAGAAAAATGTCACGATTTATTTTCCACAAGACATTAGTTAATTGTTCAATGTTTTATGACCTCTAATCCTTTTTAATAATGTTGCTAACAATTATAATATAATGTTCAAATAATAATTAGGCATAGTAGGACATAACTTACTGAGACCAAATAGAACAGGGCGGAATCTGAACTATTTACACATTCATACATACATAAATCACGCCTATATCCCCGAAGGGGTAATCAGAGGTGAACTAGCAACCACGTTTCGCCAGTTCTGTTAGGTCCCATGTGGCGATGGCAATGGGTGGCGAGCCTATTGCATTTATCGGGCACAGAAGTCGCAGTAGGTACATTGCTGGGTGGTATAAGAGGAACGCTGCTGACCATTCCTCATCACTGATTTATCCTTAGTCGCTTTGTACGACACCCACGGAAGAGATGTGGGGTGGTGACAATTGTATTCTACTCTGCCGTCAACACACGGCAAACTATTTATAACTAAAAAAGCTGCGATTGGACAAGACTATTAAATAGCAACCGGGAAAAAATGTTGGGTCGAAATAAACGTCCGCCGGCCATAATCTCCTTAATACGACTCGACGTAACCAGACAACTGATCATGTCATAAGAAACAATTTAAGTTCACGTCCCAGACACAGGTATGCAGGAAAAAACGGTGATCCTTGAAAGCTTAAAACATTTTGCAATATAACGAACGCTACTTAATCTAGAATTGTAAACTTGTCCACTATTCGACCTCTACTTAGTCTATCAACATGCTAATCTGCATTATTTATTGGGCCAATCGTCTTTATAATGACCACAGTTAGTACAAATGCAGGTATAACGGATGAGTGCATCTATTGGTGGTGCTGTTATCGACAAAAAATGTAGTAAAATAAAATATCGGAAGCTTGCTCCTTTGCCTGGTATATAAAGAGAGGCAACACAACGGCGACACAATAAATGGCTCCAAAAATTTTGCTTTAAGCCATTGCTTTTGCAATAAAGTTTTAGTTATGTCACTGTTCGACACCGTGTGGTGACGGCAGAGTAGAATACAATTGTCACCACCCCAAATCTCTCCCGTGGGTGTCGTACAAGGCGACTAAGGATAAATCATGATCAATCATGAGGAATGGGCAGCAGCGTTCCTCTTATACCTGTAACTGTACTGTATGTACCTACTGCGACTTTTGTGCCCGATAAATGACAATAGGTTCACCACCTATTACATGGGACCTAACATAACTGGCGAAACGTGGGTGCTAGTTCACCTCTGCCTACCCCTTCAGGGATATAGGCGTGATTTATGTATGTATGTACTGTTCGACAACTGAATGAATGGTTAACACCGTCTGTTCTGTTCACAAATCTTACACACCAATCATTTTACACAGTACTAATATCGGCAAATGCTTTTGCAATACAAGTCAGTGTGCAATGTTTTTGAAGCATATTTTAATATTATAGTGCCGTGTGGTGACGGCAGAGTAGAATACATTTGTCACCACCCCAAATCTCTCCCGTGGGTGTCGTACAAGGCGACTAAGGATAAATCAATCATCAGGAATGGGCAGATGCGTTCCTCTTATACCACCTAGCAATAGCAATGTACTGCGACTTTTGTGCCCGATAAATGGCAATAGGCTCGCCACCTATTTATTACATGGGCCCTAACATAATTGGCGAAACGTGGGTGCTGGTTCACCTCTGACAACCCCTTTGGGGCTATAGGCGTGATTTCTGTTTGGACATGATTTATAATAATACATGTTAGAAAAATAGCTCACATAGGAAAATTCATGTCCACCCAGAATATGGATGAGTCGGGTACGTGTCCCATCAAGACATATATTTTTTAATAATGCTAACAGTTATTTATTCATCATCATCATCATCAGAACTTTAATGTCCACACTGCTGGGGCACAGGCCTTCAGTGTGGATAAAAGAATATAGGGAGAATGGGCCATAACCCACCACGCTGGCCTATTGCGGATTAGTAGGTATTAACGACTGCAGATGCAGTCAGGACTAATGGCTTAACGTTATAACGTGCCTTTCGAAGCACGGAGGAACTCGAGATAATAAAATTTTGGTCACCCATCCTATGACCAGCCTTAGCGAACATTACTTAACTTACGCAATCGCAGGCCGTGCGCACCAAGCCCCTGCGTTATCGAGCTCCTCTTACGCCTCGCCGCCGGTACGAGGAACGCCTCATAAGCCACTGCGCTATCTCATACTTACTATTAAAATGAGTCATTAAATACTTTTACCTTGTTTTGTAATGGGTATATTTATAAATTAAATATACTATTTAAATAAATAAGCAATTCATGGTCAAACAATATTGGAATATTGTTTGATTATGAATTGTAATAGTATAACAGCCGTGTGGTGACGGCAGAGTAGAATACAATTGTCACCACCCCAAATCTCTCCCGTGGTTGTCGTACAAGGCGACTAAGGATAAATCAGTGATGAGGAATGGGCAGCAGCGTTCCTCTTATATCATCTAGCTATTACCTACTGCGCCTATTGTGCCCGATAAATGGCAATAGGCTCGCCACCTATTACATGGGACCTAACATAACTGGCGAAACGTGGGTGCTAGTTCACCTCTGCCTACCCCTTCGGGGATATAGGCGTGATTTATGTATGTATGTAATCGTATAATATATATATTAAAAATTAATATAACTACTATGTAAATTAAATAATTTAACAATGGCGCTATTTTTTTTATCACTTTATATGCATTGTATCATATTATTATTGTTAAGATGAATGAAACTAATACTTAAGTATATTTATGAATAGAAACTCAGATCACTCTGATCCTTCGATCTAAAAGCCAGGGCTGTCACCAAGTGTTGCTCCAACATTAACTAGTTGCGAAAATCTAGTCAGGGGCAGTGGACCAACTGCTCTGTCCAAAGATGTTTTTATATTATTGTTGTAAACCACAAGACAAGGGCTGTTTTTGGCTTTAAGGAAGATAATAATAACTAGGTACATTTTTCCCTATAAAGAAAAGTTTCATGGCCTCTTTGACTCTTTGACAGATTGTTCTCTCTAACCATATAAATCCTAAAAATAAACAAGAATGTTTTAGATGTCTAATATTTTGATTGGTAATTTGATTGATAATTATAGGTTTCAATTTGAATGTTTGTATCAAGTGTGAAAGAAGTAAGAGAGGGAAATAAATTGTTTGATTTTTATTTGAACAATATATAAATATTAGACAAAATAGGAAACAAAGTATGAGAAATATTTTCCGGAAGATATCTATTCCATTCAGCATCTACCCGGCCGGATTGCGGAGAACAGGGATTGATCCCGCATCAGGACAATGATTATACAAAAAAAATCTTCTTTTTCTTTGTAGAGATAAAGATAATAAAAGAGTTTGAATAAAATAAAAAAATGGCACAAGGTAAAACTGATATTTTTAAATATCAGTTACAAAATTGTTTTCACTGTCTAAAAAGCGACGTAAAAATAATTAAAAATAAATTATTAATTTATTTTCATGTGTTATTTACCCTTGGTTCCTATTTAACTATAAACAATAGACAAGTAATGTGTGCCAACCGTAGTGATGTTTGATTGTTGGACAACTTGGGCCGACGTAGTGTAGGCAGATTCGTCGCACAATCACACAACAAGCTTCCATATTTACCTAGCCAGTCAAGTTGCTTACCGGTTTCCAGTGAGTGGGAGCTAGTAGCACGATTTCGTATGTTAATTTGACAAGTTATCCTCACTTTTACAACTAACACTGACTGAGATATGTTACAGCAATCGTACGAGTTTGCTTAACCTGTATATTTATCACAAAAAAATTCTAACAAAGTTTTCTATATAGAAATTGTAATAAATTCAGATACAAGTGCAAAAAACAGGAAACTGATACATTTTGAAACAGAGAAACAACCTAATACATTACCGTGGTTTGTTTAAGGTAGGTATCTACAGTTTGACTTTTCATTTTGTTTTGCATTCTTTATGGAAGGTAACGTGATCGGTTAGAGGCATGTTAAAAGGTAAAATAATACAGGTTAAAAGTAAGAGATACGATTCGACCTTGGGCCGAGTGGTTGGTTCCGGGTTCGATCTTCCACCGGACCGGTCGCCGCGTCTTGCTGCATTCGGCTGCACTACTATATTTATATGCTTAAGAGCTGCTACAACCTGTTCCCACATCAACTTTTGCGCTATTATAATTTATTATCTTAACAACAACTTACAAATTGCAGTGCTCAAAAATACCAAGACTATATAAATCAAAATTTAACCTCCGAGAGGCCTTCTTTTATTTATGTGTCATGTTTTAGTCTTACAAAATATTAATGCATATACATATCTGTATCTTATATTTAAACACAGACATTCTGTGTTTTAAAAATATTAGAACTATGCTGCAACTAGTATGCAAGTAATTAACGGTAAAGGTAATAACTACTCTATGTTTTATGTTTGACGAGAATCATTTGAGAATTTAAAAATATTTAATATTTATATTCTCTCAAGTCCACGAGAGTGTCCTTGCAAGCTTAATAAACAGGTTTCTGTACAAAATGCTCTCGTTCTACCGGCCACACCTGAGTTTTGTTTATTCAGTCTCTTTGTGATGAATTCTGTTACATCGGTAAATTTTCCGATAAAATTTTCGCGACAGGAATAACAGAAATGGGAACTTACTTCAATTATTTTTTAATTGTTGCTAAGCAAACCAATAATTTATTCAACTGTAACTGTCATATAATACAAGAAATAATATACTGTAAATCTTAATTTGTTTGACATAGAGCGAAATTTAACGTTGTGGTAACGTGTCATGCAATAAAGAAGATAAAGTTTTATTATATTGTAAACCTCGGCAACACAAGTGATATTGAAAACCATGAAAGTTTTAAGGTTTTAATATACTGAAACTAATGAATATCATGCAGATATTACTACTACGGCTACCTTACTAGTCTGTCTGAAAATGTTTAATATATTTTTCGTAATACATAAATTTAAGTGAATACTAATAAGCAGACTTAAATATCTTGATGTTTTGACAGTTTTTATATGATATTTAGTTATTTCGTACGTCTACAGGTACATTATTAAAACAAAAATATACTGCTAAAATATTTTATTGAGTTTCAGCAATGTTTTTAATGTTTTAAATAATGAATAAGGCAATCATGTGGTATTTGATGCACTATTATGATTAAGAAGTTAATTTACAATATCAATATACAAGCGAAAGCATAATTATCTTGAGATTAAATAACTCGGCGAATTCACCTATCACAATATCTTTGGAATCAAAATTGATCTACTTATTTAGTCTTCGGCAACGGAATTGAGATCGTCACCTTTTATAGAGATTGTAGAAGGGTCATCACTAACAGTTAAATCTTTACCATTTATGTTAACGCCACTCTCATCTTTAAGACTTTCTTCCTTATTTGAATCCTCCTTAAGTTCAATGTTCAGTCCGTTGGCATTATTGACATCATTTTCATTTGCTTCGTGTAATGGATCTTTAATACTTAAATTCAAACTTGGGACTTCAATAGATATTATTTCATTCTCCGTTTCTCTAGGTGATTCTGCCACCTTATTTTCTTCAAGAGGTCTGAAGATTTCTTGAAGAGATGACACTTTTTTCTCTGTGGGAATCACCCTATTCAAATATACTAAAATATCTGACAGCGAAACAATTCCTATTAGTTTATCTTCCTTATTGACTAACAATAATCGATGACTCTCAGTTCTAACTATAACTTCTAAGGCCTCGTATAATGTAATGTTCGAACGACACTTTTGTAACTTTTCTTCCCAGTCTTTCTTTTTATTTCTCACTTCCCCTATGGGCAGTGACAAATTCGAATACAATTTTTCGCTTACTAAATTTAACACTTCATATTTTGCATAAACATCAATAAGAATACCATTGTCGTCCAAAATCGGTAATGCTGATATATCTTTTTCTAGCAGTAGTTGAAAAGCTTTTTTAATTGTAGTGCTTTCAGTTACAGATACAATTTCATCATAGGTCCCAATTTTCAAATCTAAAATACTTTTATGAAAGAAAGTTAATTCCGGAAATTCATTTAAATATACGAAAAGAAATCTCAAAATTCTTTTATGAGACAAAATATATAATACATCTCCTGAAAATGGATCTATCATCAAAGAGCGATGTACGCGATTTTTATGTAATAAGTTTATAGCTTCATGTAAGGACTGATCTGGACTGACACTACATAAAGGTTTCCTTGTATTTCGCAAAATTTTCCTCCAATTGTGAAGTGTATGCCGTTCCAAGTCTTCAACAGATAAATTTTCTGCTTCAAGATGTAAAAGAATCCTAATAAAATCAGTGACAGTTATCATTCCTACTAGTAACTTTTTATTTGCGTCCCAAAGTGGTGCCGAACGAATACCATGAGATATTAATGTGGGAAAAGTTTTACGAACTAAAAATTGTGTGTCAAATATAATTACTTTAGCGGACTTAGGCAAAATTTCATAACACTTATGATATTTGAAAAAATTTAACAGGAGTCGGGTTTTGTCTCTTCCTCCAAGAGAAATTTGTACAATAGATAAATAGGGATCATATTTTGGGAGGCCCCTTACTTCTCTAAATAATTGCTTAGCTTGAGAAGGATCTAACGATGCGTAGGAATTTTTATGATAGGTTGGTGAAGTCGTTTCTATAGAAGAGCGGCGAGTATGCTTGTTGGTTTTCTTCTTCACGGGATCTGAAGTGGTTTGATTATTCTCAGAGTGAGGTTTACTTCTAAAGATATCCATCACTCTTGTTATTGGACTATATTTACGAGAACTTACACCGGTAACCGTATGATAATACTTCTTATGTGAATCTTTAGATTCGCTTTCCTTTTGATCTTCTTTTGTAGACTCCAGCGCTTCTGCGGGTTTTGGAACTTTAATTTGTTGTTTCTTCGCATCACTCTTTCTTCTAAGCCGAAATATATCAAAAATAGAACTACGTGGACTAGATGAAGTACCATGAAAGGTCTCATACTCCTTAGTATCTGTTCCATCTCTATCAGCACTTGATGCTCTAGATGTTTCTGGACGCTCTTTAAAGATTGACCTAACATGAGGGCGTTGTGACTCAACACCCCGTGTGCCGAAATGAACAGTATATACATTATTCGATGCTACATTACTGGAAGGAACTTCTTTCTCGTCAGTATTTGGTAAAGTAGTAACAACGAATTTCTTTTTTTCTCCAATTACCGTTTGACTATCTTTTTGTTGTTCTGCTTGGATTTTTTTCTTTTTGTGTTTATGTTTCTTTCCATGTTTGTTTGGCGTCTCCGACGAAGCAGATTCGTTCTCTAGAATGGGATCCATAGCCAGTATTGTGCAGTTTAAAATAAATTATACTTTTCTTATGGCCCATAATCTGAATATGAGGTAGATACCTGTAAAGATAAAAAAGTATACGTGAATACTACATACAAAAAAATTTATAATCAGAACTGCAGTATTGTTAGGATCATATAAAAAGGCTTTATTTATCATAGAATAAGGGAATGTAATATTTTTATACATTCAATATTACACATGGACAACATCACAAACGATAAAATATCAAACACGATGTCCGATTACAACTCTTAACAAGGACGAATTTATTTTTATCGCCAATTATTCATAATTATAATACCTAATAATAATATTGTTTCATATATTTGTCAAATTATTCGAGGAATATAAAATAAATTACTTTTTATTAAGAGTATCTATGTTAAAGTAAAAGAAATGCAGCAGAACAAAAAATTTTCCTTTTAATTATAAAATGTTTTAAATTATTTCATTATTGTTCCGGGCCATATACAATGGTTTTCGATTAAATAATAAGCCTATAGAATTGAGACGTCTCTAATCTTCCTGAAATGAAATGAAATGTTTTTTAACAAACATTAAGAGTTTTGATCCGCTACTTAAGCTATTGTTGATTTGCCTTGAATATGAATTTATTATCAATACCTCAATAGAAACGGGTAAAATTAGAATGAGAAGAAGTTAACCGGAAGACCAGGGTGGCTTTATATTGACAGTATAAATATATAAAGAAAGAATATTTTGTATATACCCAAATAAAAACTACTACAAAAAACTCGACTAGTAAGAGAAGTGTTCTATTAACAATAATTGCAATAATTTGAAATTGTAAAAGAATTTATTTTTTAACAAGTGTCTAAAGCTTAGTGCTACTGATTCTAGAATTTTAATGTCTCTAAATATATAAATTAATAAATGACTTTAATAATTTAATTTTAATAAATGACCGTCATAATAAAACATAACATCACTGTTACTGGCTTTTCAGGAGTACAAAAGATATTAAAAAAACGTGAAAAGTAAAATCATAAAAAGTGAATTGCTATCGATTTTATAATATGAACTCGATTAATTACCACTGGTCCTAATATCGTTTGTAATGGTACTGACACAATGATATGAATTCATTTATATGGATATTAATACGCAACCTCATTTCTCGTTGCTAGGTAACGCATTGCAGCAAACGATGCACCAATTACATAACTATTGCAAAAATCACGGGCCAGTGGATATCTTCAAGTACTTAACACGTTGAATTTTAGTCTCTGAACACTATCATAGTGTTGAAAACATCTACGCGAACACCGCACGGAGGTTATGTTAAGTCTTAGTATCTATTTGACACCATTCTCATAATCGATACTTGCGTAGAAGAGTGTCAAGTAATGGTTCACCAAAAAAAGAGATAAACGTACCTGATTGCGACGTAAATTTCATGTCTGTTGATTTTATCTCTACCGAAAGCCTGGCCAAATTTTGTTTACAAAAGATAAAATTTATTGAACCCCTTAATTTTGTTAAGTTTGTGTTGCGAACTCTGACACTACGGGAGGCGCCATGTTGACTGTATATCAAATAAAAAGGGGAGAGTCTTACGCCATCTGTCGACGCTCAACGGGAGTGGGTGGTAGGGTTGCGAACAACCCGCAGCTTTCTAGGGCCATGTTACTTTCTATGGGTCTTAGAAATATTGTCGCGAGATGCCACCAATTACATTTTATGTGGTTGAAGTGATAAAATATTTCATCCTATTCAGGCACGGCTTAGAATATTTTTTTCAATTGTTCGATTGCATATAATCTTCTATCTCCCTATTCAGGACAGAACCTAAATGCACCTTAAAACCCAGATTAAAATATTATTTGTAAATGATATCTATTTTTATATCACAATATCTATTAAGTATGTAAAATGCCACATTTTAAAATATTGCTTGCCAGTCAAAGCCATGTTTATAGCGCTCGCTTGAAATGTTTGCTTTTATAATATTGTCTTCTTTTTTTGTTTATGTGTCATCCACTATTTCAATTTTCGAGAGATGATATTGAAGTTGAATTGAAGAAGAAAATACAATGTATGTAATCCCGAGAGTTGATAAGTCATAATAATATGTATGTAATATTGATAGGACAGACAAAAATCGATATTAATAACTTGATACCTCGTCGCAAGAAAACCGCTCGAATAATTTTTAGGGTGTTGTTCCCACACTAGATCGACGTCATCAATCGACAAATGAACGTAATAGTCAATTTCGACATCTTCTTTTACTACACCAATTTCTGTATGGTCTCATCTCTGTTCTGTGGTCTCATTTATTTTAAATTAATAATAATTTAATTTTATCTTAATTTGGTGTTTATTAAATCATAAGTTTAATCATCATTGTGGTCTGTTTCTGTTAAATTATTAAACCCTGGATAATTTTCTCCGAACAAGTAAAATGCAATGTTGGTAATAGATTTTAAAGTTAAATTATTCTCTTAATAATTGTTCTTATCCAGTTAGTAATGTTTATATATGAATGACACCTGTTTGCCGTGCCGCTCCCGTGGGTGTCGTGTCGTACAAGGCGACTAAGGAAAAAGACAGCGATGACTAATGATGGGCAGCAGCATTCCTCTCATACCACCTAGCAATATACTGCGATTTTGGTGCCCGATATATGGCAATAGGCTCGCCACCTTACTTATTTTGCGAAAAGTAGGTGTTAATTCACCTCTGCCTACCCCTTCGGGGATATAGGCGTGATTTATGTATGTATGTATTTGTTTGCTAAAATAAGTACTAACGAATAGGAACTTGCAAGTAACCTGTATATACAAAGTACTAAACTACTTACACCCACGGGTTATCAGATTTTCATAGATTTATGTACATACATTAGAATCCTTTTCAGACTAAATTTAGCCGACATGGCTGTCAAACGCGCATGCGCGAAATCCGTGACGTCGTTGTACGTCATAAATCTGTGACGTCACCGTTGGAGGTGAACTGAAAGTTATGACGTCACCGGCGACAGTGAGGGGGAATGGATCGATACCTGTTTCCTGTGATACAATGAAGTATACCATACACTTAGTTCAGTGATGCTCGAACCGATTACACGGGAATAGCTGCCTTTCAAGTCATGGATCGCCTCATCACGTGCTGGATGAGTTTCATTTAGTTATAATAGGTCATTCGTTTCAACTATGGGTGAAATAAAGTGACATTCTAATTTTCCATTAGACCGTTATTACAGTTAATTGATCCCCTTCTAGGACGGTCTATCATGATGTCGTATTATTATAATTTTATATGACTGGGTAGTTCATTGAGTAGATAATGCGTATAATAAATCTGTATGTGAATATTGGAGGGTCATTATTTATTTCGCGCATTTTCTTGGCTCTACTTGTATCTGTAGCGATCAGTGCTTGACATTTTTAATAACGACGACGATATTACATTCGTTCAAGGAAATATTGTGCCTTTCCTAGGAACCGCTAACGTCATAGGGTAATGTAAACACAAACAAATTATTTCCTGTTACTATCTGAATATCCAACATGCTTATCGTGGTAAAGCTGAGTCGTGGTAAACGTTAATAACTGACGTCGTAACTGATTGATACAATAAAAATGTTCTTCAACGGATAAATGCTTTACTTTCATTTGTGCCCAAAATATTTTATTTCTCAGTAATATTATTGGTTTTACAATTGGAAAATAATATAAAGATTATTACTATTCAAATTGAATAAAGATTAATAGCAAATGCTTTATTCTCAAACGGATACAAGGTTACATTGTGGTATTGTATATCAAACGTATTATTTTCTAGACTTAACATAGATACCAACAACAGAGGCTTGGATGATCTATTTGATTGTAAGATTAACTTAAAAAAGAGTGGAATTGATAAGAGAGTGATAACTAAAGACAAAGTAGAGCAAGCCATCTTTGTTAAAATTATTTATGCAACTTCATCTTACTTTAGCAATGACAATTTGAAATTTGATAAAAACAAATCTCTGGGTGCGTGTGGTGAGTGCCGTGTGATGACGGCAGAGTAGAATACAATAGTCACCACCCCAAATCTCTCCCGTGGGTGTCGTACAAGGCGACTAAGGATAAATCAGTGATGAGGAATGGGCAGCAGCGTTCCTCTTATACCATCGAGCTATGTACCTACTGCGACTTTTGTGCCCGATAAATGGCAATAGGCTCGCCACCTATTACATGGGACTTAACATAACTGGCGAAACGTGGGTGCTAGTTCACCTCTGCCTACCCCTTCGGGGATATAGGCGTGATTCATGTATTTATGTATACAAATCTCTGGGTATGGTTATTGTTTTGTTTCATCGCAAAAATCCATTCGTTGTTCGATAAGATGTCATTGTTTTCATGACTCGGTAAGTACCCTAGATCGCATGACGTATACCGAATTTACAGCAAAGGAAATTTGTCGGAGCTATTTTTGGAAACTTGCCCAAGATATCGGATACAAGAACACATGGTACGAATCAATATGGATACATTAATTCAATAATATCATTGCATTGACACTTCTTAATGTGTACGAATTTAATTTTTCAACCGAGAGATTGTTATGAAAAGGTTTATTGTCCAGTGCAATAAGTTACATGAGCTAACTATTATATTATATTTACGGAAATTTGATGCCTTGATAAAGAATGGTAAATGTTGACTTTCTTCATTAACATTCCTTAGATAGTACACTCATTAGTGTAGAGCTATACAATATTTGTGAAACAAAATATATACTTCTGAATAACTTAAATTGGTAATAAATATACATATCCGATTTTGGGTATAATAAATATTATTTACTTAAGTCATAAATACACAAATATTATACATATCTTTATAGGTATTGTCATTCAGAAATCGATAAACACTGCAAAATTAACAAAATCATTGTAAAATTTGTGTCGTATTAAATAAAAAGCAAACATAACAACACTATTATAGAGTTATACGACCTTATTCCTTACATAAGCCGCAGTTAAATATTGAAACAATCGCTATTATCAACGTTGTGGAAAATTGACTCAATTAATAGCGTCAAGGATGCATGAACAATAAAATTCCTAGCTGTGAGTATATTTTTGTCTATCAAATAATTTCGACATAACCTCAAAATATTCCAATTGTTTAACACTTCAATAATATTATTATTAAATATACAAACAAATATACTTACAACACAGATCATCGCGCGGATTCCCTTTTGCACTGACTATTTATGAACACTTCACTCACACATTCGCAATGTGCATATTGCACCTCGTAGTAATAGACAGTCACTGTCGCCTGAACTGTTTGTGATACTGGTCTAAGACAACTGCACTAGTTTGCACGCTCGCGGTGTAATATTGATGGTACTACACGAATCATTGTAGCTACTGTTTCAATAGTAAAGACCGCCATTCCCAATTAGTACAATTTACAATCGCACGCACTCTAACAACAAGCTGACAGCTTCGAGCTAAACAAACGGGCAGCGTTCACATTAAAGAATTCTTTCGTGGGCCGATCGGTGGCACCGCGCTGCGTTCGCGCATGAACCCTAGCACACGCACACATGCATGCTCAGACGAGATTATTATGATGTGACGGACTGTGAACCCAATGCACACACGCCTTCTGCTCGCAGCGAATTAAAACCGCTCCGTTGAATTTTTATTATGGTAACAACTGATACCACGCGCGTTATCATTTTAATCCTTCAGTTGTTATTTGTCTATATTATAATCTATCCACGTGTATGTAGCCAAACTCATTTTTCAGTTTAACTTTGCATTGATGCTCCTTATAAATATTAAGCTTAGTTCAAAATACAGATTCTTAGCTAAATACAAAATAATAATACACCATAAAAATCAAGAGTCATTGTGACTGTATATTGACAAATTTTGTACAACATTTCATAAACCATTTTAAAAACTTTACCTAATTAAAAGACGCAATCTGAAATAGAATAATCATCTTCAAATTAAGGAGCATTCATTTGAGTTAATGCAGAACTATGTAGTCGCTATTTCTCACAGGACAATTCTAGATTTAAATGAAGTCTAGATTTGAATGAACGTAGGTATATTTTGTATTAGGTAGGTTTTCTTTATCGTTAATTGACGTCTCTGAGTATGTAGAGGTGTTGAGGTTTTAGTTGAATCATAACATATTGGAAATGATTAGTAATTATTATAGTGTCTTTTTTTCGCTATAACTAATATTACCTATATAAAACATATCAATAGTTGATTTAGTGTATGATTGATAAATGTTGTACTACTTATATAATATGATCTATTCTGCTATGACACACTTCACTTTATTATTATTATTAGATATAGTATTGGTAAAATTGATTTGGCATATTTTTATGTTACAAACCATTAGTCATGGTATATTTCTTTGGTTAACACAAGAGTGTATAATATGGTAACGAATAATTCTCATTACCTACTCAGTGTGTATTATACTATAAAACTAATTATTTATTACAGAACAAGATAGTTTAATATGTAGTAAAGTAAAATGTTACAGAAAAAATTACATCTTTTACTTTTTTTATTAAATCATTACCTATCAAGTATCTAACCCGTACATTTCAAAAGGGCAAAAATATGTATAGAATACGTGCTATTAAACTACCTACCAAACGATACATACTTAATATGAGATTTATTAGATTATATTTTTAAATATTTTAAAGGATACCACTTCAAACGACACAATTTCTATCTAACAAACGTAAATTTTTGACAACGAGTTACTTACATTTGACACGACGGCCGCATGGTCCCTAAAGCATAGTACCGTAAGACGGATGGATATACTGAACACCATCATCATCACCAGCCCTTTAATTAACCATCAATCAATGGTTTAGCGTGACATTATATTGACTTTCTTAATAGTATATTTTTGATCACCCATCCAATGACCGGCCTCTGCAAACATTACTTAATTTACGCAAGCGCATTGAACTCTCGTTTTCTCTACCTAAATTCTATACCAAGTATAAACCCTATACACCTTAACACGGCTTGTTATTGCAAAAAAGTGTTTAAGACGTCTTTAAATCAGATGCCGGCCCTGCCACAAACTATTGATAAAAAAGCGACAGCAAATTTTATCAATTGACGAAAGCAAGTACCCATTATACAGTTTTTTGTAATAACACCGAAGAAGCTTAATCCGGTCTGCGCGGGACATTAAATATTATGCATTTTTTATGTTTCCTAATTATCACACACTAATATAAACTTACTTGGTCATCGAATATAATATAGAGCCTTCAAATCGTACCGAATTAGCTTAATAACATTACCAAATAGCTGTTCAGCATACATGAAAATCTGTATTAAGCTTTGATTAATTATTTATGCAAATTTTTGTAATGCTAGATACAAAAAAATAACCATCAATATTTAGCAATGCACGTGCTAAATATAAATTTAAATAAAATTGTTTATCATCGAATAGTGATTTATAAACTTTACAGTCTACACGGTGATTAATCAAATTTTGCTAGATTAAAGAATAATTTTAAAACAAGAACGTTTTATAAAAACCGTGTTGAATCACAAAGTTGAAATCGTTTTCATTTACTTAAAGTAAGGGTGTAAAATATCCATTAGTTCTATTAAAAAATAAATTAATTTTATAGTGGTTGCGCCAACTTTGTGTTGATTCCACGCCATAACAAACAACCAAACATTTACATAATTTCCCAGTTAAACATAATTTTGTTTTATCTAATCATTTATCCACGTCGTAAGCATAATGTAAGATTTATCGGTCTATTTAGAATACTAACCAAGGTTACGTACACTAATGTATAGAGAAACTACATAAAAACCAATAGATAACAAGCAGTCAATTAATTTAGTCAATACTTTTTCAAAATTACAATTTGTTCGTTGGAATTTGCGAACATGAAAAAATAACGAATGAACATCGTAATATTAATACAAGTGTAACCTACCTATTGATTACATAATAATAATATGTATTCCTAGCACAGCAGAATCTTACCAAATCTGGCTAGGCGGAAAGAAAGAGAAGTAATCGGGGTGGCGAAGGTAAGTGTTGACATGTTAACAAGGGGCACCGTTAACCTATACTAGGTTCTTTCCCCTTATACTCTTCCTTTGATCTCCCTGTCGTCTCTCTTCCCTTACATTCTATTCTTCCCCTTGTCGGTCACTATAGGGTAGATTTGACCATAAATTCGCTCCATATGGCCGACCTCACCTCTCATCACGCATTAAAGGGGCCTATGTGCCCCTTTTCCCTTATTAAATCAATAACAACCTTGCAATTAGTTTATAAAAAAACTCACAAGTCTCAATGGCTGCTCTCGACCACCACCTTGACCTGGCACCCTCACTGTGAATCCATGGAATGCTAAGATGTCTCATACTGCACAAATGCTGTCGTTGTTATGGCAGAGTATAAGTGACTGTCTACGACACTTACTGCCGCACTCAGAGATGATATTCTTGCCGGGTCTATATATTTTTATTTTTTTTTGGCATTAAGTATTCATTAAAGTTAATTCACGTATCTGTGTGCTGCAGTTAGCTTTAAGTCTACGTTACTATGGAGTAATTTTTATCCGTGTTTATCTTGTTGGTTTTTTTTTTTAAATAAAATATCTAAATAAATGCATAAAGTTGATTCAAACTCTTCCGTGTTCCACGGCTGCTACCGAGCTCTAGGGGCCAGTTTAGTACTTAAAGAGTCCCCTTACGATGTATTAGCAGCACTGGCTTCTCTCTGCCCATATTTTATAAGGTTTCGCGACAGCCCTCTTGACAGATGATAATATGTTATGGGTTGCTAGAATTGTAATATCTTTATTTATCTGCAGCATGTCCTAGTATCTCGTCTGTTTATCAAATTAGTATGTAGAGGAAGGTCACCCAAAGCGATCATACCGTCAATAAAGGGTAGGTAATTTCAGGCAGTGCTTGAAAACGATATTTTTTGTATCCAGGAATCTATACCGGTATTAAAAAATTATGATTCTATCCCTAAAATATTATTATATTATATTTTAACAATCCCTTTTTATGTCCCCACTGCACTGCTTCAATATACAATATAGGCCACAACTCCATCAGTGGCACCGAGCGGATTGATGGGTATTAACGACTTTATATGCAGCCAGGACCAACGCAATAACGCATTCCGAAGCAAGGAGAAACTTAACATATTAATATAGGTATTGTGCATACACCCCTAAAATAAATTGATAGATACATACACTTGTCAATTTTATTTATTAAACTCAAATCAAAAACTATGGTGTAATTGTAGAAAAATGGTAAATTTTAATGGCGGGGGCGTGCCATGCAAGATTAATCACGCGTCAATATCCATCTTTGACGGATGGGTGCATCTTTTGTCGGCGAGCCGGCGATGCGACGGCATCGATTATGTAAAATTAGAATAACTGGACGGTTGCCCGTTCTGCGAGCAGCAAATAGTACTGGGGCATGCGACCAATCGTAACAGACGCAAATACATGCATCGCCTCAATGCGGATACACCACAGAAGTCGACTACCCCCTTGTAGTCTTGCGTTCTGTTATGTAAGCTATTTCACTTCTGATGCGCCCACGCACTTTTTACAGGAGACCATGTGAGCCGTTTCGTTATTTTTCATAATAATATTCATGTTATCTATCGATTATTTTTGTACACGACCGGACATATCAATTGAACCATCACATCTATTTTAACCAAGTAAATGTAAACTAAGAGTTGTCAAAATTGTTTTCAACTAATTTAATTTGCAAAACATCAAGGAGATAATTATATCACTATTACAATTTCAAAACTTTTAAGAAACCTTATTACTGCACTAAAAAGTAACTTGGATAATATTTATCTCTTTTTCATATTTATTAAATTATGTTTTTTTTTATTTATTACATTATTAAAGTTGATTGAAAATTATTAGTGTTAATTTATCTCTAAGTTGGCCATAGTATATTGGCTGTGTTCTTCTTTGAGTGTATTTTAAAAAATCAATTGAAAAAAAATAAACTTGCATCGATGAACATCGAGCGCGGCAAGTTGGTATGTTTTTGCAGATGCTAAACGAAGGAAGCTTTTACTCTTTATTTATGATTTAACATTATTATGTCATATCTTATCGTACCTACGGTTTTTTATAAGCATATCATCGACGAGAAGATACAGTTTAAAAAAAAAATGTTTAAAATCATGATAACTTATGTCAAAATTAAAAAAAAGCGAAAACAGTCAGCCAAATAATTATAAAGGCGCTTAAGAGTATACAGAAAAAAAAATATTAACAACTTAATAGAGATCCATCCTGATCCATGGAACAATTATTATGGCGTATATCCTACATATCAATATGACAAAATAATTTTAAACAATTCTCAAAAGGCTCTCTCTTAAATAAATCAAAAAAAATTTATAGAACATACAAAAATATTACAATACAATAGAAAAAAAACCTAACAAATACCCGAGACCTCTTTTATGTTTTTACAACATCAACAAAGCTATATAATGTTTTTTTATTTATCAACAATATGTCTACAAAACTTTTATATACCTACTGCAGATTGTAGAGATGGAGTGCAGATCTCGTTTACTTTAAGAAACAACTTAATTTTAGAATGTAGCAATTAAAGCAAACTCGGCTTCTCCATCATCGAATTCAGTGTCGTACCATCTACCCTATATAAGTCCGTGGGTGACGACGGCTACAATCAATGCGGAAGCAGGCGACGCCGAATGGGGGCACGATGCGACGCGATGGACGCGCCCGCCGCCCTGCGCCCGCGCCGCCCTGCGTGCGCGACGACGCGTCATCTGTCTGTGCAATATGTATCTAGGTATTACATTTTATTGTACACCTAAATATTTACCTAAATGTAACCACCTACAGCAGCGCTTCTAGACCATCATCATCACCAGCCCTTTAATGTCCCCACTGCTGGGGCACTGGCCTTCCCTATGGATGGAGAAATATAGAGACATTGGGCTATAACCCACCACGCTGGCCCAGTGCGAGTTGGTGGGTGTCAACGATTGGGAGCTCGAGATAACAAACTTTTCGTCACCCATCCAATGACCGGCTTTGGCGAACACTGCTCAAAGAATTCAGACCTATCTGATATGCAGACGAATAGTTTACATATTCTATACGCATGTATATTGGATATTATTGTTTGTTGTTGTATGTAATGATGCGAGACCTCTATATATTGCCCGTGACCAGGGTTACCGGAACACCTTATACAATAGACATACTTGTGGCCTAATATATCCAGCTAGTTAGGCAAGATATCATCAAATAACTTTACCTACTTATCTCTGCGTTACTCCTAAAATTCCCTTGAGTTTTTATATACGAGGTCTTTACGTTCTTCATATAACCTCTAACTTGAGACGGACTAATATTTCTCTATATTCTCAGTATAGTTATATATTGGACCATAAACTGTAATTAAATATAATAAAAAATTGAAAATATTATAAATTGCATTCATTAATATATCGGCCGCGTGGTGACGGCAGAGTAGAATACAATTGTCACCACCCCAAATCTTTCCCGTGGGTATCGTACAAGGCGACTAAGGATAAATCTGAATATGATTAGGAATGGACAGCAGCGTTCCTCTTATACCACCTAGGCTGGCAATGTACTGTGACTTTTGTGCCTGATAAATAGCAATAAGCTCGCCACATGGGACATGACATATTTGGCGAAACGTGGGTGCTAGTTCACCTCTGCCTACCCCTTCGGGGATATAGGCGTGATTTATGTATGTATGTTTTAATATATAATTGCAGCTTTAAACCATTCATTTTGGCATTATTACAAATAATAACGTTGTACCTAATAGTGGTAATTAATAATTCATATCCTTTGTCAAAAAATCCGACATGGTGCATCTTTAGATCAATGTCCATTTCATTTAATTATTCTGTTCTTTGCATTATACTAAGTAGTCATACAACTTAGAGAATATTAAGTTTTACGTGTATTCGGAAAAAGTTTTACGACTAAGAAATAATAGAAATTTACTATTATTTCTGACATTACTTCAATAAATTTCTGTTGAAAATTAGATGTAAAACTACGAATTTACGTGAGCGTATTATTTGTTTTTATTTTATTCTATTTACCTACGCACCTCGTGGTTGAAGGTTTAGATAATAAAAATACTCTCCAATTTTTTAGCCAAAATACGCCCACTGTTAGATATGGACCTCCCCCATGGGATCGATCATTACAGCGCAGGATGTATCTAAATACTCTATAGTTATTTAATAAGCAATTTATCGACTATCTGTTTAATGCGGTTTTACAGTATTTAAATATTGTGCTTATGAAGTGCAATAAGCTTTTAAAACTCTCTTATTTGAAAGAATATTTCAGCTGCGAATGAAATTACTATATATTGAATACAGAGATAAATAATAATTCAACACCTCAATTTGATAAAATAGAAAAAGTAAGAAAATTACAAATAATACAATTAAACCAAAAGAGGGATTCTTCTAACATTTTGAACTATATAGATTATCTATAAAAAAAGCCATGAGCAATCCCATCTCACTCCTTCATAATTATAACAAACAATAACTCAAAGTTTATTTAATTTTCTAGAGGTCATTATTACTGTCGCAATTTACCTGCAATTATGTCATGTTATATTTTGTGAAATTCTAACCATTGTAGGCTTTCTTTATACGACTCTATTATTTAAGCATAACAAACCATTAAGTTTATATTCGTTCTAAAAAACGTCAATACCCATAACATTACCCTATATATTTGGGGTCGGTACTGTACACAGAAAATGTAATGTAATTATGAAAGCTTTCTCAACTAAAAGCACATTCTTCGCAAAATTATAGTCTTCGTTTCATTATACGAATGTCATTTCCATTTACACTAGTAATAAAAATTGTTTTGACTACACAAGCGGCATCGGCAGACAAATGACGGTGTTATGTGTAATCCGAGGGAAGCGTACGGGTGTGCGGTGTGAAGCGGGCGGCTTGAGTGTATGAAAGCTCCGGGCCGTACTAGCGGTGCCGTTAGCGCAGGCTCGGGCGGGCGGCGCGGCGAGGCGGCCGCGGGCGGGCCGTGGGAGGTACCGTTAATGACGTCGCCGTTATGACGTAGTATCCGTGACGTCATACACCGCGATATAGCCACCAGCCTCGGCGGCGGCGGCCTCAGTAACGCACCGACCGTTCGCAAGTGTGTACCTCCGCGCACCTTCTCTTCTCGCGAACCGCATCAACCGCTGGCTGAGTGAGTGTGTGCGCGTGCAGTGAGTGGAATGTGCTCGGCCGCATGAGGATCCTGCTGAGTGAACTGGGACTGTCCGGCGCGTGTTTCGGCCTGACCCTGGAGCCGCGTGATACCTCGGTGGACCCCGAGAAGCCTGCGCCAGGTCAGCGCCCGCACGACCTACCGCGATCCACCACTTCTGTGTTTATTTTCGCTTTCGTTGTGTAGAACCTCTGGGTGTTATAGACTCTGTGTGGAACTATCGTGACCATGGCTATCGGCTAGAATGCGAAGTGCGTTGCTGACGCCCTCCAGCCAACACTGCGGGCTTAAATATTTCCAAAACACACGTATGTACCCCCTTTTGGTTTTTTTATTTTATTATTTAAGTTAAGTTGGTTTTGGTTAATAGTTATTGTTAACAGATTGATTTTAAAATCCTATTTTTATTTGGTTTTCTTCTTTAATAACTCTCAAATGAGGCAAGTGCAACGACAGTCATAACTTTTTTTTGTCAGTCATAACATTACAACAATGCTTGCAAAAAAATAGAAGTTTAAAAAAAGTTGTGAAGTGAAGTGAAGTTGGAAAAAAGTTGTGCTACTGATGCTAAACTATCTCGATATGCTATGGAGCAACAGAAACAAAAATTTGCTGCTTACTTGTATAAAAATGTATTAGCTAATATCTAAATGTATGCATATCAAACAATATATAAGTGGCCAGAATCTGATCAAACAATGAGCGTATTTTTAATTACGTAATGCTATTAGCAAATTCTTTATATCTTCCTGGTACACATTGTGGTTTGCTTCATATTGGCGGCTTTTTGGAAAATAACTAGGAAACTTCTTATAAATTAAAATACTTTTGTGAGAGTAACTGCCGCACTCAGAGACGTCAATTAACTTTAATAAGTATTTAATGTCAAAAATTTTCATTCTAATCAAGACCATAGACCCGGCAAGTATAGAGACTGGTTTTGAATTGTCATTTTTTGACGTTAAGTACTCATTAACGTTATTTGACGTCTCTGAGTGCGGCAGTAAGACATTTATTTAGTACGTTTATTATTATTTTAGTTTATTCCTGTTTCTTTTGATGAAGCCGTGTGTGGAAATTACTAATACCGATTTAAAAGAAAACTATAAACAGTGAAGTATTAAAATCCAATAGATATCGAATATTTATATTTTATATCGAACATCACTAATGTCTCGCATGAAATAAGGAAAAATAATAAGTCCATATTTAATTTTCTATATAAATAACGAATTCAATGTCTGGTAACAAAACCCGTTCCGTTCCGTTCGCAGAAATCACTTTATAATTCTTTTAAATTAATTAATTACGATACTTTACAGCACATCAACTTATTGTCTCGTAATAAAAATGACACTTAAGTGCGTGCGTAAAACAGTGCAAATTGGCTTCGTTAAATCATCGTAATCGAGTATTAATCAAATAAGACATGTCGAAATGTAATTTCGACACTTTATGGACCGGTCGAAGACGATACACGCGGCGGTTAGGTGGTATAGACGAGCCATCGGCGCTATCAGCATAACACACGCACCCGACACATTCCACCAGTGCCCATTAAGTTTAAATTTGTTTCACTTTAGGAGTGTTAGGTAATATCAGCGATCATATAGTGGGATATTTATGTCGCGTCGGGTGCTGAGTCGATGGCCTCTCTTGCCTACCTTGCCCAATCGCTTGTCGCAACCGGCAGACATCGCACCTGCCGAGATGCGACCCTGCAAATTGTCAGTCCACATATTATATTTGCATCTTGTGTGATGATCAGATACCGGTGCATCGCACACCGGCTCTTTAATTCCTTTATCCGATTCTCAATTAAGCATTAACGTGGATGCGGCGAGTCCATTTTAAAATATATGTTACAAACAAAATATTCACTTTCACTTTTTGTTTAGGAATCGTCGTTTTTGTAAGTTGAACGTGTTTTTTCGTTGAAGACAAAAGTGGTCCCATAAATATAAAATACAGGTCCGTTTTGGTTTAACTCTTGCTTAAAAATGTTACGACCAGGTAGATACGTTATGCAAATATGAGATTAGTTTGAATATTGTCAAGTTCCCAATTATTGATTTATACTTCGTTTCTTGTTTGGTCTAGAGTGTGTTGGTGTATTCTGTTACGGTGCTGAATGCGGATTATTATAGATAGTGTAATTAATGATAAGCCGTGTATGGAGCCAGCTGTTGTGACGTCACTTGGGCGGCTCGAGTCGCGCGTCACTCTCACTGACGAAGAGCCCGCGGGTGGCAGGGATTGCTCGCCGATAAAGCACATGACCCCCGTGATACGTACCCGCGCCCGACGGGGGCCCTTTCATAAGCGACAGGCAACATTCAATAACACTTTGGATGTTCTTTTCGCAAATATTTTTAAACTTTATAGCTGCACTGCGATAACAGTTATTTTGAAGTGACAGAGTTGACACAAAAGGTTTTTATTTATCCAATAAATGAATAAAACGGCAGTTTTAGAGTTACAATGTCATCGATAAAGACGGACTTTAAGCGAATGTTTTCGCTGAAAGTTTGACTTTTAGGCTGCTGTATGAGGTGTGTCACACCCGCCAGCGCTTTCAGCTTGGAGGCTATTGTACGTCACACCGTCTAAAAATAGAGGGGTGTCGGTGAAAAACGTTTGAAACGAGCCAGGGGGTGCTGTGAGGCGGCATGTGGCCTCGCCTGCGCCCGTGACGTCACGCGCCTTACGTCATTCATCGATTTACGCTCCGTTTCAAGGACGCCCTTGCCACCCGTTTGCCGACCAACTTCCTTTTTAATATGCCTAGTTCGCACGTGAGAAAGTTAAGCTGTATACTATTTATAAAGGCACGTTTTTTTATGATTATTACAATAAATAAAAAACGTACCCTAGTTGAAATTAATCTAAAAAGTCGGAAACATCGAAGAGACAAACTAGTAAGCGTAAAATATTGTAAACGTCCGAAACTCTACGAAATTTTACTGTAAATACCTTATTTATATAATTATAATAAAATAATTATGTCGAGTTCATTTTAATATAAATACCTATTCATAGATATTGTTTGCTCTCCAGCAATATCTATCAATAAAATTAGTAAATTCAATAAGTAATACTCAGTGGGGTAGTGAAATCATGGCCTTACTTTATGTGATATGAGTTAAATCATCTAACATATTATGTGTTTGAAAATGAAATGGGAATTAAATTATGATCTAAGCTGTAAATAAGATAAATAAAAAGATAGAATATTCTTTATTGTATACCAATAAATTTTCAATAGATAAAGAAAACAATAACAAAAACAATGTACAATGGGCGGTCTTATCGCTATATTAGCGATCTCTTCCACACAACCTTTTGATGGATAGGAAAGACGTAGAATAATAATTATATGAGAATCACTATAATAAGAGTTAAAATTATTATATGATAATAATTGTATTATCATCTTCCAACTATGTTCTTAAGTTATCTGGGATCGGCACAGTATGCGTCCTCTATTCATATAGGTCAGACGTCACTGAGCCATTCACATATCCAACACACGGAAAAGGTAAATGAATACATAGAAAATGATGGAAATGCCTCATGTGAAGAGACAGATGAACGGAGAGAGATAATGTTTGGAACGACAACATTACTACCCATACTGCTCCAGATTTTGGCTTACACAGGCGGCCGCCTGTCTGACATCAACCCTCTTTGGGTGTGCTGATGTTAGTGGTTAGACCTCGACGATTCGGGGGTAATGCTCTTAGTCAACTTTTGGGACATCCCTGAAGTGCGTCGGGGGCGGGGCACATTCTGCGATATTTTATCGCTCCCAGGCTATCCTAGAAAAAAGTGTTTTTAATAAAAATGCTTACTTAAAACGTGTTTTGGTTATAAAGTGTTTAAATCATATGTTGTATCTGTCACTAACTATTGACAAAAACTGACAACATCAGATTTAGCCAAACACCTATTTTACTCTGTTTGTAATAACATCGACAATATTCAAATGAAACCTAAATCAATAAAGCTCAAGCTTAAAAAAATAAAACTGATACTAGTATTAAATACTTACATAAAGAAAATTAATGCATTCGACTAAATACCAAGACGGCTTAATCTCTTAATTGAATTAAACATTTATTTTGATCTAACCGCTATCTTAGAACAAGTTACTACAAAAACTAAACGAAAATACTAACTGGAGTTTAACTATACCGATTAAGTTAACAGGTCTCATTCAATGGACATGTTTTACTAGATACAATTTGCAATGAATGATGAATCACTGATAATGTACTATTGAGTTTACGTCGGCTTGAATAATGTAAGTGAAGTTGACATCACTATTGAGTAATATATGAGATATAATTTAAATTCCAGGAAAACAGAGTTTCCTTATTCCTTGTTTTAAAAACAAGGTGATAAATATAGAAAGTGGGTAAAAAAATGCAATCAATAGGAAAAGTAATCAAACCACGTGCTAAATTTGGGCCACATTTTTTCCTGTCTGGGGGGTGGTGACAATTGTATTCTGCTCTGCCAGCACCACACGACGGGCTAAGGCTTATTAATTACGTCCATTTTTATACGGTCTATCATTTTTATTTAGTTAACTACACACATAACGTGTGTAAATTAGTCCATTAATGAAAAAACTTGCTGCTTATTGAACCTAATTTAGTATTAGAATCTCGTAGCTGACATGATCAGCGTTCTAATGCAGTTTATAAATCCAGACAGAATATTAAAAATAGGCGTTATCTAAAAATACAAGTCTGTTGTTCAATATTTTTACAATTCGACTGTATAATTATCCATGCTTAGAGATTTTATAGCCTTGTTTCTTATAAAACATTAGAATAATTTTAAGAAACAAGGTTATAAGAATTAGATTATTAAACATAATTGTCACTGGTATTTTATATGACAAGAGAGATAATAATTGATATATTTTGATTAGAGCTCATTTTGTAATTTAACTATTCAAAAAAACTCCTTAAGTATTTTAATACCGTTTTATTTGAAATACTCTTTCTGCCGAACTATGTTAACAACGCTGTGCTGAAAAGAGCCAGCTGAGTGATTTAGCTTAAACAGTGTTTTGAAACTGATTTATAGACTCTCTCAAATATATATTAAGAAGTATGAATTTACCTATTACACTGCAGATTTCTATACGCAAACTTTAGGCCGCATCGCCATTCTTTGCGCCGCGCCTCCCTAGTCAATAGTTATGCAAGCAGTCGCATACAACACACCTATTTGCTACTTGTGTGTCTATAGAGAATGGGTACCTTGTGTGTTATTTTTGGAATAGACAGCTTTGACTAGACCACACTGTACCAGTATACAAGCCGAGGGTAGGGGTGGTGTGACGCCAGCAGCGATGACGTCACAGTTTCCCCCGCCCACGCGCGCACACCCGTCAGCTGATAATAATAAAGTCTATACGGCGAAACCGTGACGTATTCGCAAATATTTCACTTGTACACCTAAATGGGCGTAGGTGAATGCTAAAATTAGAACAGGCGAGACTGATTTGTGAACAAATTGTTGTTTGCATATGATATTCTGCCCAAAATAAAGTCGAACAAAACATTTAACGATACGTTATGCAGCAACACCACGTGCTTCGAATTATATCAGCCTGGACATACCCATCTGCCGAAAGCGATTAAGTATTTAGTAATTGTATAAATTACAAGGAATGCCGCAAAGCTAAGATGTATGTCTAGCAGCAGGTGTACGTAAATGCTGTTTGGAATTAAAGAAATATCAAGCTTCAGGTGGAAAACCACCAGCTGCACCGCTAATCCATATCTGTATGAAATACTGCTTGAACTTGGTAAGGAAATAGTTTTTTGCGGTAGGTTTTAATCATTCTTCATATCTATATGTAGATAGGCGTAAGCTTACTGCAGTATTGTTGTCAGGCATTTTTTGTTGAATTACTTACTAAAAAATACACAGGTCACTAAACTTTGGTAGGCTAATCTTTATCTGTATGTAAGTAGAATATTAAAACCGGCCGTTAATAAGTATCTAAATATAAAAAAATCTCCCACGTTATTTGCAAATGAGAATATTTTTAACGAGAAAGTGAAAAATTTTACACAAAATGAAATAAACGTAAATAATACAATACACCATATATGGCAATATTTACGTTACGATACGATAACTTAGTCGGAAGCGATTTCGACATCATTTTTGAACATATGTAAAGTGTACGCGTCAAAATATACCTACTTATAGGTCGTTAAATATTGCAGGTACACATACATACATAAATCACGCCTATATCCCGGAAGGGGTAGGCAGAGGTGAACTGACACCCACGTTTCGCCAATTATGTTAGGTCCCATGTAATAGGTGGCGAGCCTATTGCCATTTATCGGGCACAAAAGTCGCAGTACATTGCTATTGTTAGGTGATATAAGAGGAACGCTGCTGCCTATTCCTCATAATGATTTATCCTTAGTCGCCTTGTACGACACCCACGGGAGAGATTTGGGGTGGTGACAATTGTATTCTACTCTGCAGTCACCACACGGCCACTATTGCAGGTCTGTTTTCAAAATACACTTCCAATAATCAGCCGTGTAGTCACCACAGAGAAGAATACAATTGTCACCACCCCAAATCTCTCCCGTGGGTGTCGTACGAGGCGACTAAGGGTAAAGACAGCGAAGAGTAATGGGCAGCAGCATTCCTCTCATATCGCCTAGCAATATACTGCGATTTATGTACCCGACATATGGAAATAGGCTCGCCACCTATGTCATGGAAGCTACCTTAACTGGTGAAAATGGCAGTTAATTCTCCTCTGCCCACCTCTTCGGGGTTATAGACGTGATTTATGTATACGTATGTATTTTCAAAAAAGTCAGAACAGAGATACGGGCATTCCGCCGTCGATTGACAACGCTTATAAATTCCACCCCTGCCCGAACTCCGTCATCAGTGCAACAGCCTTACGTACAATACATACGTATTGTCTACAAATACGTCATAGGTACATCGGAAAAGCTTTACCGCCATAACGAAAGCTATTTAGGTAGGTAGGTATATGAATTCGGGCACGACACCTCAAATCAATGCCACTTAACAGCTCACGCCATCTGTTTGACTACGCTTGTACTATCCAAGACGACATTCCAAACTGAGCTACTCAACGGTAGGTCCTACAGCGGTAAAATAGCAAATACAGCCCTCACAACGCACCCTCGTACTCGCATTATTCAATGTCCGAACCTGTTCGTAGATGTCGTCACTTGTAATAACTAGGTAGGTGGTAGTACCTACCAGGCGACATATTTTATGGTACCTAATAATCAAATCCAAATTTGTATGTAATAAAAAAACGATCTGTTAATAAAAAATATTCCTACAAAACAAGAATTGTCGGAATACAAGGTCCATGCAGTTTTAAAGTTTACATTAAGTATATTAATATTCATACAAGCTGTAAACTTTGCTTGCAAATAAATATTTAATTATTGTCTAACCATGCTGACCTGGTAGAGAAAAAATAATGTAGAATGAAAGAGATTGCCTGGTGTAGATCAATGAGCACCTTGGGCACCCGAATGGCGGAAAGTAAAATTCATCACTAGCACCTTTATGGTGTGATGGATGTATGTATATTATGAATAATAACAGACCTATGTCGTATATCGTGACAGATAAAACATACTGCGCTGACCCTAGGCTTACTGGGAACATGACAGGAAGATGATGTCAAGATACTGCAAAACTTGGACCTGGAGGTCTACTCTGAAACTCCGAACGATTAACTCACATCTGTCCGTCTTTCTCACGCCACTGCGTGTTTAAATAAGAGCGACAAAGACGCAAAGATTCGATCGAACGAAATAAAGAGTAACGCCTCTGCTACTGAATTTCTCAAGGTCAAGGTCAAATTAAAAACTTATAAATACTACAAAATATTTGAATTACTATTGAAATGTATTTGCATATAAACACAAGAAAACAAATCGGAATAACAATCTGTTATTGTGTGCCATTATATTATTGTTAAAAATATTAAGAACATAGAGTATTTTGTGCAAGAAGTGTAGAGGAAGAATGAAATCACCAGCTAATGCGAGCGTGCTCCTGTGCACCCTGGTGTACGCATAAGGCCAAAAATTTGTACACCGCTGTGTGCTTTAACCGTCCGAAGTGTAGTGAAGTAAGACCTAGACAGTACTTACACAATATTTCTTAATCTGGTCACTTTTTCTTTAAATCAAATTAGTTTTTATGGAGTTATAGAGGTCTGTTCTTTTACTGTGGATTTCAAGATTCTATCTACAGTTAGAAGTAAGTTTACTGAACAGTTTGTTTTTGTAAAATTGCAAAAAGAACAAAAAGAACTTGCAAAGCTGTATCTCTACATTTTGCCAGCGTTTTTGAGTTCCTAGTTATCGGAGGACCTTAAACATTACTAATACACGGCATATGAGGGCTTATCTATATGATAGTTCTCTTCCAGTCAATCCTATCCAATCTAGATAATATAGACGACAATTCTCATTGAATTCTTATTAAATTTCTAACATAGACTACTTACGACACTGCTGCTAGATAGAGCGATAGAGCCTTTAAATTTTTCGAATTGCTGAGGCACATGCCTCTCTTAGTAGATGGAAGAATAAAGGAAGAATGGGCTATATATAATCCACCACCAATAAAAATTGGCGGGTATTAAGGCCAACGGCTTAACGTGCCTTCTGAAGCATGGAGAAATTCGAGATGACATTTTGGTCACCCATCCAACGACAAGCTTTAGCGAACATTGCTTATTTTACGCAATCGCAGGCCAGCCGCACTGGTCACTGCGCCATCGAGCTTGTTGCCATGTAGTGGTGCATGTAGGTAATATAAAAATAACATAATAATAACTCTAAAAGGGATGGGACACGCGACGTATATTATTTGGTATCATAAGAGCCCTTTTGACTGTGATTTTTGCTTAAAATGGCCAATTTTGGCGTTCTTGATCTCAGAAACAAAAATACATTGACAATTTTGACTTAGTGAATAGTGTAGAATAGATATTGACATATTTCGTAGCTGCCTCGGTTTTTGTAAATTTTGCTTAACCGCCAAGGCGCGCCAAGGCCCATTTTTGAGCCCCTGGATAGAACTATACTATTCTATGCAAATTAAATAAAAAAATAGAATTTTATCTGTAATGTAGTCGAATAGTTCGTAGCGGTCTAGGATTTTTAAAACATCATTGATTTAATATAGAAAAAAAATCTTATTCATAACAAAAAAACTTCGAAAATAGCTTTAAGTTAACTTTGAATATCTCCTTTCTACAATAATATTTTTGAGCAAAATTTACACTAGAATAATCCTATCTCAATAAACACGATAAACATAATTGCAAAATTACTACGAAATGCGATGCACCGGCCGTCTAAGTATGAGAGGAGTGAGATTTGTAATAGGGCTCTTAACTGATGAGTATAATTTGATTAAGATACCTAATTTAAAAGTATTGATGTTCATTGCGGCCAACGTGCAAACATTCGGAATAATTTATTAACCTTGTTGTGCCGACGACTCGTGAAGTTCCACAACCGCCTTGTACTATGTTGTTGTAGCACTCATTTATTTCCTCATCTCGCCTCGGGCACACCGGTTTTTTATATTTAACGTATTTTTTATGATTCGTTAATAAGTGCAGTCAACAGGGCTCTACAGACTGCCGTATCTCACTTCTGTTTGCTTCTCATTTTTATTTATTTTCTCACAATACATTAAATAGTTCTGGTATAAATACCTAATACGATAAAGCAGCAAACGAAAGAATGTTAGAAAAAATATTATAAATAAGGTTCAGAAAAAATATGAAAAATTATGGTCCTGATGCCGGTATCGAACCAGCGTCCTCCGCTATTTATTAATTTCATTGTAGATTCTGTAACATATCATGTACAATGAATTTTTTTTGAATTCACTCTTAGAACATGAAAATATGCATAACGGTGATTAGTTTGAGTGTCTGTGGAGATCGCGTTAAGGGCGCTTCCTAAGATTAGTGCGTTTAGGTGTATGCTGGCCAACACCTCTGCTTTGTATATCTACCAATCAATTACTAAAAAAATACACACCTAACATTTTATGTTATGCAATCATCAAAATTCTGTTCAGTCGATAGTAGTACCTACAAAACTGTTATTATTACTATAATTAGTAATGCTACAAATTTCCAATACTCTAACAGTTTTAATTAAAGACAAAGGTTAAAGACTAATAAATAAAGGAAATCCCGCACATTTTTGTATTACTTACCTACTAATTTCATTAACATCATTGTAAAAAATAGTTCATTTTATTATAGAGTTTGCAGAAATAATAATATATTTGCGTACCTATTTTAAACACTGTATTTGATAAAATACCGACTGAGAGAGTGACAAGATATATTTAAAAATAACAATAAAAAGCACTAAATTAACAACCAGGGTTCCAATTTAAATGCAAATGTTTGAAACACAAATTAGTCGACCAGCTATAAGCTAAGTAAGGGTTTTACATACTTATCTACATAAATCACGTGCTTACCACACGCTAAACTAAATAGTTGTTATAATTAATATGTTTTAAATACACATATCGCTCAGTTATGTACATAATTTAAATATACAAACGATACAATAGACATTAAGCGTATAACTAATATACATAACATGTTAGTTATTTTGTAAAATGATCACCTTTTTTAATAGGGCCACAATGTTGGGTACATTGTTATAAAAATAATTTCAATCGGAGACTCTTATGCTGTTAAGCCTCGGTTTAGTAATAAGTATTTATTTTTGCCATTTAATGATTCTTACTCAGCTCTTCGGTAGACTGGTAGAGAATGCCTCATGGCATTAAGTCCGCCATTTGTACTATATGTATGCAATGAAGTTTAAATAAATAAAATAACAAAAAATTTAAGCATTATAAACCAGAGTCAAGAAATCCAAATGAGTTATTTTCGAATAAACACTCCATAATTAAAAAGTTTCATTTATATACATTGTACATACCTAAATAAAATCAGATTATTGTCATAAAAACAAATAATAAGTAAGTTCGATTTAGACCTAATTAGGCAAATTACGTTTTCAGCGCACCAATGTTTAATCGCCTTTACCAGATTATACCTTTTTTATTAATAATATACAACATTTTAATTCCATTAAGTTATAACATTTTAAGTTCTTCTTTTTTGTTTAGAAGAAAGAAAAATAACTTTGAAAAATATGTTGTATTGATTTAATAGTAGGGAATGTAATTCATGATCTAGCCAGACACAAATATGTCAAAGATTTAAATATCGAATTATAAGAAGAAGATGCTTACCTACTTCTAACAAACATATATATTTATTAGACCAAAAGTGAGAGTGAAAAAAATTTCGACTATATGCTTATAGAGACTATTTGTAATCGATACGGTACTAATCATTATAATTGAGTATTATTTACCTCAACATTTAGTAACCCGAGACAGACATACTATTCTGTCAGTTCGACACGGTCGAAATTAACACCTACTTTCTTATGTTAACTTTACCACTTTTCATTAGCAATACGAATTTTGTATGATGTAGGTTATTACCTATTTAGTATTTTTCCTGCGACAAATGTTAACAGACTACCTCTTGGCAAAGACCGGCGGCCGAATATTGATATCACTACCTGTGTAGCTAGATAAAAAATAATTTTAAATAGAGCAATTAATTAATAATTTTTACTTAAATTTTCCAGTGTTTTTCCTACTGAAAACAAAAAGGTAAAGGTGGTGCTATCTTCTTGTCCACTGTCACCATGAGTAGAGAAGATAGCTATGGAAGCTATAGCTATCACTATGTTATAGACTGAAGGACCGACTGTGTCTCTAAGCATTAAGCATAATGTAATCGGTCACCCATTAAAGACATATCATCAATACTATTATACTATTCTATCAAAATATGAAAATTGTGAGGAAATAGAAAAAAAATATAATGTTTCGGACGTTTATATTAATTTACTTTTCAGTAATTAATTGGTGTTAGATGCATCAATGTAAGATTAATAAAATTGAAATAAAGCGGATGTAATACTGTTTCTATGCATATTTTATTATTTTTACAAAACTTTATATCATACAATCATTCATAATAATGCTAAACAAAATAAAGTTGCGCGCGAACAATAGCATACTGCTTTGTTTATAGCTTAATAAGGCTGGAATTAATGGTTCTTAACATAATAGATACTGCAAATGCCACTGATTTCATAACCTCCCAAGGGAGACATCGCTTTTTCGCCCTAAAATTTTCGTGTTAGCCTTGCATTAGACTTAATACTCTACACTTAACGAATAAGGTCGAAGATACGTTGCCGGATGATTTGTTTGTGGCGTTTCTTAAATAGGTGTAGATTAGGTGTATACATAGGATTCAATTTTCGGGGCGTGGCGAATCAAGCACCGTGACACAATGTATTCAAAGCGCGAATATTCGGCGGGCGAAATTGCAGTATAAATTAGAAGACTTTTATTTGCCATCGGCACTTGCCATGCGAGGGTAGTAACAGACGGTCCCGATTCCGAATAATTCGTTAGATTTATTATCGATCTGTCAATTACAAGTACTCGGTGGAAGGAAGAGCCAAAGTATGTTCGCGGAGGGTAAATATAAATGATGCATGGCTCGTGTAGCGTGATAGTTCAAAGGACTACGCCGTCAATTCTACGTCCAGTGGCTTCCTTGCGCATTCGCTATCCGCCCTGCATTAGCGTAGTACCAACGGTCGATGTTTAAAAATAAATATTTTTAATCAAAGTAACAATTCTTGCCCGCGGATTTACTGTTCGCTATAAATGTTTGAATTTGTTTGTTGCAGGGCCGAGCGCTTTAGAGCCGCGCTCGCCAAGCGCCTTAACGTCTACCGCCTCCAGCATGCTACTGCTGCAGACACACGTAAGTATTTTTTTATTGTAAATATAATTACTAAATAGTAATGACAAGAAACTAATAAATTACTAAAGACTTCAAAATACACTTCAGGAAAATTATCCGTATCACATAAATATTTACGAAACAAAATATAGTGCAAAATTGTGTATTAGAGGCAAATACCTAAACAAAATACACCATTTACTCCACTAAACTAACGTCTACATACATATATACACACACATGTATACTTTTCTAAACATTCAGTCATCACTAACACCTATCGGGTTTCTGGGGGTGTTATGTATCAAAAAAGGAGTATGAAGCTAAATAAAGAAAATTAGTTTAAAAAAAATTAATACGGCTTTATGATCAGTAACTATTCTGTGAGGTCCCGAAATTGTATTTACAAGCGAATACAAACAATTCTCAATTTGATAGTTCCAGTTTATTGTAATGCAATGGCACCCTTTTAAATATATAATGACAGTCATTAGAACACCTGCAATGCCCCTCGAAGCTTGTACGTCACACAATGGCTTTACTGAGGATTGATTGCGGCGGTAAAGTAGGTAGTCACTACAATGCTCGCCATTGGTGCGCTTCGGCCGTCCCAACCGACCACCACCTCCTATTTCTACGACGCCTCCAATATTGATTGATTTTTCTATTACAGAGCAACTACGGTTCGTCCTTCACTGATCTACTGTCACCACAATATCAAGACGACTCATCCGAAATATTAGAAGAAAATCTCGATCCGTTTCCGGACGTGGAATTTCATGCTCCAATTCCACCTGAAGTTAAATCGCAAAGAACTACCCCTGTGAGTGATCCTGCCTCACCCACCCTTGGCCCTGCGCTACCGAGTTTCGAGGAAACTTATTCAGTTCGTTACCCGAAACAGGAGTTGATTGAATTCGGAATAAAGATGGACGAAGACTGTTACAACGTTGGCGCCTATTCGCATCAGGGACATACCTCCACTCAACTATTATATCCTTATCATCAACCAACAATTCCATATGTTCCGTCAACTTATTACGCACCTCCACAACCGTGCAGTCCTACCTTTGATACTGGAGGAGTGACCCATAATCAAGATTCGTACTCGCTCCCACCGTTCCCAAGTTCAGTTGACTTGCACATATCTACAGACCAAAGCTCAAGGCAAAGACGAGCTTCTCTGCCTGTACAGCGATCAGAATCTAGCAGTTCGAATGATAGTCCAAAATTGCACGGTGGAAGAGTGCACTGCATGCAAGCATCGAATCCGAGCTCTGCATCTAGCTCGCCCGGGGGGCCACCTACTGAGACAACTGGACCCCGAGCTGCGCCTTCTTCGCCTAGCCAGCTGTGTGCTGTTTGCGGGGATACAGCCGCTTGCCAACACTACGGAGTTAGAACTTGTGAAGGATGCAAAGGGTTCTTTAAGCGAACAGTACAAAAAGGCTCGAAATATGTATGCTTAGCGGAGAAGTCCTGTCCTGTGGACAAAAGGAGACGTAATAGGTGCCAATTTTGTCGATTTCAAAAATGTCTCGCTGTTGGAATGGTTAAAGAAGTTGTGAGAACTGACTCGTTAAAGGGCCGACGTGGAAGATTACCTTCCAAGCCAAAATGCCCTCAAGAATCACCGCCAAGTCCTCCAATTTCTCTAATAACTGCTTTAGTTCGAGCCCACGTGGATACTTCTCCTGATTTTGCAAACTTAGATTACTCGCAATACAGAGAGCCCAATCCTATGGAGCCACCTATGTCAGACTTGGAAGTAATTCAGCAATTTTACTCTCTGCTGACAACATCCATTGACATGATAAAGCTGTTCGCAGAGAAAGTTCCAGGCTTTGGAGATCTCTGCCTTGAAGATCGGGAACAGTTGTTTGCTTCCGCCAGACTCGAGCTCTTCGTATTACGGCTTGCTTATCGCACAAGACCTGAAGATACCAAGCTCACATTCTGCAATGGCCTCGTACTCGACAAGAGACAATGCCAGAGGTCTTTTGGAGAATGGCTTCACTCTGTGCTCGACTTCAGCAACTCTTTGCATTCAATGGATATCGACATTTCGACGTTTGCATGCCTCTGTGCGCTGACTTTGATCACAGGTGCGTATTGATTTGATTATTATCAGATATTATTGTCAAAATACACCTAACTTTAAATGTTAATATCTCAATATTGAATAGTGGATATGGAATTACGGAAAAACTCAAGTTTATTTTTTTTGTCAACAGAGAGGCACGGCTTGAAAGAGCCTCACCGGGTTGAGCAGCTGCAGATGAAGATCATTGGATGCCTCCGCGCGCACATGCCGGGCGGCGGGGCGAACGCGGGCGGCGCGCCGCACTTCAGCCGTGTGCTCGGCGCGCTGCCCGAACTCCGTTCGCTCTCCGTGCAAGGCCTCCAGCGCATCTTCTACCTAAAGCTAGAAGATCTCGTGCCGGCGCCGCCCCTCATCGAGAACATGTTTCGCGCCAGCCTTCCCTTTTAGGCATCCCCTACCCGAGGACCACTCCCGCCTTCTTATGCATTCTCCTTCGATGTTTAGAGCCGACTCCGTTACTTTTAAGTGTTTAGATATAAAATATTTTTCTATAGATTAGTTGGACTTTCTGAAGAATGCGATCTCCCACGGTATCGGTTCGTGCTAAGTATGTTTTATAATGTAAGCGAAGAAGACAATCATTGTGTAAGTCCTATTGTAACTTAATTTATTGTAAACTTATAAGTGTTCGACTTATTTGGGTGTGATTTCGTTTAAACGTAATAATGTTGTGTATTTAGTCTGCATTTGAGTTACCGCTCGTGATCAATGGCATCTTGTCGTACAAATATTCCTATGTTATTTACTTGTGTATTATTTAGATAAGGGAAATCTAGTCACAAGACTTAGAAATGTTAAATGTGGCTCGTAATCACCGAGCTTTTATATTATATAAGAGAATGAGTAGACATTTGATGTCCTGCCGCTGCCGTGCGTGGGCGCTACGTAGTATCGCGAACGCACGACGACAGCAACACGCGCTTCGGGCGCTCGTCGCGGCTCACCAACTTACGAGTGTCGGAACAGATGATTGTTGGAAGTTACCCTTAGGTTTAAATTATTTTATAAACATTTTAGACGCTAGGATGGACGTTAATGTAATTTGTTACGATAAGGCAGAGAAAAAGTTCAGCATAAAACTATAATATCGTTGCTTCTAAATCCAACGTGTCTTAAAAGAGTACCTTTTCTAGATAGAATTAGTGTAGAGGCTTATGTATCTCTATCCACTCGCATACATATTATATATGTAGTGAGTGGCACTAAAACATATCACTGTTCTTGTTTTGTATTATTATGCAGAGATACGTTTGTCTTTGTAACCTTTGGCGCCTAGAATCCTTATGAAGGAAAGTAAATATAATTAAATAAATTGGTATTTGATGTCAGGCCTTAGCGGCGTGAAATAAGTACAGTATTCCTTACGGTAAAAAATAATGCATTAATGCGCAACATTTTAAAAACACATATCTTTTGTACCTACTTAGACTTGTTGAGGACTTTTTCTTTTGAAAAATTAGGATAGACCTTGACGGACCAAGCTGTGAGCTGGTAATAGTTAGTAAAATTATAAAACCCTACCTTTTGTAAACTGAAATTTCATAATTATTATAAACTTTACTGTATTAACTTAATATATATCGGAAAGTTGCCTTGCCCCCTTTAAACTATAAGTTTAAATGGAAAATACCTATTGCAGACTGCTTTATTAGTGGATCACGTTTACCTTGAAATCTGATATTAGCATAATTTCGTCAGATGTAGCACTGACACCGTCCAAGATACAATCCGCAGGAATAGAATACGTACAACCGACAAAAACTATTTTCAGTTGCATCCTGACAAAATAATTATTTAAATTTTTCGTCTATACAGATCTAATTATTCTCGATAGAATCGAACTTGTCTTTCAACCTTGTTAGCAATCTAGTTTATGAAAATTATAGCTCTATCAATATTTAACCTTCTTGAGACCGATGTAAGTTATGTATTTTATTAAAATTAGATAAATTGTTGTTATTGTATCAACATTTTTGAAGCGACTTGTTAAAGTAGTCAGGGCGAAGTGATAATTTCTAGATTGTAAATGTTGAGATATTTATAAAGACGCGTGAAAATTGATAATTAAGTAGGTAAGTGATTTTGTACGAGATTCATAATATTTTGATACAATATACTTAATGCTGGACTTTTTACTCGTACGCCAAAACTTCTTACGTTAGTTATTTTCATAGATATCTAAGATGGTAATCAAGAAATATGACGTTACTTACACGTAGCATGGTTCTTAAATGAATTACGGTGTACCTAATACTTTCTTGGTTGTGCTTCTTTACCTACCTACTGTTAGATACCAGTTAAACTTAATAGAACTTTCAAATATTTGTAACTTTGCTGTCGAATTCGAATCGCAGACACTTTTCAGGACATCGTTGGAAAGTTGTTGCTCGACAATAAATTAAATTGCATTCTGAGCGATGTCGATTGTTCGAATTCGATTGTGACCAAACTACTGTGTCAATACTATCACCTGATAATAAATTGCACTTAAAATACTAAATAAATTTAATTCATTATTTAAGTTCTCTTCAAGTTTCTGGAGCGCCAAACATCAACTTTGCGAGCATAAGTATTTGAACGTAGATTAACTTAGAATAATAAAATGTTTTAGCGATGAAAATTATTAAACTGACATTTACTTGCCTTTTAGGTGAATAAATCAGTAAAGTGAGATCTCATGAATTATTTGTCTTTTGCATTTTTGTATAATTTTGTACAGAACTATTTTTATAAGCCGTAAATTGTAATAAAATTCAATGTCTTTTTAGTAGCTACTTTTATCTCTAACGATAACTTGAAGAGAATCTACATCCATTAAAACTGTTGTGATAAGTAATATACCTACCTACTTGCATTTTAACTATTTACTGTTAAACACCTGAGATTAATTAAATGTACCTTCCGTGACTTAAATACTGCATTTCTTTTTTCACTTTATGAATTTTGCTTTGGTTATGTTACAATTATTTTCTTTGTAAATATCGTCAGAATATACTGACGCATTCGCGTCAATTGAATTATTTATTTTATTTTGATTTGTATGTAGGATAGAATATCTTAAAGGTGGCAAACAGGACCTTAAGGCGCCTGTGGTATTCTCCTATTTCTCCTCCCTTAATTATAAACATGATGCCTCGATACCTAGGGACCATGCTTATAAATAAAAACTGATCGTCTCATCATCATCATTAGCCTATTAATGTCCCGGGTGGGGAAAAGCTTTTTTTACGATGGAATGGACGGATGGAAGCATACAAAGAGGAAGAATCATCAGTTACTTTAAATTCCATTTGCCTAGTAAAAAACGAGGCTACAAAGAAATGCTTGGAACATAAATAAATATTTCGTAACTCATTATCTAGCCGAAAGTAAGCAATTTGTGTTAATGTGTATTTTCCAACCCTATTTATCACTTACCTACTTAGTGCCGTGTGGTGACGGCAGAGCAGAATACAATTGTCACCACCCCAAATCTCTCCCGCGGGTGTCGTACAAGGGTTAAATAAAACAGTGATGAGGAATGGACAGCATCGTTCCAGCAAGCTTGGGTTTGCTTTATAAACTATTTGATTTTAATTTTAACATTATATAAATGTTAATAGTTTATAATGCAAACCCAAGCTTAACCGAACGCACGGTATTTGTAAAAATATCTGCTTTGGAATGTTTAAATTTATTTCTACATTGCGAGGGGTACCCGTTGGCTTACAACTTGAAATGTAAAGGTTTGGGTGAAATGTTAAGGTGTCTTGGGTGGCCGAGCGGTCAGGCACTTGCCCAGATAGCAGCGGACGCGGGTTCGATTCCCGCCTCAAGATCATAATTTTTCGAAATTATTTTTCTAACCACCAAAATCTTTGTTTCATTAAAACAGTTGCAACTGATCGCGCAATCGGTTGAGAAAAAGGACATAATTACAATTTATTTAAAAAACAAAAGTACTCAACGGACGCCGCTGTCAGATGAACTAAGAGCTTTTTGTTGAGAACTTTTCGTGCATTTAGATCAAACACCCGTGTTTCTTTCCCATGTGAAACCTGACTATAGTAGGTACATTAAGTATATTAATTGGGATATAAATAAAAACATTATCTAATAGGTACCTAACGAATAAAATGTTAGGTGACTGGTGATAACAGAGAAGAATACATTTACGCGAGGAATAAGCAGTAGCGTTCCTGCCACACCATCATAGCAAATCTTCGATTAAGATACTGCAATTAAAGTTTCAGATGAATTGTAATATGCTTTTCCTTTTCTAGATTCAGATTTTTCTTCTCTCCATCTAACGACAACTCTCTATAACGTCAAAATACACGTGGTCCCTTGAGTGTCGTTATATAGAGTCTAAACTGTATTTTCAAAAAAATGTTGCATATCACTCTTTCTACAATTATTTTTTATTGTTATCTTTAAATTTCAAAAGGGCCTCAAATTCTTATGTGCCCAAGGAAAGACTCCCCTGCAAACAATACAATATGTATATGAATTCTGTCTATAGAATATATGTTGGGTATTTTTATTGGCGAAGACCCTTTTGACGACTCAACTTATCAGACAGATGTTCACACTTACCGTCTTAGTAATACACTGGTAGTAAATATGGTATAGCTATTCCGCGTTTTGTCTTCGTTTCACAAACATGATTTTGAATGCGAGGATAAAGACAAAACACTGACTGCCGCACTCAGAGACGTCAATTAACTTTAATGAGTATTTAATGTCAAAATTTTTTATTCAAATCAAGACCATAGACCCGGCAAGAATAGAGACTAGGTTTGAATTGTCATTTTTTGACGTTAAGTACTCATTAACGTTATTTGACGTCTCTGAGTGCAGCAGTGAGTAATTAGTCTATACTAAGCCTTGAGTTTCGTTTCGTCAATGACGATATTATTCAAATACTGAAGATATGGATGAATAGGCTAATTCCCCTTGCCGTCTTTAATGAATATTAAAACGGCAATCGATCATAAATCATTGAAATTAGGAGTGTTTGCCGCGTTTCGTGGTGTCAGTCAGATTTTTTTTCGATAATTCTTAAATTGGTACAGAGTGGATTTTGTGCAGTGAAAGTGGTGTAATTTTGATCCACAAGCATCCGTGTAGATGTGCAATTATGCAGAATCATCGAAAATAAGTCTCATGATGTGTTTGATGTTGTGGTGAAGATCACTATAAAAAGTGGTTTTATCCATTTCATCAAGCACCATCATTAACTCTGTTACCATTCAATTCGCGCCAAGCACTCCCTAGATGCGTTAAAATATGTGGCACCCATATTATACTTTTCACCCACTCATTATTTCATAAGACTACAGATAAAATATACACTAAAGACTTGGCTGTATGGGCTAGACCCTTTGCTTTCCTTAAAACATAGGGAGAATTAAAAAAAACATTGAAATTAGTGTGAAGATCCCTTTGCCTTCCCTGAAAAAATGGTTGTCATTGTGAAATGTCAGTAAGTAACGTCAAAGTCAAAATTTCCAACCAAATCTTTCTTCCAATCTTCTACAAAAATAAAGAAAAAATAGGCAGGTTTATAAAATATTGAGCCTATTTTACTATTATTATGGTAATAACAATTATGTTTGTCGATTTCAAGACTTTATAATAAAAGAAAATAATTTATAGACCAATAATATCTTTTTAGGCGATCTGAATTTTATACAGTGTTGTTGTATGGTATTGTAATTCTGTATTTAGTATTCCATGCTATAAATCTACAAGATGTCTGATAAAATAAGTTCTAAAGATGGACTAGACAAAAATCTTGAAGACTTCGAAATACAGGAAGTCCTAAGAAATGGTACAGACCTCAGAGAATATGCATTACAAATAGAAAAGGGTATAAAAGAAGCAGAGAAAACCTCGATCGCGGATTACTTAAAGGAAAGTCAGAACATTACTTCACTTCATACTCAAATAGAAGAATGTGATAATATTCTTGAGCGTATGGAAAGTATGCTCACAGTCTTTCAGGTAAATAAATCTATAGTTTATCCAAATCTAGGTGTTTTAATTGTAACCATGTCCAACTAAACTTTGTTTTCAACAATGTATGTAATTATTATTTCAGAATGATTTAGGTAGTATCAGTAATGAAATAATATGTTTGCAAAAAAGGTCAGTCAGTATGTCTGTGCAGCTATCTAACAGGCAAGTTCTAAAAGGACCACTTTCTTCATTTATTGAAGATATGGCGGTCAGTGAAACACTTATATTGTAAGTATAAATCACAGTACCAACTATTATAAATTAGGATTGCAACTTGTATAATATAATGTATTTTACAATATGACTGTTATGATACTCTGCTATACTCTACTATTATATGATACTCTACTATTACTGATTATGATACTCTGTTGCTTACAATTCTCAATTAAAATTATGATAAAAGCCTTTAGTTCAAGTCAAGTTGAATTTTGGATTATATTTTACTTTTTAAGTTAGGCAACAAATCAATTATTGCATAAAAACTTCCCTTTATCATTTAAGTATTATTATACTATAGAATAATGTTATTATTACCTTGCCCAAGTTAAGAACTTTGTAATTATTCTTTTTCAGTGGAATCAACAGTGTGCCAGTAACAGATAAAGAATTTATGACACAATTAGCAATATTAAATCAAAAACTTAATTTTGTAAAAGAGCAAGATTTCAAAGAAACCAAAGCCTGTCATGATGTAAAAGATGTCCTAGAAAAATTAAAAATAAAATCTGTAGCAAAGATACGAAATTACATATTAGAACAAATTTATAAATTTCGTAAACCAATGGCTAATTATCAGATACCACAAAATGCTATGTTGAAGTACAAGTTCTTTTTTGAATTTGTATTAGCAAATGAAAGGAATGTAGCTCAGGAAGTGTGCAATGAATATATTGATACTTTAAGCAAAGTCTATTATTCCTACTTTAAATCATATGCATCAAGGCTAGACAAATTAAAATATGAAGAAGCACCATCAAAAGAAGATTTAATGGGAATCGAAGATGGATCAAAGGGAGGCTTCTTTCAAAAATCAAATTTAAAAAATAAAAGTACTATATTCACAATAGGAAATCGGGGTGATGTTCTTGCACAACAACTTGAAGCTCCAATTATAGTGCCTCATGCTCAGCAAAAAACAAAGGTAAAAATTATATGAAACTTGTTTTTTTTTATTAGTCATCATCATCACCAATTTGTTTCTGTTATAATTTGTATTGAGCATAAGCTATAGGCAGAACAGCATACTTCTTATACCGCTTTGCAATACGCTGCGATTAACATGACTGATAGATGGCATTACATGGAAACTAACATAATTGATAAAATGTGTATTAATTCACTTCCTTACTGCTTTGGGCATAAATTGGATTCATGGTGCTACATGCACATACATGTGCAATAGGGAACAAACATTCAAAAGATTTCCATACACCCATAGTCATGCCTTGTTGTAGATAGAGCATTATAAAGATTATTTAGGCTATTTTTCTGATTAAACTTTCAGTATTCATATGAAGCATTGTTTCGGAGTCTTCAGTATGCTCTTGTGGATAATGGTTGCCGTGAATATTTATTTACAACTGAATTCTTTCATGTCAAAGGAAGTCATGCTCAAGAACTGTTTGACAGAATTCTTGGAAAAACATTATCTTTACTTGTGGTAAGTATTACTATTTTGATTTTCATTTGAACATTATACAGGGTCATTTGTATAACATTAAAAACCTCTCAGGAGTAGATAGATACCTAACATCTTAACCAAAAATGTTGTTACGACTTTTGATAATTCATAAGTTTTTACTTTCATAATAAAATAAATACTAATTTAATTTACCACTCTAAAGTCAATAACTCTATGTACACCTACTTGCATCGGCATTAGGCAACGCGCAGGCCTAGCATAGCGTCGTCCTTTCGTTTAAGAATGAAAAATATACGAAGATTTTGGGGTTAGAAAAAGAATTTCGAAAAATTATGATCTTGAGGCGGGAATCGAACCCGCGTCCGCTGCTATCCGGACAGGTGCCTGACCGCTCGGCCACCCAAGACACTAATTAACTTGCCGAAATTCTTCTAACCTTTACACTTCACGTTGTAAGCCAACGGGTACCCTCGCAATGTAGAAATAAATTTCAAACATTCCAAAGCAGATATTTTTACAAACACCGTGCGTTCGGTTAAGCTTGGGTTTGCTTTATAAACTATTCGATTTTAATTTTAACATTATATAAATGTTAGAAAAATTAGTACAAAGATTTTGGGGTTAGAAAAAGAATTTCGAAAAATTATAATCTTGAGGCGGGAATCGAACCCGCGTCCGCTGCTATCCGGGCAGGTGCCTGACCGCTCGGCCACCCAAGACACTAATTAACTTGCCGAAATTCTTCTAACCTTTACACTTCACGTTGTAAGCCAACGGGTACCCTCGCAATGTAGAAATAAATTTCAAACATTCCAAAGCAGATATTTTTACAAACACCGTGCGTTCGGTTAAGCTTGGGTTTGCTTTATAAACTATTCGATTTTAATTTTAACATTATATAAATGTTAGAAAAATTAGTACAAAGATTTTGGGGTTAGAAAAAGAATTTCGAAATATTATGATCTTGAGGCGGGAATCGAACCCGCGTCCGCTGCTATCCGGGCAGGTGCCTGACCGCTCGGCAACCCAAGACACTAATTAACTTGCCGAAATTCTTCTAACCTTTACACTTCACGTTGTAAGCCAACGGATACCCTCGCAATGGAGAAATAAATTTCAAACATTCCAAAGCAGATATTTTTACAAAAACCGTGCGTTCGGTTAAGCTTGGGTTTGCTTTATAAACTATTCGATTTTAACCCCAAAATCTTTGTACTAATTTTTCTAACATTTATATAATGTTAAAATTAAAATCGAATAGTTTATAAAGCAAACCCAAGCTTAACCGAACGCACGGTGTTTGTAAAAAGATCTGCTTTGGAATGTTTGAAATTTATTTCTACATTGCGAGGGTACCCGTTGGCTTACAACGTGAAGTGTAAAGGTTAGAAGAATTTCGGCAAGTTAATTAGTGTCTTGGGTGGCCGAGCGGTCAGGCACCTGCCCGGATAGCAGCGGACGCGGGTTCGATTCCCGCCTCAAGATCATAATTTTTCGAAATTCTTTTTCTAACCCCAAAATCTTTGTACTAATTTTTCTAACATTTATATAATGTTAAAATTAAAATCGAATAGAAAAATATACGTATAAATGTCACGACAGTACAATAAAAACTAAAAAATAATTTTGCGCAATGATTGCGTTATATTAAAAGTCATTAAACAAACATTGCTGTTTATGATTTTAGTAGTGATGGAAGTTTTTTGATGTTTTAAAAATAATCCCGTATAAATGTTAAAAAAATTTGTACAAAGAATATTATGGTTAGAAAAGGTTCGAAAAATTGAAACTTGATGCGGAAATCGAACCGCCTCCTCGGCGATCCGGGCAGATGCTTATAACAATCCGCCAACCAAGACGTCAAGACTATAATTTATGAAACTTCTTCTAACTACAATATTCTTTGTAGTAGTATTAGTATTATTTTATATTTTTCCTTGCTGGCCTAGGGTCTTCCCTGGTTGCCTGGAAGCGAAAAAATAACGTAGAATAAGCCTGCCCCGACTCAGCCCTGTGTAGACCACCAATATGCACCTTGGGGCACAGAGTAAAATCAGCTAATATTCGCAATTTACATGATTAAATGATTTACTTACATGTGTTGTTGAATACTGATATTTTTATAATAATATAAAAATTTGTTCATTACAGAAAAATGTGGAGAATTATGTACTAGAGTGCTATGACTCTCTGGCATTGTTTCTTTGTATCCAACTAATTAACAGATACAGATGGATGTGCCATAAAAGAGCCGTTGGTGCGCTAGATAGGTATTTATACTATTACTTATTTATTTGATACCCAGACTGCTAAGATGGTTTTGAGTGTAACATATGTCTTGGTTGTTGGTAGTTATTTGTTTGCTTACTGAAGAATTTTTACTTTTTGGATTTGCTGCCTTGTAGACAATAACCTGTCACTATTTGGAGGCACTGTCAGATCTGGGTTTATGTGAAATTATGTTAAAAAGTGCTATAAATATAATGCAGAGTTATTTTTATATAACTGTTTTTTTAAATAAATATATATTTCATGGTAATTGCTATTTTTAGTTATTGGGATTCATTGCACAGCACATTATGGCCGAGACTTGAATACGTCTTGAAACTTAACATTCAAAGTGTGAGAGAATGTGACCCAGCAAAATTGTCAAACAAGGAATTGGGACCACACTATGTGAGTTTTATTTTTTCTACCCCTACATATTACTAAGGAGAAGGTAAATTAAGCATACCTTGTTACTAATAATGAAGTTGTTAAATATTTTATCATATTATCATTATTTTAGAAAATTATCTATAGATAACTCATTAATTTTGAATGCCTAGTTTATGTAAGTTTTATTTTATTGAAATTAAATACTGTCAGTTATAGTATCAAGGGGCTTCTTCTTCCTGACCTCATCATCATCATCTTCATCATCCGGGTCATCCACCTGATGGCGGGCTGCGGGCATCGAGCGGTAGCTCATGGCCCGGGATGAACTGAATGAACTCATAGGACATCAGTCCCCCGGTGGTCTGGGCCGCCGTCTTAAGACGGCGGGGTTCCCCTTCGCCACCCTTTGCTCGACCCCGGTCTGGTGGCGAGGCCCTTGGCGCGGTCTAAACATATGCCGGGTGGTTCAGCTAGGAGCCAGCGAGCGGGCCTCGACTTATGCCATGTACCCGAGGGAGCAGAGAGTAGGGGGGAGGGAACCTGGTGGTGGGTCAGTGAGATAAGTGGGGATGATGATGACGGTATGGTCCAATCCAGTGGTGTCATGTCCGGTGAGGTCACGGCGATCAAGCGCGGAGCACTCCCGACCCGTGGTACAACTGAGATGTCCAACTAGTTGTACTACGGGGATGTAAAGTTAACTATAGTTGAACTCTTTTTTTTATATTTATAATTATGACCCGTGGTACAACGGCGGAATTATGTCTAACTGGTGTGACCATGGGGATAAGATGATAGTGTAAAACAAATGAACGTCTACAAAACAAATGAACGTTTACAAAACAAACGAAAGTCTACAAAACAAATGACTATCGTTAAGTGATCTTACAACGATTTTCATCGTAAAAAATGGGTGCAATATAGATGGTAATAAAGTGAAATGTACCTAGTTGTTCCATAGATACATTAAATTCCCAGTAGTACAACTAGTTGGACCAAGGAAAGAACAACTCAATCGAGTTGAACTATTGGTAAAGATATAGAACAACCAGTTGAACCACGGGTAACTTTTCTTCTTCGAAGTACAACTAGTTGTTGTACTTCGGAGCAGAAAAGTTACCCGTGTACAAGTTATACAAGTTATATCTCAGTTGTACCACGGGTCGGGAGTGCCGCGCCACTCCCGACCCGTGGTACAACAAGTACTCTACGAACTCGCGCGATCAGCCGTGGCTTGGTTGTCGTGGTCGGTGGGTGTGCCCGCGCAGCAGGCCGCGTGCACGGGGCAATGTCCCGCGCTCGGCTGCGGGCGGCCGGCACTCCCTGCCTCGTTTCCAGTCTATCTGGGGTCCGCGCAGTATGTTTTCTCTCATATCGGTCAGACATCATCAAGCCATCCACTCCCTTTTGATTCATATCATCCATAACACCGTAAAGGTGATGAATGAATGTGTAGAAAAGAGACGGAACGGACCATGTCAAGAGATCGATGAACGGAGAGAGTGATTGGAATGACAGCATTCTAATCCATACTACTCTAAGTTTTGGCTTGGATTTTACAGTCGGCCCCAGCCTGACGCCAACCCTCTTTGGGTATAAATAGTTTCAAGAGTATACTTATTAAAATACTTAATACGGAAGTGTTTTAAAATACTTATTTTTACAATCTTTACATATATTTTTTTTACTTTTTTTTATAGATAACGCGTCGTTATGCCGAATTTTCAGCAGCTATGCTCAGCCTTAGTGAACAATTCCCATCGGAAGAATTGAGCAATCTTTTATTGATTCTCCAAGATGAGGTCCATTGCTTTTTGCTCAAAATGGCAGCAGAATTTACCCAAAGAATACAACAGTTAATATTTTTGATCAATAACTACGACATGGTGTTAAGTATATTGATGGAAAGAACTAGAGACAATACAAAAGAAGCAGAAAGTTTTAGAGAACAATTGCAAGCGCGGAGCACTGAATATGTTGAAGAGATATTAAGTCCACATTTTGGTGGGATGATGCAGTTTGTCAAAGAGGGGGAACTTTTATTGGGAGATGATAACAAATCTCAGTTACAAAGTTTGGAGAGGAAATCCCTGCCTTTGGTGGCATCCTTTAGCTCAGGCTGGAAACAAAGCTTAGCAGAAATCCATAGAGAAGTACTTGTATCATTTCCAAATTTAGTTACGGGCTCAGGATTATTACAAATGGCATTGACAAACTTTGTCCAGTACTATCATAAATTTGTGAAATTACTAACACCAAATGCCAGGACACAATTAGTGAATATACATGTTATAATGGTCGAAATTAAGAAATATAAAACTAACTATTAAATTAATGTTCCCCTCAAAAGGTCTGACTGTCCTGTCTAATATAATATTATAGAATATAGACATTATGTATATTATTATGTGCATTCTATATGTTTAAATTGTGTGGAATTCTGTAATTTGTAAAGAAAATATATTCTTTATCTATATAAAAAAAATCAATCAATCTTGATAGATCTTCTATATGCATTCCATTTGAACGAATTTGACAAAAAAATCATAAATTCCAATCTAAATCATAGATAATTATTCAAAACTAAATGAGTATGTATTATTATGACTTATTTTTACTTGCAAACAGCGAAGCTGCTTAAATAAATGATGGTATTATTATACTATTACTTATGTTTAAAAACTCTTGGTGTAGTTTATTTAATAAATGTGATTATATGCAACAATACATGCTTTTTTTTATGTTCATGGCTTAGTAATATTCGGTATACAGTGTGAAAAAAAGGGCCCTGAAGGGAAAGTATCTTAAATCTTTAATATAGCTCCTAATTACTGAAAGGAAACATTACATTATTTTTAAAAAGAAACTTCACTGCATTCACCTAATTCCCAAAAAGCTTAGCCGAACCGCCGAGATTTCATATTCTTTCTTTCAAGACCCTGTTTCTTAGAGGTAATTTTATCTCTTAATTCTGTTATTGCAGTTAAGTACCTTTTTAAAAATAAAGGAATGTTTCCTTTCAGTAAATTTGATCTATCTTAAAGTCCACACTACATTTAAAAAGATGTTCAAAAATGTTAATTGCTATTATTGAATAAAATAACGTTTACAATAATTTGGTATAGTAGGTACTCAATCTAGTTTAGTCTGCTAGTTCACCTCTGCCTACCCCTTCGGGGATATAGGCGTGACTTATGTATGTATATAGGTACTCCATCATGACGCCAGTGCACCGAGATATCGGGGTCTTTATAGTTATTTATTTGCTTAATTTAAAACCATTCCACAGCGTAAAAACAGTAGTTCAACACCTTTGAAGTTGAGGAAAATGGCGCTTTTGTCTAGACATTTAGGGTTGTCACTTTTATAATTTATTATATTCCACTTATTATGTTGATACGTGTAGTCTTCTATGCTGGCCTGGGAGCGAACAAATAAGGCCAGCCCCGACTCATCCCATGGGTGTCGTAAAAGTCGACTAAGGGAGATTGCCCAGTGTAGACCAATTAACACCTTGGGGCACCCGAATGGTGTGGAGGGCAAACCACCAACAACAGCATACCCAAAGAGGGTTGGTGTCAAGCAGGCGACCGGATGTAAAACCTAAGCCAAAACCTTGAGCAGTATGCATTGGAATGTTGTCATTCCAATCACTCCGTTCATCTGTCTCTCAACATGATCCGTTCTGTCTCTATTCTGTATATTCATTCATCACTAGTACCTTTACAGTGTGATGGATATGAATCAAAAGGGAGTAGATGGCTGCCGATATGAATGGAAGAGGAAACATGCTGCGCCGACCCCAGATAGACTGTTGCTACATGTAGTGTATTTTGGGTATTAGGAATATAATGTGGTGTAAAAGCAGAGCGGAGAAAGAGGATATGCTACACTGACCCCAAATAGCAGTTTAGTTTGTTATAGTGTTATTATAAATATTTTATTTTTAACAGTGAGTGAAAGGAAATTTATGAAAACAAATTATTTTAGTTATTACACATTTATTTCACGGAAACCAGCCTACTTCCAAAACGAAGTAGTTTCCATGTTGAAATCACAGTTTTCTTTTAACATAAAATTATAGGACACACATAAATGTAAAATAACCTGTTTGACAGTTGAAATAAAATGTGCCATACATTTTAAGCGCCTCCGAGACGGTCAAGAGGCTTCGCGTCAAGCTTGTTCATTTTCATTCTGTTGCTAGGTCAAACAGATCTTTTTTGTCTGTTTGATCTATTTGGGATAAAAATAATTTTCATCCCACCATCTCGGAAAAAGCGTTTTTGCTCTTCGATATCTGAGTGCAAAAGCCGTTTTTATCCTCTAGAGCATAAAGTAAATTTGAATTTAGAACATCGTGTGCATTCAGTATAAGAATTTAAATCATCATTAAACCTAAACCTAATTCTACCTCCATGGTGCCGAAATTATCATGCAACCTTTTTTAATTTGTTAAAAACTCGATACTCAGAACCTTTTTGGTGTACTTATTTGGAATTTGCTTTGCGCGCGCTATTTTCTTTTAACGTCATTTTGTTAAAACCTAGGAGTTACGTGACGGTCAATCAGCTTGGCGTCAATGTTGCTTTAAACATTTTGATCGTCTACAACGCTTGCTTGATGCTTGAGTCAAGCATTTAAAAGCTTTTTAGGTCTGTTTGATTTGTTTACGCTAGCAACGGAACAAAAACATACAGAAAATCAACGTGCTTGACTCAAGCTGATTGACCGTCTCGGAACTCCATTAGGGACGGTAATTTTATTAGGTACTTACAGGTGTATCTGTATGAATGTTGCGGGTGTGTCTGGGTGAATGGGTGTTTTGTGGGTGTCTAAGTGAAAGGGTGTTTTGTGGGTGCGTCTGGGTGAATGGGTGTTTTGTGGGTGTATCTGAGTGGATGGGTGAGTATTGTGGGTGTGACTGGGTGGATGTTGTGGGTGTCTGGATGGATGTTGTGGGTGTGTCAGGGTGGATGTTGTGGGTGTGCCTGTGTGGATGGGTGTTTTGTAGGTGTGTCTGAATGGATGGGTGTGTGTTCTGGGTGTGTATAGATGGATGTTGTGGGTGTGTCTGAGTGAATAGGTGTTTTGTGGGTGTTTCTGGGTGAATGGATGTTTTGTGGGTGTTTCTGGGTGAATGGGTATTTAGTGGATGTTTCTTGGTGAATGGGAGTTTCTGAGTGAATGGGTATTTTGTGGGTGTTTCTGGATGAATGGGTGTTTTGTGGGTGTTTCTCGGTGAATGGGTGTTTTTGGGTGTCTGAGTGGATGGGTGGGTATTGCGTGTGTGAATGTTGTGGGTGTTTCTGGGTGGATGGGTGGGTGTTGTGGTTGTGTCTAGGTGTATGCTGTGGGTGTGTCTGGGTGGATGGATGTGTGCTGTAGATGTGTCTGAGTGGATGAACTGTTGTGATTGTATTTTTTTTTGTATTTTGCAATTTCCTCGTTGGGGGGATGAAAAGTTACGTGTTGCACTCGAGTGCAAACATTTTTCACCTTGTGCCCTTTTGATTCCCTCGCTATCACTCAGGATTCTAATTTTTAGAATCCTTCGCTAGCTCAGTCATCAAAATTGAGCACGCGGTTAAAAAACAACTTTGCACTCACGTACAACAAATAACTATTGTTTTACCTAGCAACAGAATGAAACACACAGAAATTGAACGAGCTTGATGTGAAGCCCATTACTTACATCTTACATTACTTACACCCTTACAATATGTACAATAAAATACTAGATGAATAATGAACAGGTTTACAGTGTTAGCTAAACAAAATTAATAAGATAATTCGTTTATGTTGGAAACATTGCAGTAACATAATACCTGATTATCCCATTCATTATTTAAACAGATTTCCACACAGGTAATTGCCAATTTAAAGACTGAAATGATAATGGGAGATTTTTTAACACATCAGCTCAAGACTTTTCGCAACTTATTTTCGTACCTGATCTTAATAAATCCTTTGCATCATATAATGTGAATTCAATGAATACCTCAATCAAATGAAAACAGTCTTAAAATGAATAACAAAGGACCTACAACATGAAGCATATTCAATACAGATAAGTAGTTGAACTATACTATAGCTTTTAATTTTACAAATAGAGACCCTTTAATTTAGACAAACGATGCATTAAATTAAAAACGCCCTATCATTGGTGTTCCACATCACATTAGTCTTTAAGATAAATTTTACACAAAATGCTCTTCCATGTTTTCAGTGGTATTTACACGTGAAATTGGAACACTGGGTATATTTTTTTAAGGCTGTATGTGTCTTTAAATACTCAAAACACTTCAACACATTTTTGTTCCACATCACATTAGTCACTGAGATTAATTTTACACAAAATGCTCTTCCATGCTTTTAGTGGTTTTTCGCGCACAAAATCACACATCACACCTTCAAACACTGGGGATATTTTACTAGGGCCCCACATAAGTAATGTCTTTAATACTCGGGTATAATTATGTCGGCTCATATATATTAGACTAGTGAAAATAGCTTCTTCCATTTCAGGTGAGGCTGAAAAAAATATATTTGTTGATATAGTGTAATAATAGAGAATAGAGTTAGATCTAATAATTACTAAAATAATTTCAATGACAGACATATTTATTTCTAAACAATATAGATATTTTTTAGCCTGGTGAGTTGATTTCATTTCATGCAGTTGCAAATTTGTAGGTCAAAAGTTCTAAACGGCAATTGAACCTTGGGAATGATTATTATTAGGCATTTTGTTCAATATTAATTTGATATTTGTAAACTTTCTTATTATATTTAGGGCCTGTTTCACAATCGACAAATAAGTTCGGAGGAGCTTACTTGGCAGATCATTTGACAGTTGTAATATGAAATATGTCAATTGAACTGCCAAGTAAGCTACTTAGAACTTACTTGTCGATTGTGAAACAGGCCCTATGAATGTATTAAAGCTAGATGGAACAATGTAATCAGTCTCAATCCTCAGTTTTGTTTACTGAGATTATCAATAGTGCAATCAAGCACTACCATGAAAGTCATTAAAAATCATCAACACACTAGCAGGGGGTGAAATATAAGAAACCTAATCTTCAGGGATTTACTATGGACCTGTGTATCTATTTCATCAATAAATCCAGTAAAAATAGTGATTTCAAACCAGATGCTACAGCAAGTCTTACTGCCGCACTCAGAGACGTCAAATAACTTTAATGAGTATTTAATGTCAAAAATTTTCATTTAAATTTAGACCAAAGACCTGTCAAGAATAGAGACTATATTTAAATTGTCATTTGACATTCAGTACTCATTATCGTTAATTGACGTCTCTGAGTGCGGCAGTTAATTATTTAGAACTTAATCTGTGTTACTCTGTAAAAGGTTTTTAAGCCTAATCTAAAATTGGATGATAAATTCAAAGAATAATAAAATTATCTTGATACTTATGATTGTTACAAGGAATAGTTTAGATAATTTTTTTAAATAATCTTTAAATAGCACTTACAATTTTCTTTCAGCATATCCACAAACATATTCATGATAATTTCGCAATGAACTTTCATGTCCACTGGGTATGGCTTCAACAAAGGTCCCAACATGGATACAGAAAATAATTTAGAATTCTCTGAGTAGCCTTCTTTTTCTATGATTGGTAGCAACATATTCTTTACAATATTTTTGTGACACCATTTGGGCCCATGCCGTTTGGCCAAAACAATCAATGCAATTCTCAATTGTTTCATTTCCACAGGAATGGCTGCAATAAAAAAAAATCACTTACATTCACTTATCACACAGCCCTAAGTAAGGGGCTGCTATGCATAAGTCGCAGACAGATCGTCAAATTCGGCATTTCATAATCTGCCTTGTAACATGAATTATGGAACTAAACATACATAACAACAATCGACAATAACTGTTTCATGTGTTGAAAAAGAAAATATACTAGATATAGATATTACATCAGCTTTTGATTCAGATTAGATTATAATAGTTAATGTTTTTTTTTATGTCTATTAAAGTATGATAACTAATAATAAGTGAATACATAAAATGCCCGCCGTATGGTATTAGCCGTGTGGTGACGGCAGAGTAGAATACAATTGTCACCACCCCAAATCTCTCCCGTGGGTGTCGTACAAGGCGACTAAGGATAAATCAGTGACGAGAAATGGGCAGCAGCGTTCCTCTTATACCACCTAACAATATACTGCGACTTTCGAGCCCGATAAATGGCAATAGGCTCGCCACCTATTACATGGAACCGAACATAATTGGCGAAACGTGGGTGCTAGTTCACCTCTGCCTACCCCTTCGGGGATATAGGCGTGGTTTATGTATGTATGTATGTATAAAATGCCCTAAAATACCTCTTATATTCCGTATAGCAGTTTTAAACATTTCCAAAATTTTTGGTTCATTCCATTGAGTAATTTGATAGAAATATCTTCGGCTCAAAACATTCCTAATTTCTTGCACTCTATTGAACTTGTCTTCACATTTATAAAAATGTAATAGATATACCATGCACGTAACTAGAGGACTTCGTGCTGTAACAACATGTGAATATTGTATTAAAAATAAAGACAGAAAAAATAATCACAGTTTTGGGTAGATAAACTTAAATAAAACTTACCAATACCCATGTGGGCCAGGGGTAAAATATGTGACCAAACCTCAAGACACTGTTTTATAAGCGAAACGGCCTTGAATTGGATGCAATACAATGCGTCTAGCATAAAGAGTCTCAAACGACTTTTCATTTTATAATACCGACACACAATTGCATAAAAATGAGACATGCTTTCGATTACATCAAATTCTGGTGTCCGGTTCAATTTAAATATTGTATACTCAATATTACATAAGACACAGTCTATGATATCAATAGATGGCCATATGCTTCTCAGTTGATTTAGAGCATACAATAGGATTTGCTCTGACTTTGTCATAGATGGTGCTGGTGGTGAACTGACTTTATTGAACAATTCTAATTTCCTCTCTTCATTTTTCAAATAATCCACTAGACCAACAATAAAATGTTTTTGGTTCCACTTTTTAATAGTATCAATAAATTTCTGCATAGGCCCTTCAGTATTATTTGGATAGTGACTAGATATTTCAGCAATTTCTTTTTCAATTGTTTTACTAATTTTTGCAACAACAGAATCTGTAAATGGATAAAATTTATTATGCATATTTAAAAAAAAATATGTTTATAAACATTATAAACAAACATACACGCCTCTATCCCGAAAGGGTAGACAGAAGAGAATTAACATTCACTTTTTAAAATTGGAGTCAGATTATACTCAGTCGGCCACTATTTTATAAAGAAGTTATCATGAAATAAAAACATAGACAAACATACTAAATGGATTACCTGGAAGTTTTTTAGAGTAGTTCTTCACAGAATGTTTTCCGTACTTGTCAAGCATCTTACACAGAATACTTTGCTTGGGATGCACAACAGTTGTCTCTTTATTATTAGTACTATTCTCAGTTTTTATTTTAAGTTGCGATACTTCATCATTTTCATTAAATAAATCAAGGTCTTCATACGATACTATTTTAGCTTCTGCAATTTTATTTTCTTCTACAATAGATTTTGCACTTTCATGATAAATCATATTATTATTATCATTAATCGTCTCTAGCTTAATATCACTGAGTGTAGAACTTTCTTCTGATTTCGACTGTCTTAAAGAAGAGCTACGTAACATTCGTTTACAATCTACGTCAGGTTTGTCAGCAGACATCCTTTTCAGTCGCTTTCTTGTTCCTTGTGCTATATCTTCAGTACTTTTATCTGACTTACCAGTGGGAGACAGTTCTATTGCAGGTTTATTATTATTATCCCCTAAAGTGTTATTTTTTCGAGGACTATTCCTTTGAGTGTTTATATCTTCTACATATTTCGTTTTACTGCGAGTAGCAATAACTTTCTTTGAAGGTGACAAATTTCCTATATCTGTTATTTTGTCACACTTAGTTATGGGAATAACTAATTCTTTATGAACTTCAGTATGACTAAGTGTAGAAGATGAAAAACTGTTATATTTCTTAATGGGAGATTTTATTTTATTTTCTGCTGTTTTTGCCAAAGCTTGATCTGATACTGAATCTTGTTTAGAACTTGATTCACGCCTCTTGGGTATCAACCGTTCAACTTCTATACTGGTTGAACCTAAAGCAACACTTTCATTTTCTTTATAGTTTAATGCAAGTGGATCTGTCATCTTAACCTTAACACCATTTTCAACATTATTGTTTTTAGTTTTACTTTTATTGTTAATATTATGTGGTTCTGTCAGAAGTATATTCTCAAGTATGCATATTTCTTTAGAGTGTTTAGTTTTTAGATAATCTGGTAATATAACTGATTCTTTGAGTTTCTGTGGACTTGATGTTCTAAATATTAAAGGCGATTTAGAAACTTTTTTATCATCATCTTCATACAACATGACTTTTTCTATGCTATTATCAATTTTCTTTATTGTAATCGTATTATTTTTCCGAGGCTTTAATTCTTTTGCATTTTGCCCAGATTTTAATTCCGACATTACTTTCAATGCTTTCTCGTAAGCAATCTTGTTATTTAGTTTTATTTCAGATTCACTATTTACAGTAGATGCATTACGAGCTAATAATTTTCTATGCTTTCTTTGCATCTTTTCTAGTGGTGGGCCAGTGGCTCTTTGTATTTTCGTTTTAGGCAATAATTTACGCTTAAATTTTTCTAATTTTGTAAGTTTACGAACATTGAGTGATTTTTTGCAATTAGGGTTGTAAAGGTCTTCAGTATCACACAGTTCCTCTTGTAGATTTTCTGTTTGATTGGAGGATTGTCGAAAATTATTTACATCTGATTCTTCAAAAGTTGATGAACTATTTGCATTTATCAAAGTTGGCAAAGATTCTTCAAATTCTAATTTTCTACTACTTTTCTTAAAATCTGTGTGATTACTTTTATTTGAAATATCGTCATTTGTTATATGTTGATCGACTTCTTCTTGAGATGATTCTTGGTTTGTCATTTCATATGAAGTAGCACTGTTTAAAGGAATCAAATGAGCATTTGCACCTGTATCAATTTGTAGAACTTCAACATGGTCATTGTGGCTTGTTTTTAGTACTGGAGTATGCTGACTGCCACTTACTTGTGCTGGAACATAATCAGTACCAACTGTTTCTACATCTTGACTATGTTCATACACACAGGATGTATGAACTTTTTGACTGTTTTCTAAACAATTTCTCAAATTTGCTACATCTTTTGCCAATTGACAAATTTGTGCCTGTAATGCTTTATTTTCTTCGCTTACCTTCATAGCATCTTTACACACAATGATTTGGCTAGACACATCATCACAAGACATTTTTGATATATCACCACATGGAGATGGAGAACTTTGAAATGGTGTAGATGGAATAGGTGTAACTAGCAATTGCTCTAATCGCATGCTACTTAAAATCATTTCAACTTCGCAATCTCTGTCATTAACTTCGTTAAATTTATTACTATTATTCAACTCCAAACATACCTTTTCTTTATTTGATTTTTTTGACTTATACTGCTTATAGCCATTAAAATTAGAAGTTTGTAAATCAATGGAATCATCATGATTTTGGGTAATACCCTTATTTGAGTCACATGCAGAATAGTTTGATGTACTGCTGTAAAGTGTATTAGTATTTATTGGACTTTCGGGACTTATTCTAATATTAAATCCATTTTTGGGCGTAAGTATATCTTCTTCTATATCAGCAAATAAGTTATATTTAGACTCGATTTCAGTAACGTCTTCATCATTTTCAGGTTCAATGTTTATTACTAATTCATCGGCATGAATTATTGGACTTGTTGCCACATTAGCTGGTGAAGTTGGAAAAGTGTGCGAAGAATCCTGGTATCTTTCAAAAGAAATGGGACTAGTTGCAATGTCAACAAAGATTTTATTACTATTTTCTTTAATATCTGAGCTCATCGGACTATGATCCATAAAATAATCTGGGCTATTGAAGCATTTTTCGGCGTCTGAAAAGGCAAGAGACGATCCAAGTCCAGGATCAGAATCTAGGTCATCGTCTTTTGTCGAAATCAATTTACCTGTAAAAAAAAGTATGTATGAATTTATTAGATGTCAAAAATGTTTAAATATTTTATGACAAAGTGAAACTTACCATCCACCTGTATATTCTTATCCTTAGACTGTGACGATGGGATCTGGAAAATTATAATCTATTATAAGGTACCAATACCTAATAAGATTGATTGTAGAAGAATTCTCAGTATCTAACTTAGCTATATGTGTAAGGTTGTACCCTATATATGTCGCTTTGCTCGAGAGATGTAACATTTTTAATAAGTGTGGGTTGCAGGATATAACAATCTTTGGGTTCTTAAATTTTCCAGATACGAGCTTACAAAAATAAGCCATCATGCTTTATTTTACGTAACACACGTGACAATCGCGATTTGATTTTCACTTCTATCAATGTACAAAGATTTTGGTGGTTTGAAAAAGAATTTCGAAAAATTGTGGTCTTGATGCGGGAACGAACCCGCGTCCGCTGCTATCCGGGCAGGTGCCTGACCGCTCGGCCAACCAAGACACCAATTAACTTGTCGAAATTCTTCTAACCTTTACACTTCACTTTGTAAGCCAACGGGTACCCCCCTCGCATTGTATAAATAAATTTCAAACATTCCAAAGCAGATATTTTTACAAATACCGTGCGTTCGGTTATAACTATTCGATTTTAATTTTAACATTATATAAATGTCAGATTTAATTGATTCAAAATTAGTACAAAATTAATTAGTACACAATTTTGCATGTGTATCCCCTGGACTTATTGTAAATCAATAAAACGCTCCAAAAATCGATAACATACATAAATCACGCAAGCCCCGAAAGGGTAGGCAGAGGTGAACTAGCACCCGCGTTTCGCCAATTATGTTTGGTCCAATGTAATAGATATTAAGCCTATTGCCATTTATCGGGCACAAAAGTCGCAATATATTGCTAGGTGGTATAAGAGAAATGCTGCTGCCCATTTCTCATCACTGATTTTTCCTTAGTCGCCTTGTACGACACCCACGGGAGATAGATATGGGTATAAGAAATCGATTAGGTATTATTAATTTATAATATAAACTTGTTTTACCTTAAATTATCTCTGGACACTGTTACGGAGTATAAGAAGTACATTAAATAATTTACCTTTTGTAGAGTTGGTAAAACAGATAAGTCCATTTCTGTTTCATTGTCGCTGAGTACCTCCTCCCCCAGCAAGGAATCATTATCACTATACTCATAATTTTGAGCATGCTTTTTCAGTATATCTTTGAAATTGGCACTAAGCTTTCCTGTAAATACAACAGATAAAAATAAAGGTATAAAATAGTCTAACTTGCCCAATTATAAATAATGAACAAGACACTGAATGAACTTACTTTTACCAAATATTATATCTTTCATTAAAGTTATATATCTAGTGAGAGTCTCATTTTCTTTCTTTTTTTTATCAAAGTCTTTTATGCTATCCTTTTGCAGTTGGTTTTCAATTTTTAAGCTCTCAATTATTGTTTCATTGTCTTTTACAAGTATCTGTGGAACATAAAATAAAACTTAAAATGGTCAACTTAAAAAGTGAAAATATTACCTTAAGTAAATAAAGAAATTAACAATACCTGTAACTGCTTAGTATGAGACTGAAAAGCCTTAATTTCACTGTCTGATTGAACAGTTTTTTCTAGGAGTTCTTTATTTGTAGTGCGTAGAATTTGCACGTCCTATGAACAAATAAATTACAGTGAAAAATAGCTGTATAGATATAGAAAAAGGAAGGTAATGAAACACACACTCATATACCCCCAATACAGAAACTCTATTTAAATTTTGAGTATTGCTTACAAAGTTGTAAAAGTGGACAAACCTGTCAGAACTTTCATGGAAAAACATAAATTTTGACAATACTTAAATGTCAGATCTCCAACTTTGAATGGTGTTTCAGTATTTGGGGGATAGTCTACCTAAAACCAATTTAAATATAGCTTATATGGAAGACGATGGACAAATATACCAATGGTACTTAAATATTAAAAATATACTAACAACAATGACTCAAATATAATTGGCCATATTGGTAACAAATGTTTGCCCATTTAAGGATTTGACCTGAGACCTCTTTACTCCACGCCTTGTGAGAGTTAACCAAACTGTTAGTATACTTTGTAAAATAATTATTAAAAGTAAATAAGTAATTTCTATTGTAAAGAGACAATAAAATAACTATAACAGAGCAATAAGAAATGTTGGATATACAAACTTTTTCAAGGTGTGCACACTTATCTGTCAAAATTTGAATATCAATATATGCTTTTTTACACTCATCCCTTGTAGTATAAAGAGCCTTCTCTAACTGATCCACATCTTCTTTCTTTTCATAGTATTTTCTTATCAGAGAGCTGCAAAGTATGATCATTAGTTAATTATAGTTCTAACTAATCATGACATAAATATAACATTATTAAATGATAACTTGGTCTTATTTGTATTATGACACAATAAAAATCTTTACACTATACCAAGATATCAGTTACATTTAGAACTATTAGTTAGTAATATAATGAATAATACATTTAGCATGGGTCAGTCAGCAGTCTATACCTCTTTTACTGTTCTGTGGTCTATACTGCTGCGCTTACAAAAACGCATTCTGTATGATTTTTAGTGAAATTGAGTTATATACATATTTGAAATCAGGAAAACAAGCTCTATAACTTTCCCATAGAGACCATTTCAATATACTGAATATTCAAATTTTGACATCAATAAATAACTCAGCTCTGTTCATACAAATGTACTAAGAAAAAAAACTTGTAACGCGTTTATCTCAGAAATTGTGAAAAGGTAAACAATGCGTTTTTTGTAAGTGTGGCAGTATAGTTATTAACAGAACTTTCAAATTACTGCTATAACAGTTTATATACTCTATAGCTGTTTTTAATCAAATATAGGACTGATGCAAATATCTGTCAACCACTGGACTATGATTAAAAATTTTTACTACAAATTAAACTATCTTTTTTTCATGGCATGAAGATAGATTTACTGAATTCAACTATTGCTTTTTCAAAGATAGCAATTACAAATAGGAAAGATATTATTTTATCATAATAAAAAATGTATGAATGAAAATAATTTAACTTACTCTGTAGCTACTATTTTCTTTTTGGTGACATTTACTGCTTTGCGACATTTTTCATTAATGTCCTGAAAATATATAAATTATTATTAGATTAAATAAACATTAGAGAGATTATTTAAGTAACTCAATTTTCAGCATAGTAAGTATAAAAATTACATGAATACATTACAATATTTTTTCTATTTTAGATAAGTTTATTTTGCCAATTGCATTAAAGAAATTGTGACTACCATAACTTTTTAATTACTTCATTCAATAGATAACTTAATAAAAATACAGATAACAATTTAAAATAATATGTTAAGTAACTAATACCGTACAAATACTGCTTTAGGTACAAAAGTAATATTTATTGACATACATAACAGATAAAAAGTATGAGTATCTCATTTGCTCTGAGTTTGATTTAAATGCAATCATAATAATTAATGATAACTTTATAGGTTACTTCTATACAATTATTTGTGCCTAAGAAATCACAAATTTGACAGTAAGTAAATTCGATTGACTAGACAACGAAAGAGCAAATAAAACCTGAATTTTGGTTCTCATTTAAGTACTACTTCTGAAAATTATTCAAAATTATGTGGTTGGTTAGCGTTCTGTCAAACAATAGGCTTACCAACAATAAAACATTTTACGTTAATATTACATATTGGATTTTTAAAGTTTTGAATACTATCAGTAAGTACTATCAGTTTAGATAAATAATTTCAAGCAAATAAATACATGGCGTATTGTAAAACACAATCATTCTTAACCTATAACTTACCACAACTTTATTTTGTGTTTGGTGTAGTAAATCCAAATCAAAATTAAGCAATGAATCGTCGAACTGAAAAGACATTGTACTAAAGGCTACGATTAAAATTATAATCCTAGTAACATTTTAAACACAATTTTTAACAATCCCGGCGCGCGAATACATGTTCATCAATCTTCACAAATTACAACCACCAAAGAGTATATAATACACTACGTTTAACAACCACAACCAATATCCATCCACCCACAGATTAACTTCAGGTTTTTTTTAAATCGGTTTAACGTTCCTGGATACAAGTCTTTTAGGAATTTTCTTCAATATATCTGCATTTAAAATGTATTGAATGTGTATGTATACTTTTCATAATTTTGAATGAATAAATGAATATAATGCATGAAATAAATTTTACAGCTTTCAATCACACTGTGTAGCAAGCACAACAGAAAATCTACGTGATTGATACGAAGCCGCTTGATAGTCTCGGAGGCGCTTTAAAACGCTTATAACGGAGGTTGATAAAGCTCTCATGCGAATGAGGCCTTAACGGGAGTGTTTTCGTGGATTTTGTTTATTTTGGTGTTATTTTGATGCACGAGCATCTGTATTGATGTGCGATTATGCAGAGTCATTGAAAATAAGTCTTGTGACGTGTTTGATGTTGTGGTGAAGACCACTATAAAAAGTGGTTTTGTCCACCTTATCAGACTTTGTTACCATCAAATTCGCGCCAAGCACTCCCTTGATGCATAACGCATCTAGGGAGTGCTTGGCGCGAATTGAATGGTAACAGAGTTCATGATGGTGACTGATGAAGTGAGCAAAACCACTTTTTACGTGGTTTTCACCACAACATCAAACACCATCACAAGACTCATTTTCAATGATTCTGCATAATTGCACATCAACACGGATGCTTGTGCATCAAAATAACACCACTTTCACTGCACAAAATCCACTCTGTAACAATTTTTGAATTAGTGAAAATAAATCTGACTGACACCACGAAACGCGCCAAACACTCCTCCTTTTTTTTCTTTTATTTCCTTATTTATTGCATACAGACATGTCTTATATTTATATTTTTAATCTATACATGAATATTTATAAAAATATAATAAAGACTGCCTGTATGGACTAAACCTTTTGCTTTTCCTAAAAATATAGCGAGTATTAAAAAAACTACTGACATCTGACAACTCTGTGCTGTCAGCAGCTGTCAGTGTCAATGACGGTTGTTTTGTTCCAGTTACCTACGGTACGGTACAAATAGGTATTTAATATTTTTATAATACGTACATAGGTAGGTACTACCTAGTAGTAATAACTGTATCAGTTTTATAGATTTGCTTAAATGAAAAAGATCTGACTAATAGTACGTTTAGAATAATACGAACATTCGATTTTAGTTAATATTTCCTACCAATACTTTAGTAATGTTGCATTTGTAAGCGGACCTGCTTGACAATCTACAAAACAGCATTTCATCACAAGAACTTGTTGTTTGAAACTTGCCCCTTAACTTGTCAAGTTCAAGGCAATATTTGAAGAAGGCTTTTCCCAGAAACCAGACAAGGTTTGTTTATTATTTCTCAGCTGATTTCTATTATCTACACAAAATATGATTAATAATCGTGAAAATTGTGTGTTACAGATGTGTTTTAAAAACAACGACAATATATCTCAAACTAATTTATATGAACGTGTAAAAAAACTGCTGGTCTCTTATGAGTGGAGTGATTGTTGTTTTTCTATATCTGGAAAAAAATTTAAAGCTCATAAATTAATATTAGGCATTAGCAGTCCCGTTTTTGAAGCTATGTTTTATGGACCTCTATCCTCCAATAAAGACATTGTAATAACTGACATAGAACCAGAAATATTTCAACTTTTATTAAATTATATTTATACTGACAAAGTTGAAATTGCTTCTATTGAGTGGGCATTTGAATTGCTGTATGCTTCTAGAAAATATATGTTGGAACATTTGACTAATGTTTGTATAAATTATATAATAGCAAATATCAGTGTTGATAATGTTATAGAGGTTCTTAATTATCAAGAGTATTTACAAGAACCAAAATTAATATCATTTGCCCTCAAATTATTCTGTGAACATGCCAGCTACCTTCTTGAAGAATATAAAGAAATAATTGCATTACCATGCATGACAGCAATCCTCAAAAGTGATGATATTAATATAAGTGAAGTGGAACTTATAAAGCAATTGTTTGCATGGACAAGATACTATTGCGTACAAAACAACCTCCCAGATACCTATGAAAATAGGCAAGATGTATTGATTAAGAAAGGCTTATTGAAGTTATTAAGGTTTCACTGTCTCTCTTTTCAAGATTGTGAAGAAATAAAAAGAGATATACCTAGCTTAATGTTTCCACAGGGACTAGAAATTATTAAAAATAGCACACTAGGCGAGCATGACATTAACTTAACAAACAAAGACAAAGCAATGTGTATGGGTAGATATCAGGCACCAAGAAAATCACTTAAGCTACATTGGTACTCTTGCCATCGCAATTCTTTAAAGTCTGTTGCACCTCTTATCATAGATTCAAATAACTGCGCAGTGTATTGCAGAATTAGAACAAATAAGTCCATCTTTATTAATTCTCTATGTGTACCAACAAGAATGATGCCTGTCCTCAATTTCCACATTAACATACTAAAAGATTATTCAGAACAACTAAGTGTTTCTATTATATCAGAATCTGACAACAATGTTATAAAGTCTACAAATTTTATGAACACTGTAGAATATAACTCTGTTGTTGATATAGAGCTCAGTGAGCCTTGTCTTATTAAGAAGAATAAATGGTACAAATTCACCTTTACATGGCCAAGGAATCATTATGATTCATATTTATATGTAGTGGAATTGAGAGATGAAATTTACAATGGTTGCAATGCCAAAATTGAATTTGAAGATTTTTCACTCAGCTCCTGTGGAAGTTTCCTTGAAGGCTTAAAGTTTTGTCTGTAATACTATTATTATTGTTTAAGATTTACCATAAGTATATCAGATTGGATAGTGTCATCTCTTGAATAATTAGAAGTACAATAGACACTCTGCAATTACAATGGGGCTTTGTAGAAACTGTAAAAATGTAGATTTTAACCTGCGAAAAATATCATATTTAACACATACAAAAATAAATCTTTAAATTACTGTTAAATTACATTTGCACTAGTGTTTACATCAATTATTTGAAAACTTCTGCCTCACCTAGGATGTATAGGTCTGACTTATTTATGAATATTTATGTCTAGGTATATTTCTACTATATTTAATAAAGTGCACACTAAACTTATTTACATAAGATATCACCAAAAAAAAAACTATCTTGGTTAAAATGTAGATAATGTTCTAGTAAAGGAATTGTTAAAATGTAGTTCTCACAACCAAACTTAAACATTACTCTTTTTTCTACAACTAATGGTTCAAATTGTATTGATATCAAATAACAAATTTTAAAATGAGACTTAATGTACATGTGTTGCGAAAATACCCAAAATAAAATCTTGATCAGATGTCATCAAGCAATTTTGATTCATATAATCCATCACATTAGAAAGTTGCCCGTGATTAATGAATGTAGAGAAAAGTGATGGAAGGACCATGAATGAAGAGTGACTAGGATAACATTTCAATCTATACTGCTCAATGTTTTGCTTAGGTTTTACAGCCGCCACCTGCCACAAACCATACCTCTATTGGGTACCTACTATGCTGTTGGTGTTTTGCCCTTTACCATTTGAATGTCACAAGGCACAAGGTGCTTATACTTTGGTCTAGATTGGGCAATCTCCCCTGGTGGCAGTCAACTAGATTTTCGCAAGTTTAAAATTTAATTGGATAATATTTATATATTATTAAGTATATTTTTTTAGTGTATCTACGACCTAAAATTGTGTGTAAAACGATTAAAATAAGTTATTACGGAGCAAATCCTCGTGTTTTATTTACTAGTAGGTACCTACCTACTGATCATAAGGTTACTATACAATTCGAGTAGGTACAAGTTCAATGTTCCTTTAGCGCGCCAAGACAGGTTTTTACGTTGTTTTATTGACTTCGTCGGACCTAATACACCTCTGGCTAGGTAGTTCTGCACAACATAGGCGTCAATTACCGACTATAAATAGAACAGTGGTATCATACCTACGCGACGAAAAAACTACACCGACCTATTAACAAACCGCCAAGGGAATGCACAGCAGTCAAACTTGAATCCTTTGTTTGATGGGAAATGTCTAATAAATATATTTAAACATAATTAAACCATCTTAATTTTTCTTAACATTATAATTATAATACCTAACAAGAGGTTCCGAAATTACAGCATTTTCCTGTGTGGGTCGCTGGTAATAAACCTTAAACTATTTGAAGAATATTAAATATATTTAATCAGAATTTGAATTCCGATTGCACACTGAAATTTGCAGATTCAAACTTCAACCACGTTTTACCTACGTTGCGTGTTCGGCGAAGACTAATCTCAAGGCAACGAGTAGTATAATGTTGCATTCATAATTAGCTTCGCACTTGATCTCATACCGTTGAGATGAGACCATACAAAATCATTCGTTCAAAGCTATCGCCGATCATTGAGTTATAAAGTAAACGTAGTTCAATGTCGCCGATAGTTTACTTTCGGTCGTCACGGGCGTGGCGGGTCCCAATATTCTATCAACAATTGAAGATAGACATAGGTACAGCTTAGTTGCTGCTTAGCAAATTCTGTTATTTATCTTAATATAACAAAAAATTCCAGGCAACTAAACTTTAGCCAGTTAATTTTAACTTTAGATAGAATTTTGGGTGGGACCCGCCGAGTACGAAATGACAGCATGACGTCATATAGCTTTTGCTTGAGCAATCGAGTTAGGCCCGCTGTAGGACTTGGCTACAGCCCTCTACAGCGGTGTCAATTGTTTATGTACGGAATTTGTTAATCAAAATTTTATTCTTCTCTGAGAACTGGGAGTACCTATATTAAAGTAATCAAAAACCATGCAATAAAATCCTATTCTCCAATATCCTTCCTATATAAGCGTCTGTAGTTAGCACATAAACGGTTTAGGTTGCAATGAACTCATAAATTAAGTAATAATATAAAGTTTTATTGGTTGTCAAGTTTACTAGTCGAACTAAGCGACTCGTCTCGAACTGCTTATGTGGAAATATTTGATTACCTACCTACAGTAACTTATAATGTTCATTTGGGTTACAATGGAAAAGATGTATTAACAAAATTTTCGATAACTTCCTACATAGGTACACCTATTTTATGCTGTTTTTTAATAGCAAGATCCGATTCGAGTGGCAATTCAAGCTGTAACCATATCATCTAGTCTGTTTTCTATCACCAATCAAGCGAGGCCATAAGCCGAGGTGAGTAGGTACCTGCAACAGGCAACTCCTGCGAGATTGTTATTTTTAATCCCTGCTTGTTTACTTCGCATTGATGGTCCCTTTACCTACTGTAGTTAAATAATATAATTATCAAAATGCTATAAACCTAAAAGTATGTGAGCACACAAATAATATGTAAGTATAGTAAAGTTTTTCAGCAGTGATTGTTTTATTTCAAATGTTTATTTATTCAATATTCTAAAACGAATATCCTGCTTTTTAATATATTTTGGTAGGTACAGTGCGTAACAACCAACTTAGCAATCAATATAAAATTATGAAGGCAACACAATGTTAACAACGGTTTTATTCAATACCTAAGCACACATGTGCGTGAACGACACGAGGTCACCGAGTCCCTTCAGAGGAAAATATCGTTACAAACAAACAACACAAACTAGCACAAGCCAGCAGGTAGGTAGGTATATACCTATTAGCTATAAATGCATGTTCGGTCTCGAAACCGTTCACCCAATAATTTCTCCCCTTTTCCTAAAGATACCGTTTCACCCCCCATCAAAGTACCCATTTGGGCCTCATCGCGGGGTGAAACTATTTTCAATATTTTTGAAGCACCCGTAGGTACGCCCCTTGTAATATTGAAATCAAAAATCTCACAGAATAATATATCTACCTACCCATTGCATACTTAAAATAAAAGTAGAATAAAGGTGCAGTAATATTTAAAGGGGTTATTCAGGCCATCAAAATGAATAACTTTTCCTATGAGACCATATACCTATAAAATCTCAAAAAAAAAACACTTCCCTACACAAACTGATGTCAACTGGTACTCAGCTAAGTATGGGGAAGTGAATTTTTTTTCTGAGATTTCTATTTTGGTGATCTATTATTATTGTAGTTTGATTGCCTGAAATACCCCTATAAATATTACTACACATGTCTGTTACACTCGGGAATCTTAGTTGACAGGTCACTAAGCTGGAATCAGCGATATTAGTCGTAAAGTCAACAACGCTCTCAGGAACAGTACTCCCTCAAGAATGTTTTACCACCTTCCACTAAAATCATGCTGATACAAACACTTGTTCTTCCTATTATAGATTACGCAGAGGTCTGCTTCACAGACATCAATCAATCCCTGCTCAACAAACTTGATCGTCTGCTCAATGCATGTATCCGATTCATATTCGGTGTGCGGAAATACGATCATATCTCTAACTACCGCAAGCAACTTAATTGGCTGCACATTCGGGAACGTAGGAACCTGAGAGTTGCTTGCGCGCTCTTTAACATCCTATTTGATCCACGATCCCCCGAATATTAGAAATCGAGATTTAGCCTTTTGCGGTCGACTCACAACTAGAACCTTCGCCCTAAACTCCTTCTCAGTACTCCTGCGCATCGAACCAGTTTTGTATCCAAATCTTTCACGGTCTCTGCAATTCATATCTGGAATGATCTGCCTGACAATGTGAAGAAAGCTGCCAACAAGGTCGCTTTCAAGAGACTAGCACGTGACCACTATCTCAAGTCTAGTTCTATATGAGTTGGTGTCTTTCGTTTACGATGCTCATATTAATGCTATAGGAAATATTTATGTATTTATTAATATGTATTTATATATTTATGTGTTTACGCAGGTTTACGCTATGCCTCATTTTAGTATTCTATAATATAAGTAGACAGTAGTAGTAGTAGTATTATGTTATAGTACTAAGTAGTTAGTTATGTAGTAGTTCATAATTAAGTATGCTTTGCCTCCTTATGGTCTCTAACAAGTCTTACTGGTTGAGTGGTAGAGCTAAAGTAAAGTTTTTATAAAACACATACATACATACATAAAACATGCCTAGGTTTATCCCCGAAGGGGTAGGCAGAGGTAAATTAACACCAAATAAATTGGGTCCCATTTAATAGGTGGCGACCCTATTGCCATAATAAACTACTGTATTATGTTAATAGCCTATTTATCAATTAATGCGTGGTGGAAATCGTTTTATTTCAGAATCTTTATTTACCAAACTGCCGAATTTATTTAAAAAGTCCCATTAGCAGAAAGTCCATTTCTGTACAAATCTACTAACATGATAGGTTTGTTCAGAGACCTCCTGAGAGTGTCTACTATATACCTACTTAAAGGCTCCTGCACCCAAACGCGGGTCAGGAGCAGAGCAGGTCAGTAGCAGCGCAGGAGTCGGCACACTGAAAAAACGCAGCGGCAGTTTCAAAGCAGTTGCAACGCTAGACCGCGTTCAGTATGACGGGTTAGACGACGACGCGCTGCGCTGCACTGCCCCGGTGAGCCATGCTACCATGACCGCCATAGTGATACAATAGCGCGGGCCCGCGCTCCAGCTGCTCCCGGGCCACCGTGGGTTGTATTCCGGCAGTTGCAATGCGGCGCGGCGCGGAGCAGTATAAGCGCGGGCCTGCGTTAAAATTTGGTGTAACGCAGCTCAAAGAGTTTTATTGTATTAACTACAACTTGCGCGGGCCCGCATTCAAACTGCGCTGCTACTGACCTGCGTTTGGTGTGCAGGAGCCTTTAATGTCCTTTTGTTAAAAAATGACACTTATCCAAGCTTATCAAAAACTCCCAAAATGTGTTTCTGTCTTCATTTAAGAATCTCGAAAATTAAATAAATACCGAGACGAGACGATAACTCTTAGCATTCCGTGGATTCACCGGTGCGGGTGCCGGGTCCATAGTGTGGCAAATAGGGAAGCAAGCGGCAGCGCCTGGGACTTGCGACCCAAGTGTAGGTTTAAGGGATCCCTTGACAACTATTTAACACTCTTATTTTATTTTGCTTATGGAAATCTATTAAAAATACGAAATTGTGGCTATTTAATCAAAAATATATTCTGCGTAGTTAGATACACAACATAAAAAATACAAAAGCATATTACATATTAGCCGCAATAACAAATGTTCATCTTTGAAACTTTGTACATACACATTGGACGAATCATTATGTAAACTCAGAATACACAACAATATTTCAACTATTCTGACAATGTTAAACAGTAATGTACACACCCGTAAACTTCAAATATAAGCTAACGAGGCGGACCTTCAAACTTTTTTGTCAATTGTATAATTCTTTCCGCTTCGCGAATTCCACTGAGTCTAGCTCCATGCACGGTGGCAAAATACCCAGGCACTGTAGCTTCACCAGCGAATAGAAGTATAGGTGGGGATGGATCACATGGACCAGGTACTGGAGTACCTAATTCACATTGATGACTGACTGTTGAACAACAGCTCATGTAAGAATACGATCCACAGAAATGAGGATCAGATGCCCACCGGGACCTTAACATCATCTGTGGATATGGCAGACATGGATTACCAGTAAATCTACGCAGCAATTGTGTTAAACCCTCTGCTACATCATTGTCAGTCATCGACTCCATTACAGCAGCTTCTTGGCCTGAAATAACGGCGCACAATACATGTTTACTGCCTGGCATTTCATCGACAGAACACACGCCACGTGTCCAATCACTTCTACAGCAGAGTTCTTCTGCTGACCATGCCATTTTTAAACTGCCTTCGTGACATACCCAGAACGGCTCTGCGTATTCTAAGAACACTTTATCACTCAGTCCAAACCCTAAATTACAAATAGAGTCTAATTTACAAACAGGAAGAGGCGGTGCAAACAATTTATCAGCTTGACATTTCAAACAACCCAGAGACATGGTAAGGATCGCGTAATCGGCTGTCAGCTCTTCACCATCACAGCACTTTACTAGAACACGGCCTGAGCCTGCGCGTCCAGGACCCCAGCGTATTACATTTACTGGTTTATTGTATCGAATACAGTTATCAGGGAGGCCTCGCAACAACGGCGCCATAACTCCAACATACCCAAGGGGAACTCGCACATTCCCTCCAGGGAGTTCAATGTAACTTCCATATTGATCAGCACTAACGAGAGATAGGTCTTCACCGCATCGATTTCTCAAAACATTAGTCAACCCAAACATTACTCTAGCGGCGTCATATCTCTGATCTTCGGGAAAGTTGTACAGCTCTTGCTGGATCCGTAGACCAACAAAATTAAGCAACGTACCGTGCTGTCTATCACCACCAAGTCTAAACAAATTAGCTGCCTGCTGTTCTATTTGTCGAAAAGTGTGGTACGCTGTGATAGTGACGGGTAAGTCAACTGCTCTGCCTTCACTTGTGCAAAAAAGGCCCCGCGAGGAATCTAAGCGCGATAAAGGCGTTTGTAAGAGTCTGTCTTGAGAAGCCAGCGTGTAAATGGTATTTGGTAAACAGGCTCCAAAAATCCATTCTGCTCCCATTTCAATGACTGCATCACCGAGCCAACAAGAATGGATTCTGCCACCAGGCCTGTCAATAAAAATTGTAAATTTAAGAACCAATTAATTATGTTGTTATTTAATAATATGCACCTAATATTAAAGTGACAATTAATTGAAATTTAATTTACATATTCATGAAAATTATCTAATGATGCTCAAAAATTTTAGGTAAGTTTAAAACACGAACCTTTCTTTTGCTTCAAGGACAATAAAATTTCTGATTCCACACTGTGTTAGTCGATTAGCAGCTGACAACCCCGCCATGCCCGCGCCTATAATGATGACACGAGGCTCCTTGCAACTGAGGCTGATGCTGCAGGAGTCCATTATGCATTGCTCCGGTTTTGTGGTACACACTGCATTGCTCAGATGCCGGTGGATACATGACGGTTCGTACTCTTTTAACCGTGAAGAACTTTTAAACAGCACAGTATTGGAGTAGCCTTCCCATAATAATTTCAAGCGCGACAATTTCATACTGTAATTTTTACAATGCCATAAAATATTAAAGCCATTTATCGCAGCATCAGTATTACTATGCAATTTTGCTAAAAAAATGTATAGGCACCTATAAATTTGACACAGTTTTCGGTTTACATTGCCATGGATCAAAATGAAAGACTGTATTTATTTTTAAATGTTCTGTATTCTTGTCTGTGAGAAATGAAGAAAAAAGTTTTTGTTCTCCGCCGCCTCCGTGATCTAGTGGTTCGCCCGCCGGAAATAAAATCCAGAGGTCCCGGGTTCGATGTCCTTTGGGGTACAACGAGTACCTACCTAGATAATCGTTTTATTCATCAAATTGTACAGCATAGATACGTTTACGGGGATCTTTAAATAATGAATAAAAATTGTGTTGCGTCTCCTTATAGTATCGTCATTATCTTATCCTAGAGCGCTTGGGACTTGTGACCCAAGTGTAGGTTTACGGGGCACCCCAGATTTTTTTTATGTTAGACAGGGAAGCTCTTGCCCTTCATCTCACCTGGTGGTAAGTGACGATAGGGGCTGAAAATCGAGCTTCACCTGGAACCCTCAACTACAGAGGGGCTGGCTATATATCTTATCACACATTGTCGGAACACATTAATGCTGTTAACATTATTATTATGGCGACAGATTTTGATAAAAATGTGATTTTGATAAAAAATGGTGGTAGCTAGCCAGGCGGACTTCAAAGAAGTCCTACCATCAACCAAACCGAGCACAAATTTGAACCTCCCTGGGATCGAACCCAGGACCTCTGGATCTTCATTCCGGTGGGCGAACCACTGGACCACGGAGGCGGTTAAGACTACAATTGTCACCACCCCCATCTCTCCCCTGGATATCGTACAAGGCGACTGAGAGTAAAGACAGCGATGTGCAATGGGCAGCAGCATTGCTGTTATACCATCTAGCAATATACTGCGATTTATGTGCCCGATATTGGCCTGGGAGCGAACAAATAACGTAGAATATGGACCAGCCCCGACTCATCCTATGGATGTCGTAAAAGTTGACTAAGGCAGCTTGTCCGATGTAGACCAATAAGCACCTTGGGACACCCGAATGGTGGAAGGCAAACCAGCAACAACAGCATACCCAAAGGGGGTTGGTGTCAGGCAGGCGGCCGGCTGTAAAACCTAAGCCAAAACCTTGAGCAGTATGGATTGGAATGGAATGTTGTCATTCCAATCACTCTCTCCGTTCATCGGTCTCTCGACATGGTCCGACCCGTCTCTTTTCTATCTATCCATTCATCACTAGCACCTTTAAGGTGAGATAGATGATATGAGTCAAAAGGGAGTGGATGGCTTGATGACGTCTGATATGAATGGAAGAGGAAACATACTGCGCCGACTCCCAGATCAGTAATAGTGCTCTGTACCCCAGTTAGACTGGGAACAGAGGGGTTGCTCTGGAAGATTATTTCGTTCGATCAAGTCTTTGCTTCTTTGTCGCTCTTATTTTAACACGCAGTGGCGTGAAAAAGACTGATAGATGTGAGTTAATCGTTCGGAGTTTCAGAGTAGACCTCCAGGGCAGGGAGAAGAAGATAATTATGGCAATAGGCTCGCCACCTATTACCTAACTTAATTGGCGAAAAGTGGGTGTTGATTCGCCTCTGCCTGCCCCTTCGGGGATATAGGTGTGATTTATGTAGGTATGTATGTATTGTTTGACTTGACGTCAAATAAGACAAATAAGTTATTAAGTAGGTAATATATAATAGAATCAAGCACTGTACCCTATTAGGTATTTGCGATTTTGTAGATGGTTGTAATTTAAAAATATAGCTTTAGAGTTGAATATTTTAATCAGTTATATTTTCAACAACAATTACTTACATAGGTTTTATATAATCACAATTTTAGATTCTAGTAGATAAGCTTTAACAAATTATTGTCATTTTTAAAAAAAATATTAATCTATAATAAATATAATATGAAAATTCTCGTGTTTGTTATCGAACTCCTAAAAGGCTGGACCGATTTTTATGAAATTTTCTGTGTACAGACAACAGTACGTCAGACTACCACAAAATGTTAAATTTTCTCATTCGACTTTTGGCTCTACTGCCAACAAGATAAGGTTGACAATCGACTGAAGAAATTTGACAGTTTTGGGTAGTCTGAAGAGTCGTTGACTGTACATTTTGTAGGTCTGAGAATAGGTCGTAGGGTATTTTGACTGTACATTTTGTAGGTCTGAGAATAGGTCGTAGGGTATTATTCTACCCTACCCTAGGTGGTAACGGCCAAAGAACGTTTGCCGAGTCAGCTAGTTTCATTAAAATACTTAAAAGCCACAGTAGGTACTTGACTTAACTTAATAAATTAATCGTCATCACAATAGGAAACGCATTTTTTTGTCAAATTTTCTATAAAGTGTAAGGTATAATATCAATTAAGATAACTTATGACAATAATATATCTCTCTATAATCTATATAATACACAAGTCTAGGTAGACAAAACATCTATAATATAAAACACACAAGCAACGCTAGAGATCTGGTACTAGTACAGTTACCTATAATTTGTCTACTTAGAGTATCTAATTACACAAATTTTATATAAATAATAGATCAAATTTTAAAATATAATATCAAAACAAAACCCTATGTTTGTCTTTTAAAAGTAGTTAAGATTGAAATACTAAGAAAAATAGGTAGATCCGTTTTTTTTCCAAAAAGTAATGGATATATTTTCCAATAATTTTGACGTCTGATTTTTCTTTGAATTGAATTAATAGTTTACTCGTAACCACTACTTATACATTAGGTGAAGATAACATTACATCACCAACTACAAATAAATAACATTATAGTTTATTATAGTATTTGGCAAGAACACTAATCAAAAAACTTTAGGCAAGTGTATTTAGGTGTTTAGTAATTATTATATTTTGATATTTCGATTACGTACACGTATCATTTCACATGACCATTATCGTGGATTACATCCGAAAAAATAGCTTTATTCATAACAAATATTAATAACATCGTGATTTAACATAACTAAACAATAATTACGCTATTATTCTAAGAAGCTTTTAAAAGCAACTGCTCTACAATCACACATTCACGTATACTCGTACTATTGTATATTTACTATTTTATATAAGTAACAACGATATACTGTAAATATAGACATATCAAAATATTGGCATAATATGTTTTTACTTAGTTAAAGAGACACATATCTCTATATAGGACAACCAAAGCATACCTACGAGTGGTTAAATTACATAAAATTTGTGATTACTATTTTTCATAAATATTTCAATAGAAAGTGTAGAAGGTAATAAAAAATACACTTTTTTATTCTAATATAATAATAAGCATAAGATAAAAATCCAATAAAATATTGTTTTCCGCATTTTTTTTCTATAATTTAGATGTTCTTTATAATAAACTCCTAAACTGCTCATTAGTGAGCAATAGGTTTTGTCACCTCATCGGCGCATGCGTTTATCTCTTCCCAAGATATTTTGATATCTGATTCTTCCGTGAATCGGGAACAAATTGCTAACCTTAAAAAGTAAACGTCGTCAATCTTTGAAGGGACGAGATGAATTTTCCCACGTCCGTTAATAAGCTTCAATAGCTCCTCGTTCTTTTCATTGGAACCCTTGAGTCTGAAGCAGACAAGTCCCATTGTCACTTCTTCAAATATTTCAAACCTGTTATCGGCGATACAGAACTCCTCGAACAGGTGTGCCAAAGCAATATGATTTCTGATGAACTTCTGCAAGTTTTCAACGCCATACAGCCGCAAGACAAACCAAAGTTTCAGTGCCCTGAACCGACGTCCAAGTGGAATTTGCCAATGGCGGTAATCGGGCGCAGACCCTTGATGGTCGTGTTTCAAGTAAAGTGGATCGACGTTGAAGGCGTCTACAACCCAGCGGGGTTGCTTAAGCCACATGGCGGAACAGTCGAAGTTGACGAGCATCCACTTGTGGGGGTTGAAGTTGAAGGAATCAGCCTTTTCGACGCCATTCATGTAGTGGCGGTACTCGGGACAGATGAATGCAGAGCCGGCGTAAGCTGCGTCGACGTGCAGCCAGACATTGTGTTGGTTGCAGACGTCGCCGATTTCATCCAAAGCATCGAATGCGCACGAAGATGTTGTGCCGAGTGTAGCAACGACCTGTGCAAAGATAATTAAATTATTAATAATGCATGCATTCATGCACACCAAACCACACCTTTCTCCTAAAAGGGAAACGTGTTTTTACCTATAGCTTATTTCAGGTGAAAAATGCAAATTTACTACTCGAAGCAATTCCGAGAAATACAATAGGTATATTTTTTTTGTACATTCTTGAAAGTTGTGTAGTCATTTTAGATAGAAGCGAGATATTTTAGGGGATAACTACGATACTTTATCAAAGAGTTAACCTATTTTGCACAGGCCATTAAATATAAAATTGATTAAACTATCCGATACTAACAAAATAAATATTGAGTTCCCTACAGATTAGGTAGGGCTTATGAGGGTAGTATAGGCATCTACGAGTGCATTAAACATTGTAAGAGAATACATACGTAAAAAGGTATTAATCCATTACGAATATCTTCTTCAATAGCATCTCTAAGGGTTTCTCCACGAAGACTCCTTTTACCGTCGTGTTGCAGAGTGCGCAGTTTGACTCCACCTAGAAGGCCAGCGCGCTCTACAGATGAATGAGCTTGTTCTGAAAAAAAAACATAATGTATTAATTATCAAATAAATAAATTAACGAACTTGCATAATACAATGCTCTTTAGTACCAAGGAGGATTGTAAAGGGCCGATACGCGTCGCGAGTGATGCCTATATTTTCATGTTAAAACTTGTCTCGAGCGATAACATTTTCAATACTTTCTCTGTTCTGTGGTTTTCACTCCCCTAAAACTTTATAAAATGAGAAAATGTTGGTCTTTTTAGATTCAGTACATTGGAATCAAAGTCTGTACATTTTGTTTTTAGTTAATTCAGTTTAGTTAAATTGAAAAATATGTATATTACTCGAGGAAGTTTTTGTCGAAAATAAAGATATAAAATCGACCTGGAATTTTCTTTGGGCAATGTTCTGAAATTTGTGGGGCAAATCATAGTTTCATACCAATTGTAATTGAAAGAATTTTAATTAAAAACTTTATTAATTGAATTAATAATTATTCACGCTAACAACTTTTATCGTAAGTAATATTTCGTAAAAATAAAAACGTTTGAACCTAATTTTATATTATATTTATGACATATTCAAAAAATGTGAAGCGTAGTACAAAAAGCATTTTGTACTAAGCTTCACAATCCTCACAAGGATATCAATTTAAAATATACTTTTTATTAAGTCCTGTCTAATACGGCAAAGGTCCTTACGCTGAAAATATTATAATTATATTAAGATATTTTTTGGCTTCTTTTTCGGGGCTCTATGTCCTCTTTTTCCACTCACTTCTGTCACTCGTCGTCTTCTCATTCTCATTCACATCCACCATCTTCATACATACCTACCATACCACACACAATCCATCCATCTTTTCCATCTACCTGGTTTCTTTTTCCTTGATAAGAATTAAAGAGTAGGTACTTACTATTACAGTATCCAACAAGCTTGGACAATATCTCTGTGTCAGTCCATTCTGGATGCTCCTTCTTGACACGGTGAATGGTACGAGACTTGGCGCCAAGCAACGCAACCAGAGTGGCCTCACTGGCTGTGCCCTGGATGACACCACCAGCTTCGCCCCCGGAGCGAGCCAGGAACGACTCGGGTAACCCAAGCATTTGGCCCAGCCAGTCCAACATTACGACTTCTAACTCTGTGCAAGCGGGGCTGGCGATCTGTAAAACGGAACAAAGCTATTGTTACCACAAAAATTGCAACTTTTATTTGCAATAGGAATATTATAAATGAGACCAAGTTTTCTTTCATTAGTCTTTACCTACCTACTTCAAGTAAGGTGAATGATCGACGTTTTATTATTTTTGTATAGGAATAGGATGACTTTAATTTGATTGTTGAATTATGTTTGCACTATCACGACTAATCATAATAAAGATGCAAATAAATAAATTGTAGATTATATACCAAGTGCGATAAAACAAAGAATGTCTCAGATCGTAAGTATTTGACGCCCGAGTCGAAGACGAAGGTGAGTTTAAAATGAGATCTGAGGCTTTCTTTTTTATCGCCCGAGGTAAGATCATAGTTTTATGTCACTACCTGACCAGGAAGTAGGATTTTCCGTAGGCGTAGCTGGGCAAAAAAGTGCACTTAATAGTCAGGTTTGATATAAAGAATGGTACATACATTATATTATGAGTTGTAATGAAAAATAAAATATACGTAAATATTATATCATACTTGTTTTGTAATTTTTACTACTTTTTATAGTAATATGAAAATTTTAGTTTATTATTTGGTAAAAGACCATATATATTTAGTAAAGTATGTATATTTAAAACAGCTATCGCTCTAAAAGGGCATATAATGACATACCGCTTTTTGGCTTAAAAGATACATAGCGAATTTACATCAGAGCAAGGATTTGCGAAATATAACAATTTAGTAAAAACAGACTTATAGCTCTATTATCTGCTCCCTACGTTCACAGACACAAGTAATGAATGATATGTTGGTGAACGGTTGTAGATAAATTTTAAAATCGTGTTTGAATATCAATGTCAATGTCGTATTATCTCGAAGTCGTACAAGGAAAACAAGTTCATACGGTGGCTTTTGTAAAATTACCGATTGTGACCTGTCTGTCGGTCGTTTGGTATGCCCAAGTTCTCCAAGACGTAAAACAACCGATTAAAATATAACCGCCAGTTTTTGACAATTCTTCCATACGATAAAATGTCAAAAAACTGTCAGTTAAATAATAATCGCCTGTTTAAGTGGTGGTGAACTCTAGTCTAATGTAACCGACACTTTTGATAATGTTACCGATTGTGACCTGTCTGTCGGTCGTTTGGTATGCCCAAGTTCTCCAAGACGTAAAACAACCGATTAAAATATAACCGCCAGTTTTTGACAATTCTTCCATACGATAAAATGTCAAAAAACTGTCAGTTAAATAATAATCGCCTGTTTAAGTGGTGGTGAACTCTAGTCTAATGTAACCGACACTTTTGATAATGTTTTTACACAATCATATAGTTACGTACTACGTAGTAGCGCAGTGCATGAAAAGTCTGCACACGAATACTTACCATGTTAAGTTTTTTCAACGTTGCCCTATCGTAATATTAATAATTTTATCCTTTCATAATTAACTTTACTTTATGTAGGTAAGTACCTCTGATTTACCTGTTTTTTGTGAACCATGTACGGATTTCCTTATTTATCTTTATTTTAAACGTGTTACTATGTTGAGCAGTTATGGCTTATTAGCTACTACTGATTTACTGATGGACATCTGCTAAAATAGGACAGAAAGTTATGGTATTTTTTTTATACACCGTGCATTCTTAATATTTGATTTGTACCCGTGTGGTAACGGCAGAGCAAATACAATTGTCACCACCTCCATCTCTCCCGTGAGTGTCATACAAGGCGACTAAGGATAAACACAGTAATAATTTATGCCCAGTGTGATTACAAAATATATGAAAATCATAATGTATGCTATGTTTATTAGATAGTATAGTAGGTACAGAATTCTAAAGCCGGCAGAATTACGCACATGAAGTCAAAAATATTCCTAATTTAAAGACGAATACCGTTTTCTGATTAATGTGCTTGAGCTGCCGTCCATAGAATTTGGACGACACATTCTATTGTATATTGTTGGTGAGTTAATTTACCCAAGTGAATCCGATACAGGCGATGGCTCCGCTGAGCATATCAGCAACGATGGCAGGGTAAGAGTTGGCGGTGGGGAAGTAAGCGTGGAACCGCGGCGAGTGCCAATGTGTGACGCCGGACATCACCACACGCTCGATGTCTGCCATCACGGCGGTCCAGGGCTCTGCTTTTTCCGGAGCCTGCTCAGGAACTAACGGACGCAAGTATCCGGGCTTCACAGATGGCACCACTTGTCTGGAATTTTCAAATTGGTTTGATGGTTATTTGGGTATTATGCGTAGTACATAATGAATGCGAGCTACGATTTGATTTTTAGACCATAATATATATCTTTTACAAAAAGCCAAACTTTTAGCAGCATTGATTTAAATTCGGTCATCAAAATCACTCTCCGTTAGTCGGTCTTTGGACATGACCCTTTTTCGACACTTTTCACTTTCGGTGTGATAGATGATATGAATTAAAAGTGAGAGGATGGCTTGATGTCGTCTGAACGATTTGAATTTAAGAGGAAATACTCTGAGCCGGACACCCACATTGCCTGGGAAGGCAGGGCGGCAATAAGGTGGAGTTCAGTGTCATTACACATCTGCCTAACCTTTACAAGATGAACATACATTCATAAATCATGCCTATTTATCCCCTAAGGGGTAGGCAGAGGTCAATATACACCCACGTTTCGCCAATTATGACAGGTCCCATGTGGCGAACCTTTTGCCATCTATCGGGCAAGATAGATGGCAAAAGCTGAACATTTGTGATGAAAACTGTATATAATTTTCCAAAAAGAGTTTCTAATAGAAAATGTGATTCACAACTCTACAACTTCGAAAGCAAGACTGCAACGTATAGTCATAACATAAATTATAAAGAAATTTGATTTTTAGTTTTTGTTATTATATTGATTTATTAAACACAAGGTGTTGGGCTTAAAAAGACAAAATATAATAAATAATTTTCCATATTCCTTGGTCTTTGATATTATGGATGTACTTTATTTTTAGGTGCCCGATAGATGAGACATGAGACCTAACATAGTTGGCGAAATAAGTGTTATACACCTTTGTTTAAATAATATATATATAAACAGGGGTGATTTATATATCAATAAATAAAATACCTGTCTCTAATGTTTTCCAAATATTCCGCGATGTAGTCAGTCATCGCCTTCGCGAAGTCCTTAAAATCTCCCGCCTCCATCTCTGTAACCATAATTTACAAATGGTTATTTGATGACCTTTTACAAAAAAAACGGCGAAAAAATTATTTCGGCCACAAATTAAAGCAACCAAAACAATGACATTAAATGCAAGACAACAAACAAGTAAGAAGAAGAGAATAAATATTAGATTTCAAAGCCAAAAATTTTAATAATTTATTGTTTTAACGAATGTATATATATTATAATATATCTCTTTTGACGCAAATAGAATAGCAACATCTAAGGAAGCAATCGTATAATCTGCGTTGCGGAAATTAAAAAAAAATAACTTAATTTGTACCCAATTAATTTTAATGCTGGTATTATCAGAATTATAAATAAAACCATTGCAAAAACGTATACATCCAGTGATCAAACAGAAAATAGTGTAAAAATAATAATACAAAAGACAAAACTCAGACAACACACATTATGAGATAGAGCCTCTACATAGAGTTTATATAGAATAACGAACCATTTTCTATCTTTTGGTAACGCTGAGCAGCCATCGTGAGACCTATTTAATAATTAATCATTCAATAAATTAAATATTAAAGAAATATGCCAAAAATGTTAACACTGTAGCTAATAGGAATTAGTTATTTAATGAGAATCATAATTTACATAATTGCATCCCAGTTAGTTGTTTTTTATAAATATCTCAGAATATTTATCATAATATCATAGAATTTTATTATATAATATAAAAAATACAATTAATACATCTTATTCTATCTATTAAGTATTTCGCTTGCGTATGTTTAGGTGTAAGGCATTGTTTTATTTAACCCTAAGTTTCATTCATTTTACAGCGGCCGTGCAATGTTTCTTGCAAAAATATAAGAATATTATAGGTTTGGCAATTTTATTTTTAAAGTCTCTTAACATGCAGATAATGCAGGTAACATCACAAAGTAATAAAATTTTTAGTAATTGATTGAGATGTATCGTGATATATGGCTGTAGTACTATATTCTACAGCCATATATTATGGAAAACAGAGAAAAAATTGTCATTCTAATTTAATTCTTATATCTTTAAGAAGATAATGTTTGTATAAAATAAAATATTAAGTAATTAACTGTTTCTAATAAACGTAGAACCCCTAAACTTATTAAAATACTTTCTTAAATCTTTCTAAAAATACACGAAAAATAGCCGCCAATGAGATAACCCTCTCAAAAAAGTAGGTCATATAGTCAGTTCCTCTTTAAAACGAATTCCAAGGACACGTATCCTATCTGATTATGTTATATTTTATCGCAATAAACAAGTATTGTCAATTTTATCGGCTTGGTTGACAAGGCGGACGGTCTATCAGTGTATGGGTCATGTTCAATGCCGAGAGAACGGCGGCTGCGCTTGCGCAACTGCCGCAAGTGGTGCGAGGTTGTAAGCAAGCGGTGGACCTCGTGTAGCGCCGGTGTTGAGCACGCAATTTTCCCCCAAAACCGAACAGTCGCTTTTTTGTAACAGACTTCAAAGAAAGGAGGAGTTTCTTAATTCGATTGTAGATTTTTTTTCGTTGTGCTACCTCATAACCATAAAAAAAAAATTGATGAATCTTTTTTTATATTCTAAAATTGTTAATTTTGTTATATAATATTGTCAGTATCTGAACAGTCGGATATGTCCGTTATGATACGCGAAATATATTGTTTCACATTCTGCTACGGCAAATTTTGACTTAGGACTATTTTCTAGATTAAAATCGGAATATATGTAACTACTATAAAAACAGCTGAAGAGGCTGAAGAATTAGCAGATAAACAATGAAGTTTCGCATCGCATTCTGTCTGTCAAACAAGTGTCAACGAAAAACTCGCGACGAGCAATCGAAATTTAGACCATGGGTTACAAAAAAATGTTGAGTTTTTTTTTACAAGTATAGTAATGTATTTAAACATTACTGTTTACCACATCTTTCAGATTGCGAAATACGGATATCTTTCAGGTTCGTTCCGCTAGTCGAAACCAACCAAACGTTTGGTTCCCACAAAGTTTTCTTTTAATTTTAGAATTAAACATGTTTCTAAATGTTAATAAAATGTAAACTATGCAATTAAGGCGATCATGCTGTCGACACGACAAAGTATTAAATAAGTCCTAGATATCAGTCACGTCAATTCCAGTTATTAAATCAAGACTTTTTTATCATAGCGTGGTCGAGAGGTCAAGGTATTGAACGCGACACGCTACTATTGATTCCTAAAACACTTTTGATAAGAAGCCTTTCTTAGATTCTCTTGGTACATACTTAAACTGAAGGCTTTCGTATTGACATAACGCTTATCAAATATAAGAAAGAGAAACAGTAAGATCTAAATACAATGTAAAATTCTCATAACCCACTAAAACAACGGTACTCAATAGAAACAAATTAAGAAATTCCCCAAACGCACTCAAAATTCGGCAGTTTATCAAAGGAAATAATAGTACTTCGAAAAAATTCTGGTAACGTATCGGTAGCGGATTTTTTATATTTTTGCCTAACCATTTTTGTCTCATCGCTCGCAGATCACATTATTTATTTATTTACCGCACCAACAATTGCAACTCTTTTACAATTATAGTAAGTCGGTATAATAAGTATTAAGCAAAACACTACCATAAATAACCATACACCACATATGGATATGTTTGTTTTGTTTTTGAGTTGCAACGTCTCTCTTGTATTAAATTAATAAGAATTTTACTTTTTTCAGCTAATTTCGTAATTGCAAATATTATTTAATTCAGGTGGTGTTTACTCAATTCAATTACCTATGCTTTGAAGACAATGAGAGTGCCGTAATAAAATTGGGGACACTAAAAATCAAAGCGCTGATTTATTTATCGTTGATTTGAATCCGCTAAATATTAATTCCACCCCGATTAATTCTGTTCGTTATTCTTGTCACAGTTAACAATCATTATTCTTAATTTTATCAAATCTAACAGTTTTGAATGGAACAGGAAACATACGGCGCCGACCCCAGATAAACTGGGAAGATGACAGGAAGATGATTATGATATAATATGTACACTGTGGTGATGGCAGAGAAGAATATAATTGTCACCACCCAAACAATGTCGCGGGTGTCGTACAAGGCGACTTACTGCCGCACTCAGAGACGTCAATTAAAGTTAATGAGTGCTTAATATAAAAAAGTTCATTCAAATCGAGACCATATACCCGACAAGAATAGCGATTAGTTTAGAATTGTCATTTTTTGACAGTAAGTACTCGTAAACGCTATTTGACGTCTCTAAGTGCGGCAGTTACAGTTATAATGTAACAAGGAAGAGGCAGCAGTTTTCCTCCTGGTGCACTATCTAGCAAATTAATTCGATTATTGGCAATTAATGGCAATACGATACATGGGACCAGCTGAAGAAAAAGCTAGCGAAATGTATGTGTTAATACACCTCTCTTACCCTTTAAAGGGGAATATAAATAGGGGAAGGTGACCCAAAACGGGCATGCTGCAGCGGGAACTGTCGTGTATAAAATTCATTTAAAAAACGAATATATTCCCGTCAGAATTATTGACTGCTTCCTAAAGAGGATGATTATAAACCTACATCATAGCACCCGCTTTAGACAGCATGCCCGTTTTGGGACACCTTCCCCTATATTATTAAATCTAAGTGTAAATTAGTAGCGTTGTATGTATTTTACGAAATTAACCTCATAATCATAACAGTTTTGTTATTTTCAATATAACAACGAATCAACGAAGTCATTTATTAGGCAATTAATTGAGTTACCTTAGATACAGCTCCACAACAGATATACTTATGTAACGACTTAATTATTAAAAGACGTCACGTAAGATTTCAAGCAATATTTGTGGCGTATTAGAATAACAACAACTATGTTATTAAAATATCTCGTTCTGATTTGGAGGTTAATAACATGACAGGAAAAATTTACGTCATGCAGCCGGTAACTCCAACAGTTTACGTCACTCAGGTACACCGAAATGGGATTTCCCTTTACGAGAATTTATATTTTGTTATGTTCAAATATACCATACGTTCTTGTTTTTTATTATTGTTAATAATATATTTTCGACTTGATGGATATTGTAATTTTTTAATCAGACTATGACAACTAACACCTGACTGGCTTTTGACTGTATGTACACGTATTTAGAATTTTAGTTTAGTACTAACATTAATTACAGTTATATTGGGAGTTGATAATTTAATAGAAGCATTAGAATAGCTAGATCTCTGTACTACCTACCAATCTTATAGACCTATAAATATATATTTTTTCAAACACTCTACTCCCTATAAAATATATTGGCGACCATCGGTGAAAGAAGATAGGGTCAATTGAGTAGTAAAAGGTTTTCACTATACATATTATTGCGCGAATATCAAAGATAAACCTGAATATAAAACCATGAGATATCGCAAAAAAAACTTTTCTACATCGTACGATGAAGAAAACTTCGCATTAAACTGGATTTTTTTAGATCTCGTTTCAAACGTAAAGTGTTTTGCCACCGCGGTCTACAAACTTTGCAGTTGATTTCGAAGAACTTTACTGTCACGTCGGTACCTATCGGTATCAATGCAATATAACTGGCAATTCTTAGGTAAATTTATTTCTAGAGCAAGGGAAGGCTTTATCAACAACAAATTAGGTAGATACCTCAAATACAGCATTATGAAAATTTTGTCAAAAACAGTATCCAGGTACCTATATACATGCGAGCAATGAGTGCTCCCCCACTGAGTCGTGTTAGTTATAAATAACGTAGTAGTTGTAAATAAGTATCTATCTCCACTACTACATTAAATATGAATCTACACTATTGAATGCGTAACGTAAAAATTATCATGAAAAGAACAAAAGATGATGGATAAGGTGCCCGGATAAGTACTTTTATTCCCATTACATCATAATTGCAAATGAAATTATAGTTTGGGAACCCTAAGAAAGAAAGTTACACTTATACTGTACGGTCTAACCTTGTGTTATTTAAAAATTGTGCCTACTATGGTATGGGTGTGAAAATATAGATCGAAAATATACCAAACAGGTAGCATTTTATCAAAATAATAAAGAACGGACCACTAAATATCCAAAAAGGTAGTTGCTCTTCGCTTATCAATGATGAATAAAAATTATCTATGACAAAAATCACATAATTATGTTTCGGCCTATTTAGAATTAAACCTTGACTTTAGTAAGTTCACATAGCCGTAGCAAATAAGCGTACGTATAATACGTGTTTTTTATTAATTACCAATAAATATATTATATTTTTTATGTTTAAGGGTACGAAGAGATACATTGGCTCAGTTGGAGTAGAGTCACCTCGGTTTTGTATTATTGTTTTATAATAATAGTCACAATCACAAGGTATTTTAATTATTTTATAATTTACAAACCGTGGCCGTGCAACTCGGAAAAACGATTGTCCTTTCATGACATTAGCCCGCTTTTAAAAGATTTGAATTAGTATTAATTAAATGCGTAAAAAGTAATGCGTAAAATTAATTCATTTTAAACTTTTCTCAAAGAAAGATGAATTTAAATATTCTGTTCATAACTATGTAAAAATCTTTCAACTTCCCCGTAAAAGTCTACAAAACCGATATGGGATAAATCAGAATTAAGTATAATTAGTCTGTTTAGTAATGGACACAGCCTTTGGTGAGACCCTGAATGATTTTGCATGATTTTAGATGTTTTAAAAGTTGTATTACATACAAAATAATGTTTATAATACCGTAGGTAACTTTAATTTAACCTATAACAGTTCATATTTTTGAGATCAATAATATTTCTCAAGTAGGTTAATAAGTCAGTGCTATATTGTATGACTAATTACGATTGAAACAGATTATTATTTGTTTCAGCTCAAGGCTGACCAGTTTATACTGAAGTGATTGTTTCGGACATTGAATTCTACCTTACAATTGACCGCTTTTTTAATAAAAAAAAAACGTTTATATCAGATAAATAAATGATTTTTTTTTTCAGTTGTAGGCAACTGCATCATAAAATTGCATTAAATATGATATTTTTTTCTTAAATTTATTAGAATAGACGAGATTAGTTTTCTACTCCTACTAAATATATGTACTTTTAATTTTATAATGAAATGAAAATAAGTGCGGAAAGCACTGTTTATAGTTATTAAGTTTATCAAAAACTAAACTTTTTAATTAAATTTGTATTTTGAAAACTTTTGTCCCTGATGCTTAATACTGATAAATACAATTAACTCATCAAACATCAATTCGTAGGTACTCACCGAAATTAGGTCTTGAATATATTCACAATGTCACTGAACACAAAACCACTTTGAATTGATGGAGTAGCTATTATATTTTATTATCGTGCTATGACTAGGCACGATGGGACAATGCGTCTGGTGTGATTGTCCGCAGCGACTACGCCCGCGCGCAGTCTCGCTACCTTTATATACGGTTATACGAAGGAACAGTTTACTATGTAGCCAACTCCATTAGAAGATTGTCGAGGCGCATGAGCCGTCCGCTCGAATATTTAGCATCAGAATTCAATCTGGGTTTTCACTTGAAAGGTTCGGTTTAAGAGGAAAAACTCGGGGAGTCCCGAAGAAATAGTGGGCTCACGGATAGGCATTGTATCTTCGCTTATGTGGGGCCGATTTTCTTCACTCTAATTTCTTACAACCGGTATTTCGGTAGCTAGCTTTCGAAGTTTAAAATCGAAATGTTATTATTGGCGCCTAAATAAATTACTTCGCCGAAGCAAGTATAGAATTCCTTCCTACGGTTATTCAATGCAAGTGTTTGTATACCTACATAAATATATAAAAAATTATAAGAATAGGTTCTAACAACGGCTAATACTTGAGACTCTTGTTGCGATTATAGTTGACTATTGTTATTACATGTATTAATTACGTCTGCGTCTGAATTCCATGCTTGCTACGGCGTACGAACATGGTACAACTAAATAGATATGTACCTACATCGAAATTATAAATATTGTAATTCAATAGCCGTGTGGTGACGGCAGAGTAGAATACAGTTGTCACCACCCCAAATCTCCCGTGGGGTGTCGTACAAGGCGACTAAGGATAAATCAGTGATGAGGAATGGGCAGCAGCGTTCCTCTTAAACCACCACTTATTCACTTAGCAATATACTGCGACTTTTGAGCTCGATAAATGGCAATAGGCTCGCCACACATGGGACCTGACATAATTGGCGAAACGTGGGTGCTAGTTCACCTCTGCCTACCCCTTCGGGGATATAGGCGTGATTTATGTATGTATGTAATTTAATAGTGGAGTTTAGCGTGTATTGATATTGAAACAAGAGCGCTAATCGCAATGGTTACGTCAAAAATTATATAGTTGAATGTCAGTAATTTAGGTAATTATTATCCCTCATTCTGTAAGTTATGGCTAATATCAAATATTAAAAGTTGCTACATTATATTAACGTGACGCCAGTCGATTTTCTCCGAATACAACCCAGCTGAGCTAATCAAAAAATATAGTAAATCTGTCACACACTTCTGACCGATTATGAATCGAGAATGGCCGTCGTAATGAGTGATCTAAATTGCATACATACATACATAAATCACGCCTATATCCCCGAAGGGGTAGGCAGAGGTGAACTAGCACCCACATTTCGCCAATCATGTTAAGTCCCATGTAATAGGTGGCGAGCCTATTGCCATATATCGGGCACAAAAGTGTCGCAGTACATTGCTATGTGGTATAAGAGGAACGCTGCTGCTCATTCCTCATCACTGATTCATCCTTGTTCGCCTTGTACGACACCCAAGGGAAAGATTTGGGGTGGTGACAATTGTATTCTACTCTGCCGTCACCACACGGAAACTAAAATGCATTTACTGTAATTTTTAAAGCAGCTTTTATATTGTTGGGGAAGGCTTAAACCTTATCCTTAAGCCTAGCATGGCATAAGCAGGGCATATCTAGAGAACCCGATTGCCGTAGAAGCCTCGCAAGGCAAATCGGTATGTTTTAAGTATTTAAAAAAAAATCTCTTTCTTTGCGCGGAAAAACACGAATTTGATTGTTCTTAGAGCTGTTGCTGTTGCACATCACCACCAACTTGCAGTTAGCCTTATTTGATACGAAATTCCCTGCTATGGCGAATATATTTTCATGTTTATACATACATTTGGCTTCAGAAATGTAGAACGCTTTTGGTGGCTACCATTGCATTGCTCAGAAAGCGTTGTCCCGTTATTTCAGAGTCACAAAACTATTCTGTACTTAACGTTAAAAACCTGAGCTTAAAGAACTTATAAAACAGAATCACAGATTAAATAATAATTATATATACATATATAATAAATAATACTATGAATAAACCATAGTGTTTGGATTATTTTATTTAAAAAAATATATTTTAGTTGGTATTTACCTAATAAATATTGTCGTTTCTAATTCGGATCCGTATTTCAACTTTTTTCTCGATCACAAAAAAGTTTTCAAGCCAAATTTTATATTTTTTGAAATAAAACAACTTTTACGGATAAGACTCGCGTATAATTTGGTGTATGGCATATTAATTGTTTAACCCGACGTTTCGATCACTTTACAGTAGCCGTGGTCACGGGGCTCTCCCCCCGTGACCACGGCCACTGTAAAGTGATCGAAATTATACGCGAGTCTTATCCGTAAAAGTAGTTTAATTTAAAATGTGTAGTGCTCGTGCAAATATAAGAAAACATTATTTATATTTTTTCTTGAAAATTAATGAAAAATTGAGCTCGAACGCTTTCGACTGATATTAGAAATAATGACCTAGGCATGCCCAGAATAACTTCTGAATCTAATTCAATTTTGTCAGTATTTCAGAAATGAATTCGAATTTCATGTTAACTTGATTTCGAAAAGTGATTCGAGTTACGTAACGTGATTGTCCCTTTTGACAACAGGAAATTTAATTACATATATTTTTCAATGCAGTTAATATAATATAGCTGGTATCAATTTACAGCCGGGATCTGACCAGGGTAATTACTTTAGTGCCCGGTCTAAGCTAATCTTGTTCCGGAACACTTATTTCCGGAACTTCCTGTTTGCGAACCATGTCAAAACGATTCCCTATTACAAAACTAGCCTATTGTAATTTATATAAATTATTATAATATTTACCTACTCTTAGAACACAGTAATTCCTTTGTTTTGTTTTAATGATTAGTTTAACAGAACACTCATTTTATTTTAAATGTAAGTAGGTATAGGAAATAAACCTTTTAAAGTTAAGTGTTGCTGGTGAAAACGGGCATTGGCCCTAAACGAAAAGATGTACAATTAGAGGTGTTACTAAAAAGGTGTAGTGTTATTAGACTTTGAACCTTTTTCTTTAACTAGTGTTCGCGTCACTATAATCAGATATCTTGTTGATGGTAGTACGCATTTGAGCGGGGACCAATAATATTTAAATTTGTGTTTATTATTGTTAATTTCTTTTTCATCCCACCATCTCGGAAAAAGCGTTTTTGCTCTTCGATATCTGAGTGCAAAAGCCGTTTTTATCCTCTAGAGGATAAAGTAAATTTGAATTTAGAACATCGTGTGCAATGAGTTTGTGAATTCAAAACATCATTATACCTATTTATTTCTACCTCCATGGTGCCGAAATTATCATGCAACCTATTTTAATTTGTCAAAAACTCGAGCCTCGGAACCTTCTTACTTTCCCAATTAAACTTTATTTCATTCATTCATTCATTTGTCGTAGGTTTTTATTTATTACTACATCCGTCTTTTTGTTAGGATTAACTTATATTATATTACTATAATTTCACTTTTTCTCTGACATAATTTTATTTAATACCTAATTATTCTAACATGTATAATATAAACAGGTATAATATTGTTCAAAGAACAAACAAATAGTATTTGGACTACTACTGGGTTGTTAAAATATTCTTACAATGCTGGTGAGTTACATTTTTTCGTAGCAGAAGTTTAACATAACTAATGATGACGTAGTGGCTCTCACGTAGCCCAAATAACTGTAGTTTATTTACATGCAGCCCATTGAAATACTCTTTGTAGAGATAAAAATAAACCAACCACAGATATTTTTAATAATTTAACACAAAATTAAGAAAACGGAAATGCACATGTTTTTTTTATTTGTAACATTTATGATGTCGTGTAGATATCTAACTATGCTGGCGTGGGAGGGATGAAAATAACCGAGAATATGCTCGTCTCGGTGAAGGGCAGACCACCAATAACAGCATGCCCAAAGAGTGTTGAATCCAGACGACCGGTCGAGCAGTATGAATTGGAATTTAGTTTAATCACTCTCTCCATTCATCCTCGACATGTTCCTTTCTCTCCTTTCGACATGTCACTTTTCTATACATTCTGATGTGATGGATAATATGAATAAAAAAGGAACATATCCGATCAATCTGGGAGTAGGACACGAAGATGACGATGTCGTCTATCCACCTGTTGACGGTTTTTATAACTATATTTTACGCACACCTAAGGTAGGTAATGTTAAGTAAATCTACAGCAATTGAGTGGAAACATGACCCACTTAATACCAATGACTGCCGGACTAGAAGGCTCTCAAACCATCTCAAAAGCTCTTTCCAGTAGACATCGGGCGCCGCGCTCTTAGTGATTTAACGAGATAAATCCACTGGCAGCACCACTGAATTATTATTATAAAACAAATTTAACTCTTTAATTAGAACTCTATTCTTATACAGTAGATATTCAAGCTAACTAGTATAAGAATGACACATAATTAGTTTCATTTATAACAAGTTTTCATTAGAGTTTAAAGAAGTCATTAAAATTTAAAATCTGTTTCTGCAACTGGGTCATATATATGTCGTGGCCAAATCGTAGAATTGATCACTTCATGATGTGGCCGACCATTTCATGAAATGGTTGCATTTTGCTTGCATATGGCCTGCTAAAACTGACCATGTCGTTGAAACGTCAACGTTTGATGATATGTCCATCCACGTTTGGCCATATCATTACTGTAGTAAATGTTTGGTATTTTTACGTCGCGCTCGTTTTTTGAGTGACTTAAAACGTAAAATTCTTGCAATTTGATGTCGTTACGAAATTTCACTTTACTTTTATCTTCCATTACAACAATATTATAAGTTTGTTTAATAAGATAATTGTCCGCCGCCATGATGTATCACAAAAACAAATCGAAATAAGCGCCTCTTACGGTGGTTAATGTAACTATTTTACGTAATGTTTGGCCATATCATGAAATAGCCATGCGTTTAGCTGTTCATATCGTTAAGCGTTGTTTAGTCATTGATCTGGCCAGACCATTATCATGATGTGGTCAGTTTTAGTTGGCCATTTCATGAAATAGTCGGCCACATCATGAAGTGATTAATTCTACGATTTGGCCACGACATATACATAATGTCCCGCCTTTCTTCCACAGGGGTAGGCTTTGCACTTGCTACGATCTTCCTCATTACTTCTTTCGCTTTATCCAATCTCGGTAATGTCTTCATGCATGCCCGTCGGTTTCGGGTGCTGGCCCTATCGTAATTCACTTTGAATTTGATTACAAAAGATTCGCTGCACATTATGCACAATACAATTTATTGAATTACAAAATAATTGCAATTTATTGTCACCACCCCTAATGCGTGTAATTTTACATTGAAAAATAAGCAGCAGTGCCCTGGGAGTTTGTCTCCTAATGGGCCTAAAATATTAGGGATTAAGTATGAAATTGACGTTTTTTACTGAAAATCAAAATTGTTTATTTTTTAGTTTATAACAAATTTATTGAATCAAAATAGTTACCATTATTATCTGTACATTGCTGCCATCTATTAGGAAGGTCACTTATACCTTTGCGATAGAACTCTGAGGATCTAGACTGCACAAATTGTGTGAAAGCATTTTGTACTGCCTCCTGGGAAGAAAACTTCTTGTCACGTAGATAATTGTCCAAATCACGAAAAAAATGGTAGATGACGAATGGTTTCTAACTGCAGTTCCTGAAGGGTCAAAACGGTTTCTCGTGCTGTATGAGGTCTCGCGTTGTCATGGAACAATAATGGTGAAGATCGATTCATGAGTCGGGGCTGTTTTACTGCTAGTTTTGCCAAAATTGTTCGGAGTTCGGCACAATAGACCAGATCTGCCGTTATTGCTTGACCAGATCGAAGCAAACTATAGTGAATAACACCATGCTGAGACCACCAAACAGTTACCATTACCTTTTTATTTGTAAGTTTTGCTTTAGGACACTGTTGTGGCGTTTGACCTGGGGACAGCCATTGCATTTTTTTTATGGTTATCATAAAGAATCCAATTTTCATAACATGTCACAATTCGATCCAATATTCCTTCATTTCTGTACCGATTCAACAAGGCAACATAAGTTTCAACACGCGTTTCTTTCTGCAGATCAGTCAAATCATGAGGCGCTCATTTTTCGAATTGTTTTATTTTATTGACTTGACGCAAATGAGTCATTATTGTGGGTAAGGTAATGTTAAACCATGCCGCTAATTCCTGGGTAGTTTGACTAGGATCGGCTTCCACCATCTCTCTTAATTCACCGTTACTCACCTGTGTGGGCGGTCTTCCTCGTGGCTCGTCCTTCAAGTCGAAGTTTCCATCACGAAAGCGTTTAAACCAAAATCGCACGTTGCGTTCATTAGCAGAGACCTCACCAAACGCAACATTGATATTACAAGCTGTTTCTGCCGCGTAACTTCCGCGCCGGAACTCGTATTAAAAAATCACTCGAATTTTCGCAGTATCCATCTTTATTGACCGCACTCAGAGACGTCAAATAACTTTAATGAGTATTTAATGTCAAAAATTTTCATTCAATTCTAGACCATAGACCCGGCAAGAATAGCGACTAGTTTTGAATTGTCATTTTTTGACGTTAAGTACTCATTAACGTTATTTGACGTCTCTGAGTGCGGCAGTTAGTTGAATAACAAAAACAATTGAAAGTCTATATTCAAATGTTTCACACTTTTTTAAAAAAGATCATCTAAGAAACCATGTGAAAATAGTTTTATTCGAAAACCTCAAACCATGAAGATTCTCTGTCAATTCAAAAAACCTATTGCATTAATTTGTTTAATTTGATTTGATTTGAAAAGTATAATGTAAGTATAATCAGTGGATAACATTAATTTTACCATGGTAAAATTAAATTTTATTTATACGGTTGGCCGAGTGGTTTAGGCAGCCACCCAAGTTGCGGAGGACGCGGGATCGATTGCCACCTCAAGACCATAATTTCTTAATAAATTTATTGGCAACTTTTTCGTTGTAAGCCTAGAAATGCAATGACGTAATAATAAAAATAATAAATTAATATTTCATGACTCTGCTGAAACAACGTACGCTGAAAATGGATTGTGAGGCGGTATAATATAGGTGGTTGTAACGCTACGGTCGTGAAATAGGGTTACCAATAAGTATTCAATGAATAATTATATCACCACTTGTCCGCTCGAAGGAGCCTACATTACAATATAAAACAGTGCTAGTACTCATAAATCTATTGAAGGAAAAAACTAAGCGGGCATGAAGAATATACTAGACAAATAGATATTATCATCTTCTTGTCCTGTTACCCTGTTACCAACGATAAATCTTTCAACGATAAAAATTTATCAACGATAAAAATTCTCGATAGAATTTAATGATTTTGTAGATTTTACGATTATTATTTACGATTTTCAGTTCCTTACAAATTGCGATGTAAGAAATGTGAAAGACTGTTAAAATCGTAAATACATAGGTAATCGCAAAAACAACATTTTCATTAATTTTAATCAAATATTTATTGTAACCAACTCATGTCGAGCTAAAAGATTTTTAGTCACCCACCCAATGATTTGCCTTTACGAGCATTGCTTAATTAACGCAATAGCAGACTGAACGCGCATACCATCGAGCCATCGCCTTTTCTACCTTAAAGTATTTTAGTTGGTACAAAACAAATAATGTGGCTGTATATATTGCCATTCTTTGTGTCAACCCTGGCCACAGATAAATCTCCCCCTCCGAGGCGCGGAATTGAATCAATTCCCTACAGAGGCGGCGATAACTCGTGAAAATCCTCTTTGGGTTGTTCGATACACTTCTGCTGACTAGATTGAAGAATAAACCGTCTTGTCGGTAATTGAGCCACTTTGACAAATGGTCTCTTTTATAACTTCGGCGTATTTATACTTATTCGTTATTAACATCGCATTGTGATCGGTGGTGATTACAGATATATCATATTGATATATCTGGCAGTGGTGATTATGGTTCTGCATTCGCATCTCCAACCAAGCCAATTCTAAAACAAAAAAGCGCATATTAGTAGATTATATACCAAGGGCGATAAAACAGAAAACGTCTCAGATCGCTAGTATTTGATTTGATAAATAAGCGATCTGAAGCTTTATTTTTGAATGCCCGAGGTAATATTAGTTTTATGTCACCCCCTGATCGGAAATGGTGTTTCTTGTACGCGTAGCGGGCGAAAAAATCCACTTTATGGTCAGGTGTGACATAAATTATTTCTTAAACTTTTAAATTCTTTATTTTTTTGTAATAATAATAATAATTTATTGCACACAAGACATGAAATACAAACACAGTTAATTATAACGAGCTATGGGACGGTATATCGAGGGTGAGATTGAAATTAGAACGCAACGTGCGAGTTACTAAAGAAGAGCGAAAAGAAAAAAAAGCACCGAAGATATAGAGGAGAGGTGGGAAGATAGGAAACATGATCAAATCTTCGTAAATAAAAAATAAACCTGATACATACGTTCTGCAGGCGTTCTAGTGTGTTAAGAAGCTCCTCCGAAAGGTAAGCGTAGGAAACGTCAGTATAGTCCATAATGGATATTAACAGTGTTTCTGCTAAAACTTTACATACTTGTAGTATGGTGAGCTCTGTAATTGCCATCTCTCTCGCGTGTGTCGTACAAGGCGACTAAGGTAATGCAGTGAAGAGGAAGTTCTTTTCATAATAATGTCACCGTTAACGGACCTACCGTATTTGGCGGATAATGGGTGTTATTTCACCTCTGCCTATGGGGATAAACAGACATGATTAATATAGGAATTTTCCTAATTCCATCTTAATTTTTAAAACCTTAGCAGGTCCACAAAACTGAATGCATAAGTAGATAGGTAAGTAATATATAGTGAACCAGGTATACACGGTACTATTGCAACACTATTATTTAGAAGTCGCTTAATATTTCGTTTTTTATTTATTTATTCTCATATTCAGTTAATGTTACCTGATGTCAAAAATTCCTTAAAACACAAGACTGTCCGTCTTCAATCAATATCCAACTTTTACAAAATATTCCATTTCAACTAATTTGTAAGGAAAAATTGATAAAAACCTTATCAGTTAAATAAATACGACCTTTTATTCTGAGTGGAACACTTGTTGCATTATACATAACTTGTTGCAAAAGTGGTTTCTCCCATTGGCGTCGCCATAGTTACCTACTGAAGGACCGGGAACCACCCGACTTAGCCCCCTATCACCTCCTGCCTGCCGCCCGGTGGGTGGAGGTTTAAGTGGGTAATGTGACCACATTCCTGAGTAAATAGTGAGACATAAATATTTTCTTACTGAAAAAGTTGGTCAGTACTTAAATATTGTAGAACTGAGGGTAACTATACCAAACGCAGATTTCCTTACAAAGTTGAGTACAAAGTTACAAAGTTGAAAGTTGACATGACAATAAAATATACGTGTATTTTTGGTTAAAGTACCTGCACATAAAAAATAGAGTATTGAATACTTTGTCCAATTCATTATTAGATACCACAATGTTCTACCTACTTCATATTGACGTTCAATACCTATTGGGTGACCAAAAATATATTTTTCATCCCACCATCTCGGAAAAGGCGTTTTTGCTCTTCGATATCTGAGTGCAAAAGCCGTTTTTATCCTCTAGAGGTTAAAGTAAATTTGAATTTAGAACATCGTGTGCAATGAGTTTGTGAATTCAAAACATCATTATACATATTTATTTTTACCTCCATGGTGCCGAAATTGTCATGCAACCTATTTTAATTTGTTAAAAACTCAGACTCGGAACCTTCTTGGTGTACTTTTTTTTGTAATTTGCTTTGCGCGCGCCATTTTCTTTTCAAGTCGAGGAGTGTTTGGCGCGTTTCGTGGTGTCAGTCAGATTTATTTTCACTAATTCAAAAATTGTTACAGAGTGGATTTTGTGCAGTGAAAGTGATGTTATTTTGATGCACAAGCATCCGTGTTGATGTGCAATTATGCAGAATCATCGAAAATAAGTCTCATGATGTGTGTTGTGGTGAAGATCACTATAAAAAGTGGTTTTATCCATTTCATCAAGCACCATCATTAACTCTGTTACCATTCAATTCGCGCCAAGCACTCCCTAGATGCGTTAAAATATGTGGCAGCCATATTTTAACGTAAAATTAATTTCATTCATACTTTTCACCGACTCATTATTTCATAAGACTACAGATAAAATATACACTAAAGACTTGGCTGTATGGGCTCGACCCTTTGCCTTCCCTAAAATATAGGGAGAATTAAAAAAAAACTTTTCACGTCATAAATTTGATAAAACCTAGGAGTTCCGTGACGGTCAATCAGCTTGGCGTCAATCTTGCTTTAAACATTTTGATCGTCTACAACGCTTGCTTGATGCTTGAGACAAGCATTTAAAAGCTTTTTAGGTCTGTTTGATTTGTTTACGCTAGCAACGGAACAAAAACATACAGAAAATCAACCTGCTTGACTCAAGCTGATTGACCGTCTCGGAGTAATTTTTATTAGGTACATACAGATGTGTCTGGATGAATGTTGCGGGTGTGACTGGGTGGATGGGTGGCTGATGGAGGTGTGTCTGGGTGAATGGGTGTTTGGAGGGTGTGTCTAGGTGAATAAGTGTTTTGTGGGTGTGTCTGGGTGAATGGGTTTTTGTGGGTGTGTCTGAATGGATGGGTGAGAATTGTGGGTGTTTCTGGGTGATTGAGTGTTTTTTGGGTGTGATTGGGTGTTTTGTAAGTGTTTCTGGGTGAATGGGTGTTTTTTGGGTGTTTCTGGGTTAATCGGTGTTTTCTGGGTGTTTCTCGGTGAATGGGTGTTTTGTGGGTGTTTCTGGGTGAATGGGTGTTTTGTGGGTGTTTCTGAGTGAATGGGTGTTTCTGAGTGAATGGATGTTTTGTGTGTGTTTCTGGGTGAATGGGTGTTTTTTGGGTGTTTCTGGGTGAATGGGTGTTTTGTGGGTTTTTCTGGGTGAATGGGTGTTTTGTGGGTGTTTCTGGGTGAATGGGTGTTTTTTGGGTGTGTCTGAGTGGATGGGTGTGTATTGCGGGTGTGAATGTTGTGGGTGTTTCTGGGTGGGTGTTGAGAGTGTGTTTCGCTTAATGGGAGGGTGTTGTGGAAGTTTCTGGGTGAAAACAGAAACTGTTGTGATTGTATTTTTTTTTTGTATTTTGCAATTTCCTCGTTGGGGGGGATGAAAAGTTACGTGTTGCACTCGAGTGCAAAGATTTTTCACCTTGTGCTCTTTTGATTCCCTCGCTATCGCTCAGGATTCTAATTTTTGAATCACTCGCTACGCTCGTGATTCAATTTTAGAATCCTTCGCTAGCTCGGTCATCAAAATTGAGCACGCGGTTAAAAAACAACTTTGCACTCATGTACAACAAATAACTAATGTATCTCTACTCGAGTTCCTCCGTGCTTTGGAAGGCACGTTGCTCCTGGCTATATCTGCCATCGTTAAAATCCACCAATCCTCACTAGGTCAGCGTGATGGGTTAGGGCCTATTTGTTCTCTCTATAATCTTCCATCCATAGGCAAGCTAGGTCACTAGGACTGGTGACGATGACAATCACAGATATATCAATAATGATAATAATAAAGACTTATTTGATGATAATTTGATATAGAAAAAAAATTAAGAACTGTCTTCTTAAATCCAGAAAGTTTGGTAATTCGATTGTGGGCCGTATGAACTTGATCGAGAGTGGAGAGCGGAAAGTGAGCCCTCGTCACGCGGGTAATTACACATCCCCGGCTTTTGAAGAGGCAGCCTTGTACAACTACGCTCAGACAGACCAAATGACATTTTGATTAATGCAATAATTATGATATGACATGAATCTGCAATTTAACATTCTAATTAATAACTGTAAGTACCTACTTAATTACGTCTAAATAAATAAATAAACTTATGTTCTAATACAAAATAATACTTGCGGCGGCCGGCTGTGAGACGCAAGTCAAAACCTTGAGCAAAATGGATGGATTGGAATTGGAATGTTGTCTTTGCAATCACTCTCTCCGTTCTACGTATTCTATACTTGGTCCTTTTTTTAATACTTTTATTCTTCACTAACACCTTACCGGCGTGATGAATGATATGAATCAAAATGGAGTGGAAGGCTTGTTGACGTCTGACTGATATAAATTGAAGAAGAAACATAATATTTCGCCGATACCCCCGATAATCTGGGAAAAAGGCAAAAATATGGTGATAGCTAAATTTCGCATTACGACATCCGTATCAGTTAATAGTTAGAATCAAGGATTACATTATCTTCATTTATTACTAAAGGCGGTAAAACAAAGAATATATATGTATATCGAGCTCAAAAGCAAGGGCGATTAATATGCGATCTGAGGCTTTGTTTGTTTTTGTAAGTAAAACGGTTAATTTTCTAGCTCTTACTGGTCAGGTGAGATGTGACTTATAAATAGTAGATTGTACAACAAGGCCATAAAATTAATCATTGCCAGAGGCAATTTTATCTGCCCAAGCCGTAGGCGAGGCGTAGGTAGATAGTAAGAGCGCTTACGCACTACGTCCGATCCGAATCCGATCTGAATCCGTGAAAATACGGTCTGTTGTAGCCTTCGAACTATTTCTATGGTAACTTACACGATAACGATAAGTCTGCGCGTGGTCAAAATTGGAACTAAAACTCCGTCTGCTATTTTGTTTGTCTAGCCCCCGAATACAGAAATGCTACTCAAATTTTAACACTGCATACATTACCAGTTGTCAGTCCAATTGTCAGAATTTGTATGGAAAATCGTAAATTTTGACAATACTTAAGTGTTAAGCGGGACTCAAACTTTGAGTAGGGTTTCTATATTCGGGGGTAGAAGTGTCAAGGTGAGCGAGCAGCGCCACCCATCGCGTGATGACAGATGCACACTGCGTAACCGCTCTGTCGAGGGATACCTACAAGAAATGTTTATGCCAGTGTTTTACACTCTGATTTTCACTTCGATTGGGAAAAAAGCAAATATAATACCTAAACTTAATTTTTAAATTAGAAAACAAAGTTTAATTGATGGGCCGCCAGGTAAACTTTTTTTTTACTTTTAAGTAAGTAAGTTTTAAATTCTCCCTATATTTTAGGGAAGGCAAAGGGTCTAGCCCATACAGCCAAGTATATATTTTATCTGTAGTCGTATGAAATAATGAGTGGGTGAAATGTATGAATGAAATGAATGTTACGTTAAAATATGGGTGCCACATATTTTAACGCATCTAGGGAGTGCTTGGCGCGAATTGAATGGTAACAGAGTTAATGATGGTGCTTGATGAAATGGATAAAACCACTTTTTATAGTGATCTTCACCACAACATCAAACACATCATGAGACTTATTTTCGTTGATTCTGCATAATTGCACATCAACACGGATGCTTGTGCATCAAAATAACACCACTTTCACTGCACAAAATCCACTCTGTAACAATTTTTGAATTAGTGAAAATAAATCTGACTGACACCACGAAACGCGCCAAACACTCCCTTTTTTTAATTTTTTTATTTTGATATTTAGGGCCTGTTTCACAATCGTATATTTCATTCTGCCAAGTAATAAAAATAATTTATTGCGTTATTTATTATAATAACCAGTTACTTGTTTTTTACCTTTTAAGTTTGATATTTAGGGCCTGTTTCATAATCGCATATTTCATTCGGCAAAGTAATAAAAATAATTTAATATGTTATTATAATAACCGGTTACTATTTTAATCTGATTTCATGACTTTTGTGGTAGAAAATATAACACAAATTAAAGCAAATTAATTAAACACAAATTATAACAATTAAAGCAAAAATATATATATTATTGCTAGTTATTTTGCAAAGTTTTATTGAGCTTTGTTGGCTGCTGGGCCTAAAAATTTTTCTTTATAGAGCATAAAGTAAAATTTTCTTGTAGACAAAGATTTTTCGTCTAATCGAAAGAGTCTAGAGAGACTCTAGAGCATAAAGTTAAATTTTCTTTTAGAGTCTAGACTCTAGAGCCTCTAGAAGTCTAGAGCATATACGTCATTCTATGCAGCAAAAATGTATAGTTGGCCAAATGATTAGATGTAACGAATAAATTAAATAATTAAAAAAGAAAGTAAGCCTGTATGTAAACAATGCATTACGATTATGAATGAAGTCATGAGCTATATCCCCTTCAGTAATAAATAGACGTAAATGTACAAACTCATGACGTAAATATCTAGCTACCTATATAACTTTTTTAAGGTTCTAATTTGGATCGGATTTACACATCAAGTTTTGGCTAATATTTATCTTTTAAATTAAAATATATTACTATACATATACTTTCCTTGCGTTCTCATATTATGGAGAATTAAAACAACAATCAGTGATATTAACAGATGTGGCAGTATAAAAAGATTCTTTTGTGCTTAAAAATGTAAAACAACAAGTGTCAGTCGGTCATCTATACTTCGCCCCCCTTCGCCTTCTCTTCACCCCCTCCGACATCCAACGTCCACGACGAAAGTTTAGGTTCAAAGTCTGGGTCCAAAATTAAATAAGAACTTTTTCATTAATACCCAGTTATAGTTAACACCCTAGTAGTTCATTATGGCTAATTCTAAGATTTTTGGTGCTTTAAAGTTATTAAGAAGCCGTAAAGATTTACAATTTCTATATGGTAAGATGTCTGTGAATTACTTTAAAACTTGTTCATCTAATTATCTTTCTACCTTCATATTTCTATAAGGTGGTGATTTAATATTCTTTTATAATTTTAAGGCTTACACAACAGAAATTATGCTGCAGCTTCAAATGCAGTTTATACTAAACGAAAAATTGTCAATGGGATTTATGTTGTTACATTGGATAGCCCTAATAGTAAAGTAAGTAAATATTTAATATTACACTAAAAACAATAGACCATTTACTTTTACTAATATTATAGTTTGTTAATGTATTCAAAGTTTACAAGATAAATATGGTATTTTTAGTAAAATTTTTAGAAGGTTATGATTTACAAAAATAATATCTATTATGGCTGTGATATAAAAGTAAAGCAAAATTACTTAACATAAGTAATACTAAAGTTCTTGTATTCCATTTTATAATGTCTAAGCATATTCATATTTTTAGGTAAATTCCCTGAATACTGCAGTAATGGAAGAAGTCAATGATATTTTAAATGAAGTAGATTCAAACCCAGCAATTGAGGGGGTTGTCTTAATATCAGCAAAGCCGGGGTGTTTCATAGCTGGAGCTGATATTACTATGATTGAGAGCTGCAAGACAAAAGAAGAAGTTGTTCAGCTGTCTAAGCGTGGTATGTACAACATATCTGCCATGGATTGGATTGAACACAAATATTTGTTTCCAAATCATGGTTGTGTGTATGTTTATGTTGTATATTTTCAACATTTATATACATACAAAGATTTTGGTGGTTAGAAAAAGAATGTCTGGGTGTCTTGGGTGGCCGAGCGGTCAGGCACCTGCCCGGATAGCAGCGGACGCGGGTTCGATTCCCGCGTCAAGATCATAATTTTTCGAAATTCTTTTTCTAACCACCAAAATCTTTGTACTAATTTTTCTAACATTTATATAATGTTAACATTAAAATTGAATAATTTATATACATAATTATTATGATATTAAAAATATGTCCATCATCTAGTATCCATAACACAAGTTCTTAGGCTACTTACTTTTTGCTAGATGATATGTGCGAGTGTAAAAATATAGCATAACCAACAGTGGTCAATACTGCAGAACTATAAAAAACAAATTTGAGATTACCCATGTTTAAAATTTCTCTTAGAGTACATAGAAAACAATAGAATAATTTCACTTTAAATTCTAGGTCAAGACATATTTAGAAGGATGGAAACATCTCGTAAGCCGTATGTAGCAGCAATACAAGGATCATGTTTGGGAGGAGGGCTGGAAACTGCTCTGGCTTGTCGTTATCGTATAGCGGTTAAAGACTCCAAGACTGGATTTGGACTTCCTGAAGTCATGTTGGGCTTACTTCCTGGTGCAGGTGGTACTGTTAGGTAATGGTCAATTTATTCTTTTTAAATGTTTTTCTCATATTATTAACTTAACTGTATATAACACAGTTTTATGTGTTTAAAATTAATATTGTGTAACCTAAAGCAAATATTCTAAAATAAAAATACTACAGTGGACCATATGTCGCAGCCAACTAGCTTAATTAGCTGTTCAATCAACAGCTCCTTACTAAACAGCGCCGTTCAACTAGTGACCTGAATGATATACAGCAGCCAGCCAGGCAAAAGTCTTACTATTTACCGACATGGGTTAGTAAGTTGGTTAGGTTAGTATATGAATCAACGAACAGTAATTTAGCCAATAATTTGTGCTATTACAGAATTAGTAAAGAATTAGTAAAGAAGCCATTTAATCAATAGCCTAGCTATTGATTAAATGGCTAATTAAGCTAGTTGGCTGCGACATATCCATTACAATCTATAGTCTTAATATAAAGGATTATTTTAATAAGAAGGAGTTTTATAAGAAATTTATGATTACATTCATATTTCAGAATGCCACTTTTGACTTCAATTCCTACTACTTTGGACCTAGCTTTGACTGGCAAAACAGTAAAAGCCGACAAAGCAAAAAAACTGGGTATTGTGGATCTGCTTGTAGCTCCACTTGGCCCTGGTAAGTTATTGTTAAAAATATTTGTTATAAAATATTTATTTAAATGTTTGTGCCACTTTACAGAGTGTAAAGTGACATTCACATTAGATAAATTGTACCATCTTTTATGATAATTTTTGAAGTATTATGATTTTGACCAAGGAATATAGTAAACTTGTCTTACCTATTTTTGCCCTTAACTGTGTAAATTCTGTGTGACGCAGCATTTTAAATGAATTATATTTTTTTTTATTTTTATGTCCACATTAATAGAAAAATTATTACAAAGAACAGTAATATTTCTCAGTAATTTGAAGTTATTTTTCTGACCTATTTTTCTTTTTAAATTCATCTTACAATGCTAAAAATTTTACTTAAAAGTGGATTAAATTCTTACAGGTGTAGGACTGCCAGAACAAAACACTGCCACATATTTAGAAAATGTAGCTATTCAACTAACAAAAGAAATTGCTTCCGGGAAAATGAAAATAGACAGATCTACGAAAGGATTAGTAAATAAAATTACTGCTACTGTAATGCAATGGGACTTTGTCAAGAATTTTGTCTTTAACAAGGCTAAAGAACAGGTCATGAAGGCTTCTCGTGGGTTATATCCTGCACCACTGAAGGTGGGAAATATATTTCCAATTTCTAGTTTTACATATTTAACACTTCAGATCTTTCTTTGACTGAGACTTTATATATAATGATAACTATTTTTAATTATTCTTCCATGATTTTCACTATCTAACTTATCAATCAATATAAGAATGTTGGATACTCATATCATAACAACTTATAATCAACAATGTATTAAAGTATTTGGTTTATAGTGCAAGCACATATTGCTAATTTGTTTAATATATCATGGTTATTCTAGATTTAAGAAGAAGAAATTACAGCAACTAATATACTATTTTCAGATCTTAGAAGTGGTAAGAACTGGTGTTGACAAAGGGGCCAATGCTGGTTTTGAGGCTGAGGCACAAGCTTTTGGTGAATTAGCCATGACAACACAGAGCAAAGGATTGCTTGGCCTTTTCAGAGGACAGACAGAATGCAAGAAAAATAGATTTGGTAAACCCCAAGTGGATGTTAAAACGGTATGAAACATGTATAGCTTTTAAATATGTTAAACCTCTTATAAATAATACTTAAAGTTGGGTCAATGTATGCTGAACTCCTTGAAGTATAATTTATTTATTGATGGAAATAATTATGTACACATATATAGAATTCATTTATTTATTATAACTTTTAAATTTACCAAATCTTTACATCATTAATTTACATTGTGGATACTATTTTTTTTCGTATTTATTTATTATTTATTCTAACATGTATGCATGTGTGCGCCTCCCTATTGACTTTTATTGTTTGTACAGTTCTTTATAAACCTAAGGAACTGTAAAGTATATACCTAATTAAACTTATTTTCTACCAGATCGGAGTTCTTGGAGCTGGTCTGATGGGAGCTGGTATTGTTCAAGTGTCCATTGATAAAGGCTACCACGTGGTTATGAAGGATGCTACTAATGCAGGTCTCTACAGAGGAGTGGGACAGATACAAACAGGCCTTAATAATGCTGTAAAGAGGAAACGGATTTCAGGGTATGTTGCTAGAATCGATTTTGTAAATGTTTTTCTTTGTATATTAGGGCATATATACACTGCCTTCTAAAACGTCTAAAAGACGCGCGTTACATGCAACTGAAACGCGCGGGAGACGCAATTTTTAAAAGATGAATACAACAGGCGCGTTTTTAAAATACCGTGTGCATAGCCTCTTACTGGCTTTATTCTGTGGTTGTTTTGATGGTGTAGTCTAAAAGAATATATCTGGTGCAGGGGGTATAATTCTTAATTACAATATGCTTTATTCTTAGTGGAATCAGGCCTATTGAATGTTAACACAGATTCTTGTGTATCAAAATAACACCACTTTCGCTGTACAATACCATTCTCACACCCAACCATTTGTTACGTTAACACTTATGCAAATTTCAAATAACATAGTTGCTATTTTAAAATTTTTGTAAAAACTTTAAAGTTAAAAGCAAATAATTTCATTCAAATACTATAATGAAAAGGAACAAGGACACAAAGACAATGAATTAGAATGAAATCAATATATGTATTACTTCCTAAGAATATAATTATACAGAACAATTTTTTTTTCAGATTACAAAGAGACAAATTCATGTCCAATCTGCTGCCAACCCTGGATTACGCCAAGTTCAAGAATGCCGACTGTGTGATTGAGGCTGTGTTTGAAGACATTAATATCAAGCACAAGGTCATCAAGGAACTAGAAGCAGTGGTACCCAAACATTGCGTCATTGCAACCAACACTAGCGCCATACCGATCACAAAGATAGCTGCCGGAAGCAGCCGACCCGACAAACTTATTGGTATGTGAACACAATGAAATACCTGCCCGGCTAGCATGACCACCGGAACATGATATGATATAGCCATTTATCGCTTTGAACTGTCAAAAACTATGGATCTTTGAAAGTTGAAAGCGATAAATAGCCATATTTAATAGTTGTATCTGATAAATAATCTAAATATGTATAAACTAGCAACTCGCTTGCTGAGGAGCTCGCTAGCGCAGTGAAATAGCGCGCTCGACATGCGATAGCGTAAACTAAGCAATGTTCGCTAAGGCCGGCCATTGAATGGGTGACCATTTTTTATCTTGCTCCGCCGTGCTTCGGAAGGCACGTTAAGCCATCGGAGCAGGCTACATCTGCAGTCGTTAATACCCAGCATGCATGTATGCCGCACTGGAACAGGCATGATATAACTCTATCTATCTATCTGTTCTAAGTAGCTTACTTCGCAGATCATTTCACAGTTGTAATATGAAATATATGTCAACTTAGTCTTACTGCCGCACTCAGAGACGTCAAATAACGTTAATGAGTACTTAACGTCAAAAAATGACAATTCAAAACTAGTCGCTATTTTTGCCGGTGTATGGTTTGGATTTAAATGAACATTTTTGACATTAAATACTCATTATAGTTAATTGACGTCTCTGAGTGCGGCAGTTAGTCTATTTGACATGAAATGTTTGCTGAGTACATACTGATGATCGAAATCTGTCTAATTAATATCTCTCTTTTTCATCGTAGGCATGCACTACTTCTCCCCCGTGGACAAGATGCAGCTGCTGGAAATCATTCGCCATCCGGGTACAAGCGACGACACAGCCGCGGCGGCAGTAGCTATCGGCCTCCGACAAGGCAAGGTCGTCATCACCGTCGGAGATGGGCCTGGCTTTTACACCACACGTATTCTTTCCACCATGCTCAGTGAAGCCATCAGGTAACCTAAACTTTGAAAGAGTTTAGACTCACCTTTCTTTGAATCATTACCTTTCCAATCATACCCCGTTCATCGGTCTCTCGACATGGTCCGTTCCGTCTCTTTACATTCATTCATCACTAGCACCTTTACGTGTGTGATGGATAATATGAATCAAAAGGGAATGGATGGAATGGAAGAGGAAACATATTGCGCCGACCCCAGATAGACTGGGAACAGGGCAAGGAGAAGAAGAAGAATACCTTTACATTCAATAAAATTAAACATCGTTTATCCTGAGTTTTGAATTAGGTTTAAATATATACTTATTTAGATAATAGCACGCGTATATTTGAGTGTGTGGCATCTTATTATGTAACCGGACGTTTCGATTATACACCGGTTGTGGTTACATACAGATATTTATTTCGAATGTGTAATGCTCGTGCTAATATAAAAGAAAATCTGGGCTTATCTGATTCAAAGCTATAAAGAACCTGTTTAACATAATATCTAATATTATGTTAAACAGGTTCTTTATAGATAATTAACATGACACGAAAATAATCTTATGTAGATTCAGTTTAGTTCTTTCTCTTTATAGTATATAAATAGACTAGGCATACATTGTACATAATTTTCATATTGCAGATTACTTCAAGAGGGTGTAGACCCCAAGGATCTGGACAGCATGACAAAACAATTCGGTTTCCCTGTAGGCGCCGCTACGCTGGCCGATGAAGTGGGTATTGATGTCGGTGCGCACATTGCTGTGGACTTATCAAAGGTATAGTAGATTTTTCAACAAGTGCACACAACGAATCAAACGATAAAAATGTTTTTGTGGACGAGTTATAAACTCTGTTTTTCACTTCGATTGCGAGGAAATAAAACAGTAGTTTATCATAACATTTCTAAAAATGTAAACTAAAATAAGTACAGTTATGAATACTGAAGGAAATTGTTTTTCCCATTGATTAGGCTGCAGACCTATACAGCCTAAATTTTGTAATAATCATTTTCTTAAATTAATTTATTAACCGACCGTACTTGAATTAAAATTTTAATATCTTTTATGTCTTAAAAACACATTAGGCAAATAAATTAAAAGGAGATATTATAAAATAACAAATTATATCTCTGAACTTCTGATTGTGGTTGGCTGCATGGCTCATTTTGTTATTCATATAGATACATTTATGAGTAGATACGTCAATGCTCTAGAGCACACAATTCGATTTTGTGCAGCCTATATCCTGCACAAATAAGCACTTTAAGATAATGAGAAGTGAAAAGTTTATTCATTGTTATTGAGACTTATCAAAGGTAAGTCTATTTACCTTCATCGTCATTTACCTAAAACAAAAGTATTATACCTACCTGGGGGCCTACCGCCTAACTCGATTGCTGATGATAGCTTTAAAGAATTGCACTGCTTACGGCTTTAGCAGCCATCCTGAATTTTTAGGCGGTACGGATTTTGTGCCAAATTCATAAAAAATCATTCAGTGATCATTCGTTCAAAGCTATCGCTAATAGTTTAGGTACATTTGGTACGAAATGACAGCATGACGTCATAAACTATAGCTTTTGCTTTAGCAATCGAGTTAGGCGGTAGGCCCCCTGAAGTACACAATATAGTAGTATACAATAGAGAAAATATTCACCAAAATTCTCACTCCTAGGCTCATTCTATAGAATCAGAGAGTCCTATGCCTGACAATCAAAATCAAAAATAATGGACCATGACCACCCCACAGAAGCCAATTTGAATATTAGTATAGAATAAGAGACTCATATACAACTGTTCAATGTGTCACCTACTTAATATTTCTGTTATTTCTGAAACCGGACTTGACCTTTGACTTCAAAATCTGAGAAGAACGTGTTGGTTACTAACAAATGTACATACATACATAAATCACGCCTATATCCCCGAAGGGGTAGGCAGAGGTGAACTAGCACCCACGTTTCGCCAATTATGTTAGGTCCCATGTAGTAGGTGGCGAGCTTATTGCCATTTATCGGGCACAAAAGTCGCAGTACATTGCTAGGTGGTATAAGAGGAATGCTGCTGCCCATTCCTTATCACTGATTTATCCTTAGTCGCCTTGTATGACACCCACAGGAGAGATTTGGGGTGGTGACAATTGTATTCTACTCTGCGGTCACCACACGGCCTTACAACTAACAAATGTGCCTAATCGTAAATATAGGAAGAAACTATCCTTCAGACATTATATGAAATCAACTCTTTCAGGCTTTCGGAGATCGCATCAGTGGAGGTGACTTAAACATTATGCAAGATTTAGTTAAAGCCGGATTTATGGGCAGGAAGTCTGGCAAGGGCTTCTATGTTTACGAGAAAGGCACTAAGAACAGAGATGTGAACCAACAAGCTGTCCAACTTCTTAAGGAGAAGTACTCCCTGGAGCCTAAAGGCGCCAACACCGTGGAAGATCAACAGCTAAGAATGGTCTCAAGGTAAGGTGTTTACATATATTACAATTTTTACATGACACTAAGGAGATACAGGTATTAAAATAAGTAAGTTTAAATAAAGGAAATTAATTGCGAATCATTCTTAAAGGTTTAACTTTTTTATATTAATTTATTATTCCTAGAATGAATACAGAAATTTCTGTAATATAATTTTAAAACGATAAACAGACATTTTCTTGTTGGAAATAGTTCATTTATTAATTATTTACCTATAATTTATTTTCATTAAAAAGTTTATCACTATTTTAGGTATATGCAGTTACTAAGTATTGATAAATTATTTCCAGGTTTGTAAATGAAGCAGTATTATCATTAGAGGAGAAAATTCTACACAACCCCTTGGAGGGAGATGTTGGAGCCGTGTTTGGACTTGGCTTCCCTCCATTCTCTGGAGGACCATTCAGGTACGATTTGGTTTTCCTAATTCCTAACATATTATATATATATATATATATATATTTAATAAATGAGCAGGAAGAGTTACTTGTGTAGAAGGATACCTTATATTTTAATTACAAGTAATCCTTCTACTACTAATACCATAATTAAAATATAAAATGATTATAACAATAGTGTTCTAATGCAGATGGGTCGATCAATTCGGAGCTGATAAACTGGTAAGGAAGATGGAAGAGTTCCAGGGATTGTATGGAGCGCCGTTCAAGCCTGCTCAAACTCTCATCGACATGGCCAAAGACAGCAGTAAGAAGTTCTATAACAACTAGGTTATTGCTGCATAAATAAAAATGTATGTTCATTAATGTAATATTTTACGTAGGTAAGTCCTAAGTCTATGTGTATGTCAATTTGAGCGGAAATCTTATACACTTATTTCCGAAAGACTACTGATATTTATTTATTTCTCTAACTATAAAAATAACGATACGAATTCTTTAGATGTTTCATAAAAAAAGAAATGGTGTTGTCATTGCGTGTTGTTAGACCAACATATATATTTTGATATGTGAACATTTTGAATGGTCGACGTTTTATTTAAAAATATTTATGGCATCGTAATTATGTGAATAATATTGTTATGATCAAAAGTACTAAATTATTATATTTAAAATTACGCGTAACTCAGAGATTATGGTTAAATAATTAAACTACTTTTTTATCTGTCATGTTAAGCATTAAAGATAATAAAGTATTTTTGATTCGTTTTCAGTTGTTTAATTTTAATAATACCGTGGGGTAGATACATAATTATATCATTTTAGTATTATCACTTGTTAAAAAGAATAGTTCCCATTGTTTAAGCATAGGATTGTTGATATGTACCATGTTGCTTGTACTTATGTCAATTACTACATGTGCTTAGATCCAGATAATAGAAGTAAGTTTTATGATAATACTCTGGAACCCAATCACCCACCCAAGAATTTAACCTGACTTATCTGAGATTACAACGTGAATAGGGATAGAAACGGGGAAGGGTTACTGCTTTTCCTAGTGAACACCACTAACTGAGCTCTAGTTTTCTTTCTTCTTGTTACCATTCAATTTGCGTCAACCACTCCCCAGATGCATTAAAATGTGCCACACCCATATTTTAATGTAAAATTGAAGAAAAGTAATACTTATGACTTGGTTGTATGGGCTAGGTCCCTTTGCCTTCCTTAAAAAAAGGGAAAATGTAGTGTTTGGCTCGTTTCGTGGTGTCAGACAAATATTTTTCGCTATTTCTAAAATTGGTTTAGAGTGGATTTACAATTATGCAGAATCATAGAAAATAAGTCTTGTGACGTGTTTGGTGGTGTGGTGAAGACTACTTTAAAAAGTGGTTTGTCCACCTCATCAGTGTATAGATTTAAATCGTAATACATATTTTAAATTTAATGTTACTTTCATTCATTCATTCATTCATTAATCCCTCGTAAATCGCAATATCGATGACATTGACATCACTATTAATGAAGTGCAATTCAATTAGGGTTGCTGATTACAAAAAAAAAACAATTTGTACTGTGGCTCGAAAAAAAATTTAGGTTTCTCAGAAATAATCGGCTGTCTGTACCTTTTTACCCATGTTTATTTTATAAAGTCAGGGACGCTGTAAGCATATACAGCATAGGTACTCTTAATGTTAATGAGCGCCGCCCAGCATGAATAAAGGGCAAAATAGTCTTATTATTGTTTTATTTTATTAATTCACTTATGATTTTATATTTCCATGTAGTGTGGCAAAAAATAGGCTTCAAGCGGCCGCAAAAGTGTAGGTAGGTATGTACTTAATACTAAACTAAATATAAACACCAACGTATATTGTTAAAACGAAATTATAATTGGTAATTAATTAATACAAAATGACAAAATTACACTTATTTATTAACAACAAACTTTATGAATTATTGTCTAATTAATTGAAATGTGATAATGTTCAACCCTAGGTAGTCTCGTGGGGAGTGCGCTGAAAGATCGTTTGATGACGTCACGGCCGACACCCCACGAGACTATAGCGCGAAATTTGAAATTGTAGTATGCTAAAACATGAAATTATGAAGTAAATACATATCAAATCTTAAAAATAATACTTAAAAATGAAATGTGACGCTATCTTTTTGAATACTAGATGTTTTCGACTTTTATTTAACGGTAAAAAACAGCACAGGCAGGCATTTTAGTGGGAGCTAGCGAGTAGTAAGACGTTCTGATTAGTGTGGTTTTAAAATGGCCCCTCAACTAGTTTTATATAACGCACAGGCATCCGATGCTTGTGCGTTTGGCAGAGGGGAATGTTAGGCTGACCCCCGAATACAGAAACGCTAATCAAATTTGGGGCACTGCTTAAAAAGTTAAGTGGGCATTACCTGTCAGAATTTGTATGGAAAAACGTCAATTTTGACAATATTTTAATGTTAAGCAAGACTCAAACTTTGATTAGCGTTTCTGTATTCGGGGGTTTCCCCCGCTTCTCCCAGGCTACTCCAGTCCTATTTACTCCGAGTCATCCACTCATTATTTCATATAACTACAGATAAGATATACACTAAAGACATGGCTGTATGGGCTAGACACTTTGCCTTCCCTAAAATATAGGGAGAATTTAACAAAAAAAAAAGAGTGTTTGGCGCGTTTCGTGGTGTCAGTCGGGTTTATTTTCACTAATTCAAAAATTGTTACAGAGTGGATTTTGTGCAGTGAAAGTGGTGTTATTTTGATGCACAAGCATCCGTGTTGATGTGCAATTATGTGGAATCATTGAAAATGAGTCTCATGATGTGTTTGATGTTGTGGTGAAGATCACTATAAAAAGTGGTTTTATCCATTTCATCAAGCACCATCATTAACTCTGTTACCATTAAATTCGCGCCAAGCACTCCCTAGATGTGTTAAAATATGTGGCACCCATATTTTAACGTAAAATTCATTTCATTCATACATTTCACCCACTCATTATTTCATACGACTACAGATAAAATATACACTAAAGACTTGGCTGTATGGGCTAGACCCTTTGCCTTCCCTAAAATATAGGGAGAATTAAAAAACAACAAAAAAAGAGTGTTTGGCGCGTTTCGTGGTGTCGGTCAGATTTATTTTCGCTAATTCAAAAATTGTTACAGAGTGGATTTTGTGCAGTGAAAGTGGTGTTATTTTGATGCACAAGCATCCGTGTTGATGTGCAATTATGCAGAAACATTGAAAATAAGTCTTGTGATGGTGTTTGATGTTGTGGTGAAAACCACGTAAAAAGTGGTTTTGCTCACTTCATCAGTCACCATCATGAACTCTGTTACCATTCAATTCGCGCCAAGCACTCCCTAGATGCGTTAAAATGTGTGACACTCATATTTTAACGTAATATTCATTTCATTCATAATTTCATCCACTCATTATTTCACAAAACTACAGATAAAATATACACTAAAGACATGGCTGTATGGGCTAGACCCTTTACTTCCCTAAAATATAGGGAGAATTTAACAAAAAAAAAAAACAACAAAAAAATTTAAGTCCATCCATTTGGTTGGTCTTGTATTCTCTTTGGTTGGTCCATATTTTTGTTTTTGTTTGGTATGTGATGTGATGGAATCTCGGAGTCTGAGGATGGAATGGATATGTTTAATGGTGTGTTAAATTTACTATCTAACCACCTGTTTGTGAATGATTTAATTTTAAGATTATTATAATTTATATGCACTTCACAAAATAAAATAAGAATCATAGGTGCTATTACAGACTGACCAACATTATTTTGTTTATTGTATCTGAAGGTGAGTATTCCTGTGGTGATTTGGTGTATGTCTAACTAAAGGTTCCCCTGACTAGTTTGAAAACATCTTAAATTTTTTATATTAATTACTATATTTTTTTATATCTTTAGCTTCTTTTTTACTATTATCTTTTACTTCTTTATAAGATAAAATATTAAGTTACCCTGCATTTTATGATTTACTATTAGAAGAGCATGATTGCTGCTGCACATATTTTACTATTGCATGTGAATAGTAATTACATGATTCTAAAGATATTTTTATTTCTGCTGAATAAGCTACTTTAGTGAAAATTAAATTTTCTTTAAACATTGGTTATAAATTATAATAATGATCTACAGACCATAATCTGGATTAGACTAAAATCTGATAATCAGTAATAGCAATTTTATTGTTGTTTCATTCTAAGATACAGCAGCAAGTTCATTAGAAAATAATGAACTTTCAGCTTTTCAGTTTCAGCCTTAATGACATTTAATTGTTTATTATTTTCAGGTATTAGGTTTATGTATTTCAACATTTAAAGTATTTGGTGCATGAAAACTTCAATAATGTTAATGAAATTAGATTCTATCAAAAACAAGAAGGTGAAAAGGTTCTTGGAGCATATTCTTTACCTCGCTATAGTTATTATTTTAATACCAACCTTTTTTTACTTTGAACTCTTTGTAGTTTTACCTGCTTTGACTGAACAGTGGGCATTTTGGTACTTAATACATTTATTTTGTGCTACATTTTTATTATACAGCATCATAAGCAATATGATATATGGTATGTTTACAAATACTAGTATTAATAGAGTAATGTTAGTTAGTTGTAACCAAAGTAATTGGACAATGTGTTTAGAATGCGAGTGCATGCAACCACCACGAGCATGGCACTGTAATATTTGTAACACTTGTATATTAAAAAGAGACCATCATTGTACATTTTTTGCTTGTTGTATTGGATATTACAACCTTAGGCACTTTATTTTATTTACAATGTATATTTTTGTTTCCATGTTGTATGCTTTATATTTTAATATTAAGTTTCTTGCTCTGTTTGTAACTTGGAATCATGGTTTAGTACTAGTCAAATTTCTTTTTCCATTAGCAAGCTTTGTATATGACACAGGCAATGAAAGTTTATATGTGTTTTTAGTTGTTATAAATGTGATTGTTGGTATTTTCACAGGATTTCTCTTTTTCTATCATTTAAATAACATTTTGAGAGGCAAAGTTGTTCCTGAAACTAAAGATTCTGCAATTAATTTGTCTTATGACAAAGGTTGGAAACTCAATTTAATAGAAGTACTGGGTGATAAATGGTACTTGACGTGGATATCACCTTCAATTTATAGTCCACTACCAGGAAATGGCATATCATGGGAAATAGATCATAAATACAAATAATATAAGTACTTAAGATAAGAAATATTTTCATAATTTTAATCAATATTTAGACTAAAAATGTAGTTGTGATAAAATAAATGGACATCAATTAATACTACTTAGTTCCCATGGGAATAGAATTTTTACTATCTGTTTATTTAATATAACTGGCCATTAACAATTGCATATTTAAATCTGTTGACGATTAAGATATTATGTATATTTATGGTTTCTTAAAATACTTACTGCCGCACTCAGAGACATATAACGTTGATGAGTACTTAACGTCAAAAAATGACAATTCAAAACTAGTCGCTATTCTTGGCGGGTCTAAGGTCTTGATTTGAATGAAAATGTTTGACATTAAATACTTATTAAAGTTAATTGACGTCTCTGAGTGCGGCAGTTAGGTAAGTATATTTTGCTATGAATAATTTTTATTTATATATAAATGAAAGTATTTATTAAATTTTATTTTATTGTCGGTACACACAATTTATGTGATGTACGCAATAAAGCTCATAACTGCCATAATAAATAAACTGGCCACTTGCTCAGTGCAACTAAGTATAAGTAAGTTGACAAACGATTGTACCCACCAAAACAAAATCAATTATATTTTTTATTTGTATCTGTCTTTTATATTATGTATAGAACTTATAGGTAAAGAATATATAAGAAAAATAATTCATTGTTATGCTGTGTTAGAACGTAAAGTAACTGAAAAAACTTAAATTAATAAAAATGTAAATACTAAGTAAACTTGACTATTTTTTTAATAGGTACCTATTTTAAGGGTCTGATCTTTTTTCTCTCGCGTTTATTGAAAATAAACACGAGCCTGTGGTACTTTTTTTAAGTTCTACAGGTATAGGTTTAATATTTTTGGTTCTATTGACGTCTTCCGAGGCAGCTCTAGTGCTACCAATTTATGTTGTCAGGCGGCAAAAATTGGAACTACAGTTTACCCGTAGATATTGTTTGACATTTCTGTGACACTGTTTTACCACTAGGGACACCACCAAATGCCAAGATAAATTGGTAGAGTGCGCGCCAGATAAGTCTGCGCGCGATGCGTGGCGCTGCTTGCCAACATTGACACTCTTACTGCCGCACTCAGAGTCGACTTAATGATCATTAAATGACATTTAAGTAAACTTTAAATAAAATTCCCTCTCAGAGTCAGATAATGGGTCAATAGTGACGCTAATGAAACTTAAATTTTGAGTAACCGATGACCCTTACTTAGGTCTTATGTGACGTCTATTTGACATTTCAAAAGTAGGGTTATCTTTTGTTGTAATACTTGTAATTATATTTCAGTGCATTCATAGTGATATTTTCAATAATAATTTATAATAAATTACGTTGTGGATTTTGTGGAGTTTACAGATTACGTAAGAAGGTTCAGACAATCACAACCTAGATTCTATTTACGCGACTATTCTGATACTTTCACTATGTGCTTGAATTTCATGCAAGGTACAGATTTACACTCCAGGCAGTAAATAATACTTTACTCCCAAGTTTGGAACCTGATTTAAAAAGCACCGAAACAGGACAGGCTTGCCAATGCCCCTGAAGTAATAACATTGCGGTATTTAGCAACTGAGATTTATCAGGTTAGTTAAATATTACTTTACATTCAGACAGAGCAGAATATAATTGTTACCATCCCCATTTCTCCCGTGGGTGTCGTACAAGACAACTGAAGGTAAACAGCGATGAGTAATGGGTAGCAGCAATCCTCTACAACCTAGCAATATACTGCGATTTACGTGCTCGATAGATGGCAATAGGCTCGCCACGTATTACACGGGACCAACTTAATTGGCGAATAGTGGGTGTTTAATTCACCTTTGCCTACCCTTTCGGGATATAGGCATGATTTATGTATGTATGCATGTACTTTCAATATCTGTCATTGTATATATATTTATTTCAGAAACTAGGTGGTGATGTGATGGAATATGGATAAATATTAGGTCAACAGTCAGTTCAAATTGTCACCAAAGTGTCTATCCAAGCAAGAACAATGAAAGACTTTGTAAAATTGCCTTTTACCGACAAGGACACAAACAGAATAAAGCAAAATTTAATCAAGCAATGTCACAATAAATATAACTAATAATTGTAAAATTAAAATAATATAGTGAAATTCTTTTATAACCCTCTCTTATTTTCTGTCTCTTTATTTTTCTGCTAATTCATTTTCATTGCGTGAGGTTTATTTTGTTTTTTGAATAAAACTAGTAGATTTAAAAGAAATATTTTATTTTGAGTTCCAATTTCTTTTTTAATTCCTTGAACTGTAATTTCAAAATTTCCAAAAGAGTTTAACTCCTCTCTTCCTCCATTTCAGCAGCACATTTCTTTTTAACTTGAATCTCCGGGTAATAAAATATTTATTCAAAATTGACTCGTGTGTAATTGTCAGTCTTTAGATTTGTTTGATAATATATCTATGTGATCTGAAAAAAAGATAAGTATAATATCATTAATTTAAATCATTTTTCTAATTGCATGTTATGATTGAACTATATACATTAATAGCCAGTTGCACCAAGTTTTTCCATTTTCCTTAAAGTAACATAAAAACAACTTGATTCATATTAACAAGTTTTTAAACAAGTAGCCATTTTATATAAAACCTTATGAAATATAATAGGTACCCATAGCAAAGTCTAGGTCAAACTCATTGTCCCAAATATTTTATACGGTTTTATTTTGATTATTGTCTATATGGACAGCGCAATACCATCATTATCAAATGGGTTCTGCACTTCACATATAATTGAAGGTGCAGCCTGAATAATAATTATTAAAGATAATAAGAATAGGTTACATATAGATTACAGATAATTTATATAAATTGTTATACTTTCATAAATTTAATTAGTGGAAAATAAATGTTACCTCTACTGCTTATGGATAGCTCCTTGCAATGGGGAAAGTGGTGGATTTTATGGACCACGTCCAGATTAACTCCCTAGCTCTGTAGTTTTACAGGTTATGGTGTTATTGTATCACACTGCAAATTGCAAAGAAATATTAGATACTTTTTATACAGGATAATTCTATAATCTAAGCACAAAACAATATAAGAGAATACTAATTACTGTGCACATACGCATTACAATTAAATTCCTCAGTCATTCCACTCCCGGAACTATCGAACCCCATGCATGTAACAAAAAAATCATCAATACTTACCAAGACAATCACAGTACTAATCAATTATTTCAATGAAGATAGGGTTCGTGTGGCTTTTTCTTCTTTTTTCTATGGCGTTTCCTATATGATTTCGCCAATATTGAGTGTGCCGCTGAGACTTTTGTATGTTAATGATTTCCCAGGCGGACTCCACTTGCAGTAGCTTAATATCTATTTGATCAATTTTGATCACAAAATAAATAATTTATGTTTTTGTTTGGTATTTCCATGGAATTATTTGGGGTACCTATTTCTTGTTTGTTGATATTGACTTTTTAATTTTATAATAAATGACTTTTGGTCCGGTGTGGCCAAATCTGAAAAGTCATAGCATTTACCGTTCAAGTTTGATTAAATTAAATTATTATTATGGATTTTTACGTAAATATTATATTAAATAGATATTAGTAACTAATTCTTATGGAAAACAATACTTTTGTGATATAAAAACTAGTGTAACTAATAATATTGTTTAATGGCTTTTTGCATGTGGCAATTCCGCACTTACCGATAACACTGGATTACACACGCACTGCACTAACCTGACTTAAAATTGTCACATAACTAATCAATCAATTATTTTCGACTCTGAGAGGAACGGTCAATTAGATGTTTTAATGATAATTTGTAAAATACCCATTATCACTAATTTAATGAACGACTCTGAGTGCGGCAGTTACTGTCGCACTCAGAGACGTCAAATAACTTTAATGAGTACCTAATGTCAAAAAAAATCAATTAAATCTATACCATAGACCCGGCAAGAATAGCGACTAGTTTTGAATTGTCATTTTTTGACATTAAGTACTCATTATCGTTATTCGACGTCTCCGATTGCGGCAGTTAAACAAACAAAATAGCAGACGAAATTTTAGTTCCAATTTCGACCACGCGCAGACTTATCTGGCGCGCACTATAGCACTGTATGTTGAAGTAGAGAGTAAATGGGTGCCAATAAAAATGCCGTGTGGTGACGGCAGAGTAGAATACAAATGTCACCTCCCCAAATCTCCCGTGGGTGTCGTACAAGGCGACTAAGGATAAATCAGCGATGAGGAATGGGCAGCAGCGTTCCTCTTATACCACTAAGCAATAGCAATGTACTGCGACTTTTGTGCCCGATAAATGGCAATAGGCTCGCCACCTATTACATGGGAACTAACATAATTGGCGAAACGTGGGTGCTATTCACCTCTGCCTACCTCTTCGGGGATATATGCGTGATTTATGTGTGTATGTAATAAAAGTTGCAATATAGTAGATAATTCTCTTTTTTAATTTTCTCTGCTCTACATGGATATGGATGGAAATAACTAAACGAGAATGATATAAAGTTGTCTCTCGAAAAAAATATTTTGTTTGTTAGTCCATTTTTCAATGTTACCCGAGTGATCATCATCTTACTGCTTTATCTGATGTCTGGACAGTGTCTTTCCTCTTCCATTCATATCGATGAGACGTCACTGAACTATCCACTACCTTTTAATCCTTATATCACAGACAACCCCAAAAGCTGCTAGTGATGAATGCGTGCATAGAAGTGACGGAGAGCTATGTGTTGATCATGTCATTCCAATCCATACTGTATAAGGTTGAGCGACTGTTTGAGTTTGCTGTTGTTGGTGGTTCGGGTGCTCAAGGCGATTATTAGTATACACTTTCACCTAACTAGTATGAACTTGTGTGCGCTAGTGAATGAGAGAAGGGCGTATATCTGTATTCATATTTTCGTAGCAAATTTATTTTTATTTAAAATCTTTTAAAACAATTTTTTCTGGTGTGATAAATAGATATTTTTAAACGTTCATTGTGTGTCGCCGTATAGGCTATGATAAAAATAAAACACCATTGGTAATAATTATACATTTTATTGGTTTAAAAAATAACGCAATAAGTCGAAAATGAAATATTAGGTTTAGTTTATATTTTGCACTTATTAACTTTAAGATATGAGATCATTTTAAGATCTGCCTTCATTTATGGTTAATTTTTATTCAATTTAAGTACCTACCCAGAACATGAACTGGTTAACCAGCTTTTAATTTCGTTAATTAGGGAAAAACAATTAGCTACTAGCAGGCCTAGCACTGGACGTGGACATAATGTTTCCACCACTTGACAGTGTTTTGTCTCAGGATTTAGTGAGAGTTAGAACGAGAGGAAAATATTCTCTTTTCCCGAGGAGATTTTGTCCACTTTCCGTGCTATTGGCGGGGGCAGGTTACTTAGGTGGTAACTTAAAAAACTAATTGATTTTATCACATATTCTTTTCAGTAGACGTTTTCTTAGTTAGTCGGTTTGATATATCTGTGGTCGGTACTTTTGAAATCATTATTAATAAAATAATGGAAATAAAAATTTTAACTCACAAAATGGTAGGTACACAGGCGATAACATGATTTATATAAATAGCATTTTTTATCTAAAATATCGGCTGGATGATTCTGTATTGGCTAGGTACCTACATAAAATTATAATTAAGTATTGGTGAAAGTTTTATAGAAATCTATACAAGATGGATTGCATAAAAAATTAAAAAATCAGAGTGACATCTCTCTACGAAATAAAGTATAATTAGGTACATTCTTATAAGCTATTATGGGTATAGAACCATTATTAATCCCAATTTTATATATTTTTATTGGGTTACGTTTTAACACAGGAATATTACTTTTTATAAAAATAATTTCAAATGATGAATTCTAAAATTGTATAACATAGATCGGTAACATTCTGCTTTTTGTAGTAATATTTGGTACATACCTACGTGTTAATATCTCTATCTCTAGTACCTGTATAATATATTAAGGTAATAACCATGTGAGAAAAACTTTGTGAGTAAAATTAAAAGATTTTTTTTTGTATATTATATCACTAAATTTAATTGTATTGAAAGTTTTATCATAAATTAATATTTGATATTAGGTCTACTTAGACCTATATCCACTGATAATGTGTCGGAAACTCGGAAACAAGTGTAGAACAATAGATTTGTTAACCATTCCACTTATCATACGTAGTTCAAATAATAGAAATGTCACTATTATAGTATTTTACATATGATACATTAACATTCGAATCAATAATAAGCAAAGCGGTTGATATACAGTCAACGGCACTTCATAACCTACCCAAAACTGTCAAATTTCTTCAATCGATTGTCAACCTTAACTTATAATATAATAGAGCACAAAATCGATTGAGAAATTGTGCCATTTTGTGGTAGTCTGACGTGCTTTACATAGTTCAAAATTTTTCGATAGTCCGACTTCCAATAACAGTCCAGAAATGCTTACCTACACATTCGCGCTATTACTCATTATAAATATTAATCTGTGTCAATGATGGGATTGCAATTAGTTCGTCGATCCACAATGACAACTAGAAATGAAGTTTGAGCTTTATTTTTTTTACAATGAAGATATTATATAACATTTATTGATATTAGGGTCAATTCTGACATGATTCTCTAAACTTAAAACTAAATTTAATATCAGTCTGTCCTCTTTATTCTGTATTGAGAATGAAAGAGAAACACTGTTGTCAAATTAATCTTAGATTTAGAGAACCGTTGTTAGAATCGGCCCTAGTGTAAGTTTCTATAACGATAATGAGCATACGTGACTGGGCGGTGCCGTATTGAGATGTTTTTTTTTAAATGTCAATGTTCTTAAAAATAAACACTTTGAATTTACAACGAATCAAAAACAAGATTTTTTTGCAAAATTGGAGTCTGTTGCTGTATGCTCATTTACCTTTATCGAACGGACGGCTTGGAAGTTTCCCATGAAATCTTTTAGGGATACAGATAACGATAACAATCTATAATCTATAGTTCAGTCAACAGCACGACACGCTACCACAAAATGTCAAATTTTCTCAATCGACTTTGTGGTTTACTGTCAACAAGTTAGGGTTGACAATCAATTGAAGAAATTCGACAGTGGCGTTGACCGTACGTAATAACATCATACATTTACATAGGTATTTACATGTTTATTAAGCTATTTAGAAAAGAAAAAAGTGTCTTACTGCCTTTCCGGAATGTTTGTGTTGGGCAATATTTGTGATAAGTATCTGCTGCGAATTCTGTCCGACTGAGCTTGCGCTGTGTCCCTTGGCGCGGTGGGTTGTTCTTCGACGTCGGGAACTCGCGAATCTATTTCCTCGTGATCAGTGCTTTCTTCGTCTTGGAGTAAGTTGGCTGTTTCTTCGGTGCCACTGGTACGGCTAAAACACAAATATACACGTACAATCTTTATTTGGTTATATTTTTTCAACATACCTACAAATCGTCATTCACCGTTTCTAAGTATCAAAATTTTATGTTTTTGTCGTGTCCACCATACATTTCCAATTTTATTTAATTCCTTTTAAAGAGCTCGATGCCGCAGTGGCCGCGCTCGGTCAGCCATTGCGTTAACTAAACAGCGTTCACTAAGGGGTGGTCATTGGATGAGAGACCAAAAATCTATAATCTCGAGTTTCTCCTTGTTCTGCAAGACACGTTAAGCCTTTGGTCCCGGCTGCATCTGCAGTCGTTAATACTCATCAAGCCGTACTGTGCCTGCGTGGTGGGTTATGCTCATTCTCCCATCCATAGGGAAGGCCTGTGGCCGTACCATGAAGTATTAGTGCGATCCAAACACGGGCGACATAACATGACGCCGCTCTACTCGGCTTATATTATATAATTGTCTCACTTTAACAATGGAAATTGAGTCGCGTTTAGAGTTGGTGGTAAGGCCCCGGTTCCCCAGCAGCGGGGGACATAAAAAGCCGGTGATGATGATGATGCTCCAAACATTTAAACGACATGTCAATGTTATAAAAATAAATTATCAGAAATATTTGTTAAAAAGCGATATATCCTTATACTGCAACCCAACACTTGCCTCTAAGATATTAGTATAAAATTTTGATAAATTATTGTCTTTGGGTATCCACTAGCGTCAACCAATGCATCTTGATGGCTGTTCTTTGTACCATCAGGGATAATAAGTTTGTAAATAGCTTACAAAACAATGCATAGAAACTGGTACTTACTCTTTCTGTGATAACCTCATTCTCGGCGACATGTTGAGGATTCCATTACTTGATGAATCCATGATGTATATTAATATAGCGGCAACAAGTGAAACTGCAATAAATAAGGAATTAATTTCGCACATTCTCATTCATTTATAATTTGGCTGGCCTTTTATCTACTTCCAAATTCAAAGTTCGTTTATTCATATAAAAAAATGTAGCTTTTTATTTCATTTTACCCTGGCAATACTGCGATTGACTGGCAACATGCTGGTCTACGAAATCGCTCTGTAATTCCTATTACATGGGAATGGGAACATAACTGGAGGAAAATGGGCGTATTTACATTACACACATTTCTATCACTGACAATCTTTCCGGATACGACAGTTTGCTCCAACGGACAGATGCGCTAGCGGTCATCATCATTCCAAGTATTTGTGGTAGGGACAGGCATATATATTGTAGATTGTTCTTTTATGTAGCAATGTATTCTTAACATATTAAGTATATAATATTTTTCCTATATCATTTACGTCACCGTATGTATCAATCCAGATTTAGACTGCTTACAGCTGTATTACAGATTTGAGTGTGAGAAATATTTATTATTTTTATTAAGTAGTGTGATGTATAATATAAATCTTACCAAATAGGCAACCCAAGAAGAACATTTCCAACATCAGGTAGCCATATTGATCAACAATAAGTCCAGCCAGTATTATAACAGTAGCCAATCCCATGTTTTGCACAGCTTGACATCTAAAAAGTAACTGTCTTCAGTAATATCCAATGAACAATAGATATTTAAATGCATACATCATAGTCAAACTTACATTCCATATGCAGTGCCAAGTTGATTTTCTGGTACAATCAAAGCTACCAAAGGCCATAGACCACTAGCCAACAATGAATACGATATTCCCAGTGTTATCTGTGGAAAATACAGTCAAATGAAAATTACATTTACTTCGAATCCCTAGTTTATAGTGGGGTGGCACAGAAATATCAATGAATCAGCAAATATAAAAATCTTACCACTCCAACATATGGGTTAAAGAATGTGAAAGCCATCATGAAGTGAGCAGCAATTGTAGTAATAATGCTTATTATGACCCACATAACATTTCTTCCAGTTTTATCTATGAGTATCCCAAAGAAGGGGCTGAGAGCAGCAGATAATAAATATACCATAGAATTGACATTATTTGCGTCTTGTGGAGAGAAGTCAAATTTTCTCTCAAAAAACAATCTGAAATTTGACATCAATATTAATAAACTACTTCACTAGCTGCCTATAATATTGACATCAATACTTAATTACTTTAGGTATAAACCTTGCAATTGTATAATAATTATTTTTTAATACAGTAAAATATAGCTTTGGAGTTGTATACTTACTTTCCTAATGCTATAAAAGGAAAAATGGCTAAGTAATAAGCCACACAAATAACAGAAACCATCCAGAATATTGATTTGAAATGTAATATATCTTTCATGTGGAATGGCACATCATTTGCATGTTCTTCTTGCCGTCCCAATATCTTTTCGGCTCTGTAGTCCATCCAACCCAACAGTAACCCACAGATAAGTGAAAAGAAACATGTGAAGGAAGCTGAAAATTTTAAAAATTATTTCTTTAAATCTACTGATTTTGTTATATGGTCAAACTCTATGTATATAATAAATTGCTTCTTAAAATACAAAAGTACATATCTCAAAATTGTATTCCCCCAACAGTAAGTCGTAATTTATGATAATCATGTTTTAGATTTATGACAGGAATGTCATAAATTTGTATTAAATGAGAGAAATACTCTATATAATTACCAATAAACAAGGTCACTCCCAAGCGTTCGTATCCTCCATAATAGTTTGAAACCCATCGGTATACTGGTTCCATGACCCAGAAATTAACAGTACTTCCAAATCTCGAAAAGGATAGTTGAAGGCCAAAAACCATATTAAGTTCCTTTCCTTTGAACCATAGCACTACATAGTTATTAACTGCAACTTGTAGTGACTCGCCACCAATCCTAAAAACGTTTTTTATTTGTAATTGACCAACAAGATTAAATGTTAATTGGTATATTAAATTACCATGTTACTCACCCAAATACAAATCTCCCCAGAATCATCAGCCAAAAGGCATTAATGTAGGCCCCAAGAGCAAAAATTATAGCTCCAAAAAATACAATTGTCATATATATCACAGTGCCTAATCGTACACCAAAATATCTGAAATTTTTTTTTAATATGTAATATAAGTTTGAATGTAGAAGAGTAGTCATCAAATAAGAAGAGTATTCAATTACAACTATGGTATAAAATAAATCTTTCTTTAAGGGGCTTGTTCTCATTTGTTTGATTGTTTTGACATTCTCACTTTGACTGTCTAACTAGATAGAATTAAGAATCTGGTTCTACCTGTACTAGTTCAAAACATTTTGTAACTGCCAGCGAGTGGAAAAACTAAATATAATATACATACATCATTAGCCATTTTTTTATTAATTTAAAATTTTAAAATCTTATAAAGCAGTAAACTAGTGAGTAAACTAGTGAGACCAATTTATCCTTAATTCAATGGTTGAACAAATGAGAACAAAACAGAGAAAATATTAATAAGCTCATTATCATACACATAATTAAGATAGGAAACATAACCATCTGTAATTTGACCAGTGTGCCCATACACAGAAAGTCACAACAGTTATATTATTATGACTCATGTATTTTGCTTGCTGATACTATGTTAATTAAATAACAGTGTGCTCAAATAACATTATTGTTCCAGTACCCTTTTATCAGAGCACATAATTAACATAACATACAAAATAGAGACCATTAATTTTAATCATCTCAGTTGCTTCTATGCTACATATAATGAAAGCAAAGTCATATTATTACGTCCGTAACAATATTATACCAATGTTTGTTAACAAGTCTAGCGTTTAACAGTCAGATAGTAACTAAAAACACAACTTACCTATCAATGAGATAGCCACCAATGAAACATAATATTACATTGGGCCAAGAGTATATAGAATATAATAATGCAAACTGCGAAGTGTTTAAATGCACATCATCTTTGAAATTGTCCGCAAGTGCACCGGGTGTGTCATAGCAAAAATAGGAACCTAGAACAAAAAAAAACATTAAATCATAATGTTATGCAAAAATAATAATTAATTTCCTAAATTACAAATAGCTGCAATTGAATATTAAGCTTTTAGGTGCTTTGATGATTGAATTTTACATTGATTAAAACTGAATTCAATCTTAAGAGTATGAGAAACATAGCCTATTACCATAATATTCTCCACATTACACTATAGCAATAGGCTATGAGAAATTAGGATATAATAGTTTATTTATTTACTCACCAAAACAAAGGAAACACATGAATAGCAGTGCTATAAATCTATGTACTCTGTTAGCTGGGTGGCACCATGATGATGGTGGTATGGTAGTTCTACTACTTCCACTTGCTTCTGGATTGTCCATACTAAAATAAACAACATCAAGTTATGGCATATTATGGTATTGTTTTCCTGTGATCTTTTATTATAGTATTATCCTTCAATATATACGTATACAATTTTATAAGAGCTATTTTGAATTTATTAAAATGATTACTCATCAACTCCCCCTATACCATAATTTGCTAGTTAAAAAGTTCTTTGTTGTAATGGCACAGTATGAGGGTGCATTATAAGATATGACTACCCATAAAAGCATTATTGATAGATTTTAAAATATAAAGATGTCAAAAAATCTGGGTAGATACTTACATTGATATTTTATAATAAAAAATTTAAATAATTTCTTAGGCCTTAGTATTGAAGGAATCACCCGTTTTCACCAACGAATCATTTTATTTACACACAATAGAAACAGGCGCAATGAAGTGAGTTTGTAGGGCTTTAATAATCAGAGAATAAGTACAATGCCAGTATGACTTATCAGAAGTATCTATTTTTCAATAACACAATATATCAAATCAATACACACAAATACAAATAACATCTCCGCGAAGCAAAAACTAAAGCAAGCTGTGTCAAACTACAATACAAAGTGTCAGTTAGTCATTAATCATTACTGTCAATGTCATATGTTGTTTGTTTGTTAGTTAGTTTTAAAATTCTCCCTATATTTTAGGGAAGGCAAAGGGTCTAGCCCATACAGCCAAGTCTTTATTGTATATTTTATCTGTAGTCTTATGAAATAATGAGTGGGTGAAATGTATGAATGAAATGAATTTTACGTTAAAATATGGGTGTCACACATTTTAACGTATCTAGGGAGTGCTTGGAGCGAATTTAATGGTAACAGAGTTCATGATGGTGACTGATGAAATGGATAAAATCACTTTTTATAGTGATCTTCACCACAACATCAAACACATCATAAGACTTGTTTTCAATGATTCTGCATAATTGCACATCAACACGGATGCTTGTGCATCAAAATAACACCACTTTCACTGCACAAAATCCACTCTGTAACAATTTTTGAATTAGTGAAAATAAATCTTACTGACACCACGAAACGCGCCAAGCACTCTTGTTTGTTTGTTTTTAGTTTAGTTTAGTTTTAAATTCTCCCTATATTTTAGGGAAGGCAAAGGGTCTAGCCCATACAGCCAAGTCTTAAGTGTATATTTTATCTGTAGTCTTATGAAATAATGAGTGAGTGAAAAGTATGAATGAAATTAATTTTACGTTAAATTATGGGAGCCACATATTTTAACGCATCTAGGGAGTGCTTGGCGCGAATTGAGTGGTAACAGAGCTAATGATGGTGCTTGATGAAATGGATAAAGCCACTTTTTATAGCGATCTTCACCACAACATCAAACACATCATGAGACTTATTTTCGATGATTCTGCATAATTGCACATCAACACGGATGCTTGTGCATCAAAATAACACCACTTTCACTGCACAAAATCCACTCTGTAACAATTTTTGAATTAGTGAAAATAAATCTGACTGACACCACGAAACGCGCCAAACACTCTTGTTTGTTTTTTAATTCTCCCTATATTTTAGGGAAGGCAAAGGGTCTAGCCCATACAGCCAAGTCTTTAGTGTATATTTTATCTGTAATCTTATGAAATAATGAGTGGGTGAAAAGTATGAATGAAATGAATTTTACGTTAAAATATGGGTGCCACATATTTTAACGCATCTAGGGAGTGCTTGGCGCGAATTGAATGGTAACAGAGTTAATGATGGTGCTTGATGAAATGGATAAAACCACTTTTTATAGTGATCTTCACCACAACATCAAACACATCATGAGACTTATTTTCGATGATTCTGCATAATTGCACATCAACACGGATGCTTGTGCATCAAAATAACACCACTTTCACTGCACAAAATCCACTCTGTAACAATTTTTGAATTAGTGAAAATAAATGTGACTGACACCACGAAACGCGCCAAACACTCCTTTCAATCAATGTCGCATGGCAGTCAAACTTGTCATTTTTTTAATTCTTTCTTCCTCAGAGAAGAAAAAGTATCTAGTCCATACAGCCACATCTTTAGTATTTATTTTATTTACAATATATGAATGAATGAAAAGAATTTTAAATACATTAAAATACGGTTGCATATTAACGAATCTAGGCGTGAATCAAATGGCAACAGAGTTCATGATGGCGACTGATGAGGTACGTGTTATGATGTGTTGGACTTTGAAAATTTATTTTGTAGTGTACACTACAAAATTCTCAAAGTCCAACACATCATAACACGTTTAACTCATAATTGAACGCAACACGAATCCTTATCCATCAAAATAACATTTTGGAATTATTCAAAAATATTTCAGAGCGTACTGTGCAGATTTTAAAATTTGACTAGTTAAAACAGAGCCAAACCATCTTTTTATTTATAAATTCTCCCTTTTTTCAGCGAAAGCAAAGGGATCTAGCCCATACAGCATGTCTGCAATATTCTTTTTCTTGAAATAAAATATGGGTGTCACACATTTTAACGCATTTAGAGAGTGCTTGGCATGAATCAAGTCATAACTGAGTTTATGATAGCGACTGACGAGGTGGTAAAGACCACTATAAAATTCTCAACTAAAAACAAATCACATGTTTGTCTTAAGTACCTATGACATGGATATGGATTATATCCTAATCCTGATATTGGATTTATTAGTACTACAAAAATACGGGCCTTAGTTTTATTAATATGATATAATTTTAACTTTTACTCCGTGGGTACACAAAAGTGGTAGGTTTAAGTGTATTAACACGTTGACCGCGGGAGACAAAAAATAAATGCCTTACGAGACTCAATAAGCCCCGTATTTTGTCATATCTTGCACTCTATCGTGCGTTACGGGTATATAGTGCATTACAGCAGGTAATTTTTCCTTTCAGTAGGCCTATTCCCTAACTTTTTTTGACAGTTGAAAGTGATTATCACCTGCGATTATCACTGTCAAAAAAAGTTAGGGAATAGGCCTACTGTAGGCCTATTCCCTAACTTTTTTTGACAGTTGGAAGTGATTATCTTCGAACTATTTACTAATACATTGCTGTTATCACAGGACAAGTGTCACAATAACATTATAGTAAAATAGTAATGGATACGTAAATAGTTCGGTGATCATCACTTCAACTGTCAAAAAAAGTTAAAAAAAATATAAAATAAATAAAGGCCTACTACTTTTTGTAATTTGCTTTGCGCGCGCCATTTTCTTTTCACGTCATAAATTTGTTAAAACCTTGGAGTTCCGTGACGGTCAATCAGCTTGGCGTCAATCTTGCTTTAAACATTTTGATCGTCTACAATGCTTGCTTGATGCTTGAGTCAAGCATTTAAAAGCTTTTTAGGTTTGTTTGATTTGTTTACGCTAGCAACGGAACAAAAACATACAGAAAATCAACGTGCTTGACTCAAGCTGATTGACCGTCTCAGAACAGGTGTGTCTGGATGAATTTTGCGGGTGTGGCTGGGTGGATGGGTGGGTGTTGGAGGTGTGTTTAGGTGAATGGGTGTGTCTAGGTGAATGGGTGTTTTGTGGGTGTGTCTGGGTGAATGGGTGTTTTGTGGGTGTGTCTGAATAGATGGGTGAATATTGTGGGTGTGATTGGGTGGAAGTTGTGGGTGTCTGAATGGATTTTGTGGGTGTGTCTGGGTGATTAGATATTTTGTGGGTGTTTCTGGGTGAATGGGTGTTTTGTGGGTGTTTCTGGGTGAATGGGTGTTTTGTGGGTGTTTCTGGGTGAATGGGTGTTTTGTGGGTTTTTCTGGGTGAATGGGTGTCTTTTGGGTGTTTCTGGGTGGATGGATGTGTATTGCGGGTGTGAATGTTGTGGGTGTTTCTGGGTGGGTGTTAAGAGTGTGTTTGGGATAATGGGAGGGTGTTGTGGAAGTTTCTGGGTGAAAACAGAAACTGTTGTGATTTAATTTTTTTTTGTATTTTGCAATTTCCTCGTTGGGGGGGATGTAAAGTTACGTGTTGCACTCGAGTGCAAAGATTTTTCACCTTGTGCTCTTTTGATTCCCTCGCTATCGCTCAGGATTCTAATTTTTGAATGAATTTTAGAATCCTTCGCTAGCTCGGTCATCAAAATTGAGCATGCGGTTAAAAAACAACTTTGCCCTCACGTACAACAAATAACTATTATATTATACTACATAAACTTATAAACATCCTTAACTCTGAAACAAATGTCTGTGTTCATCACAAAATTTGCGCCTACCAGGACTTTTGAACCTTGGACCTCTTTTCTTAGAATACAAATACACCCCAAATCCCTCCCGTGGGTGTCTTACAAGGCGACTAAGGATAAATCAGTCATGAGGAATAAGCAGCAGCGTTCCTCTTATACCACCTAGCAATGTACTGCGACTTTTGTGGCGAAACGTGGGTGCTAGTTCACCTCTGCCTACCCCTTCGGGGATATAGGCGTGATTTATGTATGTATGTACCTCTTGGCCAATAGCTAGCGATCTGACCAATTAGACCATACTGGCCCTCGAAGAGATATAGCCCCAGTAGTACCATATACCAGGGTACAAAACGGGAATACTGCTAAAGTGGGTACGCTGTGTAGGTACCTATAAATATTAATATTTTTTTTCCCTACAGCCAAGAAAGCAGTCTTTATGTCACACCTGACCATAAAGTGGTCTTTTCCGCCCGCTAGGCGAATAGAAAACCCCACTTCCTGGTCAGCGGGTAACATAAAACTACGAGTATGATCTTACCTAAGTATGTCGTTATTTCAACTACCAATTATGTTTATCTTTTAGTGATAATACCTAATTAAATGCCAAATAACCATAGTTATTTGTATCTTGCTAATTTTCCAGACCGCCATTTGTGAAACCGTTTTATATCGGAAGCTTTTTTTTCATTACATTTACCATGTTTAATGTATTTCTTGCCGATTCAAGAGCGTATAGAGCGTAAGGAGCAGGTTCTCAGTTCAACTTTTTTTTTTGTTTCCTCATAAAATTTATCAAAATCTGTACTGAGTGTACAGATTTTGATAATATTCGATACACAATTGATATATTTTTTTTATACTTCCTACCTATTAGTCTTCTAGAAATATTACAATTTTCCAGTTTGGTATGTACTGTTTTAGCGACAAAAGTACGAAATAATTGTCGGAACGAGTAATGCTACCAATAACTCTACTTAATAAAGCAATACAAATAAAGTTGCCCGTTCCTATTTTATAATCATGTTAATTATGTGCCGTGTGGTGATGGCAGAGTAGAATACAAATGTCACCTCCCCAAATCTCTCCCGTGGGTGTCGTACAAGGCGACTAAGGATAAATCAGCGATGAGGAATGGGCAGCAGCGTTCCTCTTATACCACATAGCAATATACTGCGACTTTTGTGCCCGATAAATAGCAATAGGCACGCCCCACCTATTACATGGAACTTGACATAGTTGGCGAAACGTGGGTGCTAGTTCACCTCTGCCTACCCCTTCGGGGATATAGGCGCGATTTATGTATGTGTATGTTAACATAATAATTTTCCTAAGGCTGTTCTTTTCGTTTTGAAATGATGTATTACAGTGGGTGTGGGCGCATAAGGCGAGCAGCTGCTAGCCGAGGCGTCGGTGGCGGAGTGTGAGGCGGGCGAGCCCGAGCCCAGTGCGCAGGGCGGGCGGGGTGCGGCGGGCGGGCGCCGCCGCGGTCTCGCGCAGTGCTCCTCGCGCAGGACCGGAGTGGTGTTCACTCGGCGGCGCGCCACGGCGCGACATGCCCAGCTGATGTTTATTTATACCGCGAGCTCGGTGGAGGGTGCGCGCGGGAGGCCCTCCCCTCCGCGGCACCACGGTTTCGCGTGATGCAGCCGAGCGAACTTGCCGACACCGCGCACGCCACTAGCGGAAACCCCCCGCAGCGTGGCCCCAACGGTGGCCGCTTCGACTTTGACGATGGTGGCACATACTGTGGCGGGTGGGAGGATGGCAAGGCCCACGGCCACGGTGTGTGCACAGGGCCCAAAGGGCAGGGTGCCTACGCTGGATCCTGGCACTTCGGCTTCGAAGTTTCCGGCGTCTACACCTGGCCCAGGTGAGAGTGACTTCGCCCGGGCCTCGCACATGCCCGAGCGCAAATCTGCGTCCGAAGCCGCTCCAAAAATAGGCTGCTATTAATAATTGAGTTCGGTGTTTCGCTAGAAAACGTGTGTAACGGCGGTGAAAGTGCCTCAGGGCCTAATCTCGGCAAAAATATTCATATCGATCTATAGACACTGATAACACCACGTGATAACAGTATCACGGCTACATACATGTCGTTTACTAGTCGTTAATAAAGCAGCAAACAAATCCATTAACATTCAATAGATATTAATGTAACGAGACACTATTTTATAACACCAAATTGAGTTCAATTTCTGCCAATGGTGTCCTCGTCACTGTTTGACACAGTGGTCAAGATCACTAGTTCATTGCAATATTGCTGCGTTCAATTATTATTGTCAGAGCGCAGATAGATCTCGTCACGTTACTTAGGTGTATAGTAATTGTCATAAAAATTTTGGTGACTATATACATAGTACCTAAAAACTCAACACAGTTCAATGAGCATGCTTAACGAACGCTGAATCAATGTGCGAATTTTGGTCTCACATTCAGACAAACATCCCAACTGTGTTTATATGAACATTTTCTTGGAAGTTTGTGAATTATGGTTACAAAATAAGCTTCGTTTGTCATCAGTTAATTATAATTATAAATATCATCATGCAACACAAAACCTTGAGCTAAACCAACAGCATTGTTTCCGTCATGATTTGGGATTTTGCATTATTTTACTTACCTTTCAGGTATCTCACTAAGTACTAACAAATGTATATCTTAAAATGTAGTATGTATGTGTCCATCGTGAATATAGGTCATTTTAAGTGATGTGTGTGAAAATTTCAGAAAAAGTATTTTTTCTTCTAATTAAAATTTAAAGTTTACAGGTTTGACATATTTATCACACATGAATAGATAATAAGCGTCTACTTAATTGCGGAATGATTTATCCGCTAATTTAATAAAATTGATACCTAATGAGTAATAAAAAAGAGAAGTATGACATTTTTACATATTGAAGGTCCTCTGGTGTAACCCCCGAATACAGAAACGCTAATCAAAGTTTGAGTCTTGCTTAACATTTAAATGTTGTCAAAATTGACGTTTTTCCATACTAATTCTGACAGGTAATGTCCACTTAACTTTTTAAGCAGTCCCCCAAATTTGATTAGCGTTTCTGTATTCGGGGGTAATAGTGGTATCCCTGTACGTTTACTCTGTGACACGTGCCTAGATAGGAAAAGCATCTGCTGAGTTAGATAAAAAATCCTCTGCTATAATACGACTTTAAGGCTGGAGTTCACCAACATGAAAACAAGCTATTAAAACTTAATCGTTAGTTTTTGACAGTTCTTCCATATGATGAAATGTCAAAAACTGATGGTTATCTTTTAATCGCCTGTTTAAGTGTTGGTGAACTCCAACCTAAGGATTATATCGCTGCTCAATTTGAATAATATTTACTAATTCATAGTAAGCCTTAGATTTTTTCAACTTATCATGATCATCTATATTTATTTTTAATGTAGAGCAAGGACTGTTATTATTAAATAAAATTGTTTTTTTTTTTAATATGTATCAATAACATTTACAAAAATATGTTTTTTTAATATGGGTACTCTTTTGGTTTTGTTTAACTCTCTTGTTCAACTCGCCCCCTTTTATATGGGATATAAAACAGTTGAAGAAATGTGTCCACCTCTGCCTTCTCCATCGGGGTTATCCAGGTATGATTTATGCAGTTGTTGTTTCGAAAACTATAAAATTCACCAGACCTCCATGAAAAAATAGATTATAATTATTCAATGTTTGGAAATACAATATACATACATGCATACATAAATCACGCCTATATCCCCGAAGGGATAGGCAGAGGTGAACTAGCACCCACGTTTCGCCAAATATGTCAAGTCCCATGTAATAGGTGGCGAGCCTATTGTCATTTATCAGGCACAAAAGTCGCAGTACATTGCTAGCCTAGGTAGTATAAGAGGAACGCTGCTGTTCATTCAAACAATTATGGTGATGAATTATTAAACGCAATGAACAAGAAAGATATGGCTATATCTGATAGATAGAGCGGCATCGAATCGAATGAACCTCAAATTTAGTGACCTCATTCTGGTATCAAAAAATAATAGCCCGTTCTGCATTTATGTAACTACATTTATAGTTGTACTAAAATATTTCTGTTTCTATTTACAATATTGAAAAAGGCGCCTCTTTGAATACAGAAAAGTTATTTTTTTTGTTGCTAAATCGAAAGAATAGTCAAACACACCCAAAGTCGGAAAGATTTACATTGTAACTAACGGTAACAACTACACTCGGTTCCAAAAATAACGGGTCAGTCACATAACCCCAAAAATCTCCCGAACTACGTATGCTATCCTATCTATCTATGAAACGAAGATTGTTTAATTGGGAATTTTAATAAAAAGATAGAAAGTACAAATAAAACTTAGGTGCACCTTCCATATGATCAATATAATCTCGAAACAACAATATTAATCTCGAAATTAAAAAATACTAAAGTAAGTCATATTTTTCTTAAAATTAAATATTTATTTATGATTTTTTTTGCTGTTTTATATTATCCCATGCATGGGTAAGGAAGGCTTACTCTACACGAGCAGTGATTACTAAGTAAATTAAAAAGGCTGGTGATGATAAAAATAATATTAAATGAACTAGACTCTTATCTTAAATAGCAACCTGGATACACATTTTTAAAGTTGACTATGATTATTAAAAACGACTATGATTAGTCATGTAATAGACCCTTTTTTCTATTGTTGTCGCTTGGCTTGTTCTGTTATTTGCTCAATAGAGATAAAGGGGCAGGGAGGGGTTTTTCACTCCTCAGGCTCATAAACTTTTGTGCCCGATAAATGGCAATAGGCTCGCCACCTATTATTATATGGGACTATTACATGGGACTTGACATAGTTGGCGAAACGTGGGTGATAGTTCAGCTCTACCTACCCCTTCGGGGATATAGGTGTGATTTATGTATGGGGGAAAAAGGGTCTATGACTAATTAATCATAGTCGTTTTTAAAAATCATAGTCAACTTTAAAAATGTGTATCCAGGTTGTTATTTAAGATAAGAGTCTAGATTTTTTTTTATTTGGAAGCTAATATGATTGCGAATAATAATAACTCATAAAATTAAATGGTTATATGGTCTTTATTTTAAGAAAATTAAGTTTTATTGAAAAAATTACCTTAAAAAAGTGCTTTTTTTGTACAAAAAATATAATTTATGATCCGATATCCAGTGTTTTGTGGGTTATTTGTTATTTTATCATGAACACTAAGTATTTGACATGATTATTGTTTTTATTTAACATAACATACCAGTACTTTATAAAATCAAGTTTTTTGTACATAGAGTCCATAGATTTTTATTAATAAATTAATAAAAAATTGCAACAATATTTTCAATTTTTTTTTCTATGTTTTTTGTGGACACACTGTATAGCATCTTACATAAAAGGATTAATTACAATGAAATTTCACATGAATGCTGTGAGTTTACGGTATGGTCACTATCCCCATCTCTCACGCGAGTGTCGTTAAAGGCGTATAATGATAAAGATAGCAGCCAGTAATGGGCAGCAGCGTTCCTCTTGTCCCATCTAGCAATATACTGCGAATTAGCTGCCCGATAGATGGCAACAGGCTCGCCACCTATTACAAGGTACCTAACATAATTAGCGAAACATGGGTGTTAATTCACCTCCCTTACCTTACCTTCTACCTTCGGGAAACTAAGCAATCCGAACGATGGAGGGCAAACCATCAACATGTCAGGCAGGCTGCCGGCTGTAAAACTTGAGTGACAACCTTGAGCAATGGATTGGATTGAAATGTTGTCATTCCAATAACACTCTTCGTTAATCGGTCTCTTGACATGGTCCGTTCCGTCTCTCTTCTACACCTTTCATTCATCACTAGCACCTTTCTAGGAAACATACTGCGCCGACCCCAGATAGACTGCCAATAGGACAGGAAGAAGAAGAAGCAACTATGATGCATTTACAAGTTTTGTTAAAACCGATATAATAATATTATTTATGGAAAATAAAATTAATTCATATTTTATTTTATTTTCCTGTAAAAGCTCAAATTTTATAATAGGGATGATGACACTAACAAAGAAATTATTATATGATTTATAATAATAATTTAGATTATGGAGATTCGTTAATAGTCACTTGCTATCAGATTATACTTCTTCTTCTTCTTCTCCCTGCCCTGTTCCCAGTCTTATACTTGTGATTGATATTTATTTTATAAGAATAAAAGTACAAAACTTAGCAACCCGCAATATTTGCTAAAACGCCGCGTGACGTCATTATTTAGTTATCTCCATTTTGACATTTTATTAGCCAATCAAATTCACTCACTCTTATTATAGAAACTGGCCTTTTTACGGAATAGTGACGTCACACAGACGCCATTGCTATTTTAGCGGAAATTTTAAATTGCATTATTCAAAACATGTTTTTCTATCAAAATCGAAAGTTTCAACAAAAATATAATTTATTTTGGGTAAAATAGACACGTAAGAAAAATATCCTGTAATTTTTCAAAGTTATCATCATGCCTATTATGTTGCCCGAAATTAGCGATATTTTGCAATTTCTGCTTTATCACTGGAACTTTATTATATATCCAAACCTTCTCGTAAACGCTGTCGCAATAACCCACTTTGGGTCAATTTCATCAAATGTTGGATAAAAGCCTCATGTTTAAATAATGGAAATATATTTGTATAGTGTGCACACGCATTGGCAATAATTTATAAAAGCACGCATTTCAAATATATTGTTTCATGACTAGATCGATAGAATAAGTGGTGTATGGCTCTGTTAGAATGCGACGCACTGCCAGGCCTTCCGGTTATATCTCAGGCACCGCCTGGCGTCCAGTCCAACCCACTTTCAACAGGTCATTGCTCCATCCGAGCAGGGGGCATCCCGACCGACATTCTTATTTCTGCTTGACCTCCGCTCTAATACATTTTCTTCTTTTGCAATACTATGATGAGGTGTAGAAGATAACCGGTCGTAGCAAAACGTAAGACAACAATCGACATAATACTGCAGAACATCGATTACAGGAGAATATTTTTAGAATTATATGTCCCTATCCAGTTAACATTGATATAACTGACTCTTTTTGTATCACCTATATAAACAAATTCATAAAATTACCTACAGGGTAAAAAACACAATGTCAATTAACATAAATACTTGGTTGATTTTTTTATCCAAAAATCCGTTATACAAAAAGGTACTACAAAATTTGAAACTAATTTATTTAAACCAATTTTTTTTCATGAAATACAGGCTTAAGGAAAGCTTCATTTGAAGATTCCAATCAAACTCTCTATTGTTATTAGCAAAAATCCCAAAACTATCCTGTGTTCGGAGCTCTATTATGGCGTTCAGATAACTCTGGGAAAATAAAAAGAAATGTATTTACATACATTAGTTTTATTATTGAAATCCATTTAAAGGACTCATTTGTGCCCACAAATAAGTTCAAAGCCATGAATTATACAGTTCATTTTTATATAAAAATATACCTTATCTTTTTTCAGCACAAGTGCGTAATTATGGTTAGTTTCGGCCCGATAATTGGTGGAAGCATGAAATAATTTTTACTTTTTCAGTTCACGTATCGATAAAAAAACGACAGCCTTCGGGGTGTAAAATTACAACTTTGTAGGCACGTGCTAAATATAAAATATTGGTGTTTAATTTATGAGGTTATTTTTTTAAAAAGGTATATCTAATAAGTTTATGCTGATAATGATTAGGCCCATTTCTGCCGATCTTTTTTTCCTGTCATAAGAGAGGATAGATTTCAAACATGTTTACCGAAATTGTTTGACCTCGTAGTCCGTAGTTTCCGTAGTTTGGCCGTAGTTTATCTGTATTTCCGAAACTACAAAATTGCTCTTTATCAAGAACTGATCATTTTTAGGTTAATGACTAAGAAAACGTGATAGATACATAAAGTAATTTATATTCTTTCATAAAATCGCTGCAATAGCATTTTCTTCGAATACTATTCTTATTTAATTGGCGCACTAACGCAAACCAATAACGGATTTCGATGACTTCCGAACCAACGACATTTATAAACATATTTCACAATAAACTATTGTAGCAGGATACCATGTAAAGTATTTTGGAACTCTAGCAGAGTTCAGAAATTCTGTATACAAACACATATAGGTCACGCCTATATCCCGATGGGGCAGGCAGAGGTGAATTATCACCCACGTTCCGCCAGTTCGGTTAGGTACCATCTAATAGGTGGCGAAGCCTATTACTATTTATCGGGCACGAAAATCGCAGTACATTGCTAGGTGGCACAAGAAGAGCAACGCTGCTGCCCATTACTAATTGCTGTCTTAACCCTAAGTCGCTTTGTACGACACTAACGGCGATGGGGTGGTAAAAATTATATTCTACTCTGCCGTCACCACACGGCATCTGTATATATAACAATAATTATCTATAAAATAAAATAAACTATCTATAATATCTTAAGGTTTGAGAACGATTCAATGAATACTTACCTACATTGGGAAAGCGCGAGGTTCATTTTGTAATAAAACGGAGCTTTCGCCATCTGGCGAAAGAACTTTAACTTTTTACGTTAACAATGAAGGAAATTCAAAGGTTTCCCTCGGGTTGGGGTACTTTTGTCGTCTAACTATTTTTTTTAAGTTTTCCTCAGGACCAAAAGTTCAACTGTGTTTTGTTTTTACATCTTTTGTGAGATTCAAGCCAAGAAAGGGTGATCTCGGTATGAATAATTAAACAGATTCTTCGTAGGGTGTATGGAGTAAAGAGGGTGTGTCGCGCTACGAAGTATTTTGTCTGACTTTGAAAAGGCTCAGAAATATTCTTTTTGCTTGATACAGCAGCTAAGAATGTCTTGAACCCTTTGTGTACTCGGTGCCCAGGGTATTCTAAGCAACACATCACGAATGTCTATTCTTTAACTTTAATAACTCGCCTCGCGTTTTAACTCATCGTGCGAACGTTGACGTTAAAATTCATACAGATACAAAAATCAATCCTTATAAACACAAAATAAAACAAAACAGAGTATTTTGAGCTGACTGTACAGATGAAGAATGAAATCGTCAGCCATTACGAAAGTGTTATTGTATTCAATATACAAAAAATTCTCTATACACAGGTGTTCCCATAAATCCTATGAAGTGTAGTTGTGTGAATATCATTGTCTATCTCATTTGTGTTCGCCATAGACTACGCGTCTTCTTCGTTCATTATTCTCTGTTCTTCGTTATTTTCATTCTCATTCACACATTTATGTACTGCTTAGTTTATTCTTCATCTCCATTTATGCGAATTAGGGTTCTTATCACTTGTTACGTACGACCAAATAATCCTCTAAAATAAATCATTATAACAAAAATGAGTATAAATTAAAATGTAATATTTTAGAATTTTGATGGCGTAAGTTCTAATTTAAGAGCGGTCGGATTTCGAAATCGAAAACAACAAAACTTTTACAAGTGTTGCGCCAAAGCCGGGGGGGCTGGCTGGTTGGGCAAGGTTGTTCTTGGATTATTATTTTAATTTATTATTAATTTATTCCCGCCATTCCATCTCCTTATCTATCGTGTCTGCTGTGAAAAAAAAAGAAAAGTGAAGGCAACATAATTTCACTTTCAATTCACCTACGGTGAAATTTAAAGGAAATATTTCAAGTGGCGCGAATTTTATATCTGTAGGTACTTAAGAACTCGGTTTAGTGACTCAAGTTTTGGTTAGTATTTGGTTGTTATTAGAAGATAAATAAAGGTTACAAATTAAAACTATCACCACTCGGTTTTCACTAGGTATAGACCAAGTGACGGCAGACCAGAATACAATTAGTTGGCAATAAGTTGTAATAAAATTTTATTGTAGTGATTAAATTGATTATTGTAATTAGTTAAATATTGGACGGTTTCAGTTGGACGGTCACTGACCACAACTAGTCAACTGTGTCACACGCCTCGTAACTACAGATGGAAATAGACCGACCTAATTTTCATTCCCATTCTTTATTGCACCTAGCACACGCTTCCCTGTATGTTTAAGGAAAATCATATTATTAGTTTGGTGCAACTGCATTCAGTGTTGCATGGTATTTTCAACATATGCACTAAAAAGATTATCATAACATACCGGATGTACATTTTCTAAGATTGGACCATTGGATTTTAATAAATTTATAGTATAAGTCTGTTTGTGATATAAATAATAAGTAAGTACATGTTCAAGTAGAGAAGATCCCTGAAGTATGATATTATAAAGGTGATGTGAATGAGGAGATAACAAGTAACAGAAGAGAGTGAAGAAAGAGGACATACTGCGCTGACCCCAAATAGGACGTACATTGGCGCAAATTTCTTTTATAGGTCCGATTAAATCATCATCACCAGCCCTTTCATGTCCCCACTGCTAGGACACAATCCTTCGCTATGGGTGGATGAATATAGGAATAATGTGCCATAACCCACCACTCTGGCCCAGTGCGGGTTGGTAAGAATATAATAAACAGTATATATAGACGTGGCAGCTAATCAGAAATCAGCGTGCCTTCCGAAAACAAAACGGATTATCCCTTACTTTCAACAAAACTCTAGATGAGTTTGCGCTAACCTGTGCGAAAGGTAAACCAGAAAAAACGGAAGTGAGGATGCAAATAACTTATGAGACTGATTAAAATTACTTTAAGGTTTACATATTTTCTCAACCATATGCCAATTACGTAGACTAAATTGGACGTCGTTAAGAGCTTGTGCTATGAATACTAGATAACGGATATACATCGCATAGTGCTACGTTGATGATAGTTTTGGTATGCACGTACCACCTACGAGTAGAAAGATCCGCTTTGAAATCCGAATGACGTGCCAGCTAGTAGATGTCCGTTCTCTTGACGCGGGTGCCTTACATCAACGAATGACTTTACGTCAAACATTGTGCGCATTGACTCGGTTCAATAATTATTATTCTAAGGAATAATTAAATCTGTATATAACGCGGTAAGACATTTAAAGGCGGTATTTGAAAACATTTTAAAGTGCGTTTTGTTATAACCAGTAAGTTTAAGGGATAGACACCCACATACCCTACTTCGTTTATTGTTTAACAAACAAAAATTTACATTACTAGATAAATTTATAAACTACTATAAATGAGAGGAAACATTTTCAAGGTCACGGTTGTAACCTAACCTAACCAACTTACTTACCTAGTACAGCATGTAAAGCAACATGAAACACAATTGGGTTACTTTACGTTTTAACTTGACTTTGGAAAATTTAAATTCACGTACCAGTTTACGGCGAGTTGTCTCCAAACCTAAAACAAAATATATGAAATCATCTATGAAAACATTATCATAAACTGCAAATACATCAACAATATTTCGAAAATAGTGAAAAACATTTAATAACAATTTCCTTATAACATCTCTAATATTCTGTTTATCTATAATGCTTGCCTTGTATAAGGACCTTAAAAAGCCTGAATAGGTGAGTTGTGTATAGATATAAACAAAAAGACACGTTTTTCTTTGTAATTTGTCACATTAAAATGTTTGCTACGATATTGCTACAGTTTTCGTAGCACAAGGTCTGGTACATAATAAATATTGGGGACAACTGCAACTAACTTTGGGTTGATAATTTATATACGTTATCATTTCTTGTTATTATGAATTACTAAACGTCAATATTAAAAGTAATTTTAGTCAATGGTTTTACTAAAAACAAATGTGTGAATATTAAATAAAATGGGGAATTCTTAGTATAAACTGATACCTGTAAAATACTGCATTGCTTAGCAAATATCTTTTATCCTGTAACTTTTAAAGGCTACACCTATTCAGTTAAATAAGAAATAAAAAGTCCACTCAACTTAATTGAAATGCCGCTATCTTATGCATGAACCTAAATTACTTAGCTATGCTATATTTTTTTATGTGCTCAGTATCTGCAGCCTTGATAAGTAATGTGAATTGTCGTTACGTATTCAAACAACCCTTTACTTACAAATGTAATTCGAAACGATCTAAATTACTAAGTAGTATACTTACTGTCCCTTGTGTTTGATAACCATTTAAAATTCTTACAGTCTAAAAAGTGGCGCATCAGTTACAAAGCTTACAACATTGGTAGTGCAAGTGAAAATAGACACTATGTGGAACTAAAATCCATAATTAATAGATTTTAAATTACATACTTACGTAGTAGCTAGATGAACGTTACAAACCTACCTGAGTAGTTACTGCAAGCAAAACTAAAAGATAAAAAGAGATAACTTCTCTTTTGCAATTGTCTCGTCTTTCGTAGTATATTGAAGAGAAGGTTGAAATAAAGAAAATAATTTAAAAAAATCTTTTGATATCTGATGAAGGATATTAAATAAATAAAAAATTTCGTTCCTATTATATAACATACACTCATGAATCGTCAAAGAAGTAACGATAAATATTAGAAATGTGTGTGTTAAAGTAAAAGGTTTCCAATATTTAACGATAAAAGCTACGCCATCCGTTCGTAAGGATGACAGAGACTAATATCAATTCCGAAAAATAATCACGCAAGAACATTGCCATACTAGATATTTTTACAAACCGTCTACAGCAAACCCCTTGCAGTTCTCCAAAAAGCAACTCAAGCTAATCCAATAATCTTCATTGTTAGAATAACTAAGTATTACAAAAACAATAATTATAAGGTAAACCCGAACGCGCAAAAATATTATTATACAATAACATAATGTAATGGAGCTGTTGTAAATAGATTTATAAATATTTGAAAATAGTATATTATTAGGCTCGCCATCTATTGCATGTGCGAAACGTGGGTGTTGCTTCACATCACATTCACACCACCTTACCCTTCGGGGATATAGGCGTGATTTACACATACATACATACATAAATCACGCCTATATCCCCGAAGGGGTAGGCAGAGGTGAACTAGCACCCACGTTTCGCCAATTATGTTAGGTCCCATGTAATAGGTGGCGAGCCTATTGCCATTTACTAGGTAGGTGGTATAAGAGGAACGAACTGCTGCCCATTCCTGATCACTGATTTATCCTTAGTCGCCTTGTACGACACCCGCGGGAGAGATTTGAGGTGGTGACAATTGTATTCTAATCTGCCGTCACTACGCGGCATTTATGTGTTAAATAATATTTAAACGCCTCTACCATAAAGAGACAATTAGTTTTTAATTAAAACCTACTTCAGTTTTAATTAACTAACAGTTAATCAAGTTATGAAATACCTGTAAAAATGCTTCCGGCATGCTGAAGTATAATGTTTGACTAAAGAAAATACGATGAAGAATTAACAAGTAAGCGACCCGTCCTTGTCACCAAGGTCAAAGCTTTACAACCAAAGTCTGTTGGTTTTACTTGCAATATTCAGTTACGGCACCGCGCTAGTAACTGGCATGATATAAATAGAGCTTAGACTGACTGTTCCGAGCCATCTCATGTGCAGAACAGATCGTTCCATTATCTTACGTGACTATAAAAACTGAAAGGAATTCTGAGCTACAGCCTATGCATGTATTGTCGATTTATATTTTTAGACATGTAGCTATCCTGTTTTTACGGATTTCTCGTGCGCTATCTACCGAAATTAAAAACAATGGACTTGATTGTTCGCCAAGACAACTAATATGCCTACAAATAAACAATACTCTTAACCCAGTAACTAATTTTAAATTAGATGTACCGTGAGCGGAATCTGATTTCGTGGGCAATATTGAATTATATGATTTTGATTTTTATGCAAAGGTAGCCCGCGTGCGGCCGCGTTTTTTGCCGCTGAAAGAACTAAGCCTTACTAGATCGAAGGCAATGACATCATCGTAGCGGACGAAGTGAGTCAGTCAGACAAATTTGTGTATAAAATTGCTTGGAGTTATTAATCATATTTTATATGAAGTGTTACTAAATTTACTTAACTTTAAAGTGTATTAACGCCTACATATTGCAATATTACAAAGAAACATTCGTTAGAAAAAGTTCGAAAAATTATAGTCTTGATGCAAGCATAATTTTTCACACTTTTTCTAAACAATTACTCTTTGTAATAATTTTTCAAACATTTAAGTAATGTCAAACAAAGTCAAACAAAGTCTACAAGTCTGTTATAAGACCTGTCGTTATGTATGGATCGGAATGTTGGGCTGTGAAAAAGACGGATGAAAGAAAATTGCATGCGGCAAAGATGAGAATGTTGAGATGGATGTGCGGAGTGAAAAAAATTGACAAGATAAGGAATGAGTATGTAAGAGGGAAGTCTGAAAGTGGCGCCAGTAACAGATAAGATGAAAGTGAGCCGTTGGTATGGACATGTGAGACGTGATGCCATGAATGTGAGTTAGAAAGTTATGGACATGAATGTTGATGGATGTCGAAGTAGAGGAAGACCACTGAAAAAATTGATGGATTGTGGGAGGTGTGATATGAAGGCGATGGATATGAATGACGAGATGACTAGTGACAGAAGAGAATGAAAAAGAGGACATACTGCGCCGACCCCAAATAGGATGGGATTAGAGCAGGGCGATGATGAATGTTCATACAAAAAAAAAATCTGAGTAAGCTCGTTTGGGCCAAGCATCTCAAACGGCCTCAATAAATTCAGGGTCGCACCCTGAAAATATTTTGCTTTGCAATTCTGATATGTAGGGCAGATGTTATGTCAGTGTGCGATCATAAGGTTTCTGCTTAAATTAGGATAACAGGTGGTTTCTTATATTCGAAATCTTATGACTTTAAGCATTGTCAATAATATTTTACTATTCTTTCGTAAAAAGTATTACCTCCTACCTATATCCTGGCTTCCACTATCCCTCAAAGAATGCCTTCGGGATAGGCGTAATTTAAGTATGGATTCGATAGTATTTTTTATGCTAACTCTTAGCATCAATTTTAAACCATGACTAACTTCAGTCCATGTTTTATAACACATTAAGTACCCGAAACCGATGGGCATGCATGAGGACATTACTGAGATTAAAGTGATATGTAAGGATTTTAGCAAGTGGAAAGAAGAGATCTCTGCCTTCCCTTGTAGGAGAAAGATGTATAAATAATATAATTATATAACAGATAATTTTCGTTGTTAAAATTTAACCTTAACTAACGAAATTAGTAGCATATCATCTAATACATTCTCAGACACATGAATGTGTTAAAATTTTACTACATTTTGCCTATTGCCCTAACCACAGAACAACGAGTTCAGAAATCATTTACTCAAGGATCTGTGTTATTTTTCAGTTTAGTTTAACCTACAGCAACTAATTTATTAGGATATGTTAGGGTAAGTCAGCTTGATTAGGAAGCCTCGTGTGTAAAATCACTTTTAAAATAGACACAGTCCTGTCATAGTCATTATTTACGTATATATTGCTTTTCTTGAAGAGCAAAATGCAAATTTCTTCGTCTCCTTGGGTGTATGTAATAAAATTTAAACGCTTATTTATCTCCAAAGGGCCAGGCGCATACTCCGCCATAGGTCCCATGTAATACCGTGTGAACCTGCTGTCATACATCTAGCACAATTAGTCACCTTGCACGACATATGGTGGTGGGTGACAATTGTATTCTCCTCAGTATGACTCCGTGGTTTAGTGGTTCGCCCACCGGAATTAAGATCCAGAGGTTCGATCGCCAGGGGGGTACAAATTTGTGCTCGGTATGGTTGGTGGTAGGACTTCTTTGAAGTCCGCCTGGTAAGCTACCATCATCTTATCAAAATCTGTCCCCATAATAATAATTTTGTATGTATTTTAAATGTAATAAAAATGTTAATAGCATTATTGTGTTCTGACAATGTGTGATAAGATAGCCAGCCCCTCTGTGGTTGAGGGTTCCAGGTGAAGCTCGATTCGATTTTCAGCCCTTATCGTCACTTACCATCAGGTGAGGTGAAGGGCAAGAACTTCCCTGTCTAACATAAAAAAAATGTTATGGTTATTTGAGAACCAATAATATTGTAATTAAAAACTTGTAATATAACGAACGGCAGTGGTGATTTTCTATTATTGAACAGCTCTAAGACCTAAAGTATTATTCATTCACAGACAAATAAGTGGAGTTGTTACTATAAACTTTCAAACAACTAACACATGAGCCAACAATCATCCAATCCCCAGTACGTAGCATGTCTCTCTCACTTTCATCGTACATTATTAACAACTACTATAGTAAATTCATAATATGTTTCTATTATCAACAACTTTAGCGTTATACATTGTATTCTAGCTCGATAAAAGATTTAAGGATATATAAACATGATCCTAAATGAATTACTATGGACGCCGTCATAGACTAAACTGGTGCATTGGGTCATAGTTTATTATTGACATTGTGGACCATCTGTTTTGACGTAACTAATAATACATTTTATGGTTCGGAATAAATGATTAAAGCCGCTGGCACTTAAACCCAAAATCTACTGCAGTTTATGTAATGATTTACGTATTACTTTAATATAATCACAAATAGTTCATAATACTTAAAAATAGTCCAGTTTAAAATTTTTATTAGGTACATAATTATAGTTACTTAATATTATTGAATTTAAAAAATGCATATTTCAACATTTGCAAATCCTTTTATGTCTTTCTTATAAGTGGAATGCAATTTTTATGTAGCAACAGAATTGTTAATCTCACAATATAATTAAATACATTTTTAATAATAGCCTTAATTTATTTAAAATTATTTAAACAGTGCCGTAATGTGCATAGGGGGAATTTACCACAATTCGTTGCGATGTTTACAAAATTAAATGCAATAATTATTTAGAAACAGAATGTGAGTATTCGGTTTATGATATTTCATGTTTCCAATTCATATCCATGTGTCCATGCAATTTATTAATCCACTTTATTTACAGACCGTTAAGTACTTTTATGACATCTATTTTTCTTATAAATATCAATCGCATTATTGTACGGTCTCTCTCATATTTGCTCCAAATCTCATTGGTAGAGATAATTTTTCATGTATTAAATACACCAAAAAGTAAAAGTAATTGATTAAAAAAACTTATCCTAAGTAAGCATGATAGCATGCACGATAATGTTAAAATCTACTCAAGCGATGTTTACTTCCATAAGAATTATATTTTTATTAAAAAAATACTATTTACCCATTTTTACAAAGAAAACTCAAAAACCATTCATTCTTCGGATAATTATTGCAAAATGCTCTGTACAATAACGTAATTAAGGTATTTTTTCACTATTATATAGTGTATTATATATACATATAGTGGATACTTCTATGCTGGCCTGGGAGCGAACAAATAACGTAGAATAGACCAGCCCCAACTCATCCCATGGGTGTCGTAAAAGCCGACTAAGGAGAGATTGCCCGGTGTAGACCAATAAGCAGCTTGGGACACCCGAATGGTGGAGGGCAAACCCGCAACAACAGCATACCCAAAGAGGGTTTGTGTCAGACAGGCGGCCGGCTGTAAAACCTAAGCCAAAACCTTGAGTAGTATGGATTGGAATGTTGTCATTCCAATCACTCTCTCCGTTCAGCGGTCTCTCGACATAGTCCGTTCCGTCTCTTTTCTATACATTAATTCATCACTAACACCTTTACGGTGTGATGGATGATATGAATCAAAAGGGAATGGATAGCTTGATGATGTCTGACCGATATGAATGGAAGAGGAAACATACTGCGCCGACCCCAGATAGTCTGGGAACAGGGCAGGCAGAAGATATAGATTCAAAAAACAACAGCGTATTTTCGCTCAGAATAATTATATCTCTCCGATTGTGGATTAGAGAATAGAATTAGAAATGCTCGCACATTGAACTCTATCAAAGACATGCCAGAAATTACTTCCTAGAGATTTTCTCTCTTTTCTCATTAAAATTATAATTTTACCTTATACCTTACACTAGTTATATTAAGCCATTAAAAAATATGGCTTAATATCACTAGTGATAATTCACTAGTGATATTAAGCCATATTTTTTGACTTTTTAAATGCTGTTTAGTTTGTAAAAATTGTAACATCAATATCCTGCAAAAGTTAAACGTCGTTGTTACTGTCTTTATATTCTTCTGACCCACACCTATTGTCTAGCTAGATAGATATTGTGTTATAAACGACGAACAAATTTTACTATACCTATGAGTAAATATATGTAATATACTACATAAACTTATAAACAACCATGACTCGAGAACAAATGACTGTATTCATCGCTAACATTAGGGATTCGAGCCCAAAACCATGACTGGAGAGTGTTAAATTCATATTGTTCATATTGTCACAAACACTTGCCCCTACCAGGATTCGAATCTATTGGCAGATACTCAGAGATCTGACCATTCGACCAAATTGGCTATATGCGAGTTAAACTGTGTTTTGTTACAAAGAATATTGTGGTTAGAAAAAGTTCTGAAAATTATAGTCTTGATGCGGGAATCATACCCGCGTCCACTGCAATCCGGGTAGGTGCCTAAACGACTCGGCCAACCAAGACGCTAAATTTTAGTAATTTTAGTTTTGTTTTTTCAGCGGGAGTTCGTTCGAGGGTCAGTGGCAAAACGGCAAGCGGCATGGGCTGGGCGTGGAAACGCGAGACCGCTGGCTGTACCGCGGCGAGTGGACGCAGGGCTACAAGGGGCGGTACGGCGTGCGCCAGAGCGCCACCAGCGACGCCAAGTACGAGGGCACCTGGGCCAACGGCCTCCAGGACGGCTACGGCTCCGAGACCTACGCCGATGGCGGTCAGTATCTCCCCGGCTCCATATTGCCAACTCACCCAACCAGACGAAAATAATACATTCACATGGCCGTGGCATTCTTAACTGAGTCACCGCGTAAGAATACGGTAATTTTTTAATCAACCTCCACATTTACACACTCCACAGTAGCATAATGTCATACCGACAGACGGTGAAACTTTTGTATTTCCACAATTCTCGACCCTATTCATAAAACTATGTTATTCTTACCTATTGACCCAGATTGTTGTAGTTGCGTGAAAAAGGGAAGAACTCCGCTTATGCAATGTTTGCTGGTAGAAAATAATAATATGCGAGTAAACAGTGGCTATAGTGCCGTAACGTTATTTGCTCGGTGGAACACGAGGAGGATTAACATGGTAATTTAGTGTTGAATGGTTTTATGATTCCCAATTACTTAAACTAATTAATTAATTGTCCGTACTACGGCATACTTTGACACGCACGAGCGTTTGGTGTCCAAAGATCAATTAGGATTTTTCAACCTTGAAACAATGCCGAAAGTGAGGCTCATGCTATTACACCGACTTGTGTTCACAAATATTGTGAGCCACGCAACAACGTCACGCGAAGTTTGCCTCCAATTTGTTGAGTCACAATTACAATGTTTAGTTGGTTATTCACAAAATTACATATTCAAAATTCACCTCCAAACATATTCTGAAAACATTCCCGATATTGATTACGTAGGTGAGCCGCATTTAGTTCAATCTGACATAAAACAGTTATCTTGTACGGAATAGTTCATTCATTGCGTGTTCATTTTACTGCTTTATTTTGCTGTGGCCACCACTGCCGAACATTCACAGGTTTCGTGGAGAAAATTCTCCTCGGACGGGTCAGGCCTCTCTCTCATTATGCCCTGGCACTAATTGCACATACACCTGACGAAGCTCACTCTGCTCGCCTCGTTGAAGCGACTGAACGTTGCATGTTTATTTATGGATAAATTTCGTTGCAAGTTTGTAAGCGCGTTCCAGAAAACATATTGCAATAAGCTTTTTCATTAATTTAGCATGTGAATGGTCGGGTCGCGGTGGTACCTCCCCGCACCGATGATGCGTCGCTCGCCAGTTAAATATAGCGGCGCAAGCGGCCGCCCGTCGTCACCGCCCGCCCCGCACCACAATCGTGTCGACTACACACATTTTACACTAACTACAAAAAAATGTTTTTTGTTGTTATAACGTCCGACAGCAATCAACAAGATAGCAATATTTTAACATAACTAACCGATTGAAGAAAACGAAACACTTCCATTAGATACCTAATAAGTTATATCAAACTATAAACTAACAGTTTCATTCGTATTCGAACCGCTATGTGTAACTTTATAATTGGAACACAATTAAATACATTCCGTCCAAATGGTATGGAGTTTCTGTAATAGTTTAGTTAATATCATGTGGTTCTTATCAGATATATCTCACGATATTATAGGGTGCATACGGTCCAATGGCTTTACATATAATATTTATCCTAATTCAGACAATTTACTTAGTAAATAATTAAACAAAAAGCAGACGTAGGTGTACGTATTTGCTCAAAATACGGAATATATAATTTTAATTATATTAAATCGATTACTTAAATTATGTTAACTAGATTACTTTCAATTATAGAATAATCATTTTAACAGCTTATTTTTTCTATAATTTCGTAAAGTCGAACGTCAGTTAGAAACTTTTTTCGGATTTTTACATAAATTCAGGATATTTATTTTCAAAGTTCATTCCGATTTTATTGTAATAAATGTTATGTATGATTTTGTTCGGTTTTCTATTACTCATCATCCCTTTGCTGTAGAAAATTTTACAGTCCTCTCTTGATGTTACTAGTCCCTAAAGAATTCTGAAAGGATCGAAACAGGTGGAAATTGGGTCAAGGTCAGGTGTAACCGGTGAATACATTAACATTTCTCAGACAAACTATCTTAATATCTATACCTTTAGCAGATCTTCGGTTCACCTTGTCTACCAGCGTTGCGTCTCTAGGTGGGCGACCGTCATTTGAGGCCCAACCCACTGCCATTTAAAGTCCTCAATTCTTCGAGCTATGTCGGTGACTTCAGTTCTCCTGCGTATCTCATAATTTCTGATTAAATTTAAAACGCAGGGAAACACCGAGCATAGCCCTCTCCATTGCCTTTTGAGTGACTTTGAGCTATCTTATGAGGCCCATTTTAAGTATGAAGAGATCCGAGTCAATTATTTTCTAGGGCAGCAAACGGTCATAACGAACTATATCCTCCTAATCCCAGAACACACAGTATTGCAACTTAATCCTTGTTTCGCCACAATCTGCGGACCTTGACCGACTCTGTCCAAGTCCGTCTTTTCGCATATTCTTAACGTACGTAGGTACATTTGTGATAGAGCATTTACACACCCAGTATAAAAAGACTTATCATTAACGCTTCAGCAGGGAATCCCAACCCAAAATGAATACACGGCTCATTAAGTTTCTTTCCGCTCGCATGGTACCCAAATGGTGCTTTGTATAAATAATAATAAATAAATAAATATTTTAACACACACACCTATCACCTAGCCCAAAGTAAGTAACCTTTGTGTTATGGATTTTTAAAATCATAATAATGATGTATATAAATGTTGAAAATATACTACATAAACATATACACAACCGTGACTCGGGAACAAATATTTGTGGTCATCACAAAATTTGCCCCTACCAGGATTCGAACCCGGGACCTCTTGGTCAATACCCAGCGATCTGAGCATTCGACCAAGGCGGCCGTCAAGTTTTTGTATACTCAGATTTTTTCAAATGTGTCAAACTGTTTTGTGATCGATTCCCGGATAATTTAATAATATTTTAACTATTGATGTGCCGATCTTGCTCCACTATTTCAGAAATGGCTTCAACTTTATCTGTAAAAGGGCGACCGGACAGATATCAGTCATCAAAATTTCCGGGCTGAAAACGCTTGCAGCGTTTTTGTGCTACTCTTACCAACATTTTTTTTCCGGGTTGTATACACATACAAAATACGAAAAAACATAATTTAAAACATTAAGAATTACATTATCATCATCATCATTATGACAAACTAAAAAATACACAAAACACCAAAATTATGTATTCATAAGTATTAACTTAACTGGTTTTTGATTCTATCGAATTTGAAAACGTTCAGTTCGATTTGAGCAGTAATTATAATATATCATCAATGGGATCCTTAAAAGTTAACCGTGTCGGTCCTGTATGTTGTTTGAAAGAAACTCTTTTCGACTTTATATTGTGGATCGAACGTCATAGTAATTATGAGATATACATATATCTCACAAATAAACTCTTATAATAGAGATATCAATAAATTTTATGGATGAACTTTTATAGAATTATAGTTTGATATTTCAACGTTACGCGTATAACAAAATTAAAAATTAAAATATTATTAACATCTCAGATTTTTTCCAAATAATAGGGGTTAAAGTATGAAATTGCCGTTTTATTGTAATAGGCTTTTTGAATTGACTATAGAATCTTCATGGTTTGAGGTTTTCGAATGAAACTTTTTTAACGTGGTTTCTATTATGTTCTTTTTTTAATAAATGTGAATCATTTGAATTTCGACTTTCAATTGTTTTTGTTATTCACAAGACAACAAGACAAGAAAGATGGATACTGCGAAAATTCGAGTGATTTTTGAATACGAGTTCCGGCGCGGTAGTAACGCGACAGAAACAGCCCGCAATATCAATGTTGCGTTTGGTGAGGGGTCTGCTAATGAAGGCACCGTGCGATTTTGGTTAAAACGCTTTCGTGATGGAAACTTCAACTTGAAGAACGAGCCATGAGGAAGACCGCCCACACAGGTGAATAACGATAATTTAAGACAAATGGTGGAAGCCGATCCTAGTCAAACTACCCAGGAATTAGCGGCATGGTTTAACGTTACCTTACCCACAATACTGACTCATTTGCGTCAAATAAATAAAATAAAAAAGTACAAAAATGGGTGCCTCGTGATTTGACTGATTTGCAGAAAGAAACGCGTGTTGAAACTAATGTTGCCTTGTTGAATCGGTACAGTAATGAAGGAATATTGTATCGAATTGTGACATGTGATGAAAAGTGGATTCTTTATGATAACCGTAAAAGAAAAATGCAATGGCTGCCCCAGGTCAAACGCCACAACAGTGTCCTAAAGCAAAACTTACCAATAAAAAGGTAATGGTAACTGTTTGGTGGTCTCAGCATGGTGTTATTCATTATAGTTTTCTCCATTCTGGTCAAGCAATAACGGCAGATGTCTATTGTGCCGAACTCCAAACAATGTTGGCAAAACTAGTAGTAAAACAGCCCCGAATCATGAATCGACCTTCACCATTATTACTCCATGACAACGCGAGACCTCATACAGCACGAGAAACCGTTTTGACCCTTCAGGAACTGCAGTAAGAAACTATTCGTCATCTTCCGTATTCGCTAGACCTTGCTCCAACAGACTACCATTTTTTTCGTGATTTGGACAATTATCTACGTGACAAGAAGTTTTCTTCCCAGGAGGTTGTACAAAATTTTTTCACACAGTTTGTGCAGTCTAGATCCTCAGAGTTCTATCGCAAAGGCATAAATGACTGCAAGATGTATAAATAATAATGGTAACTATTTGATTAAATTAATTTGTTATAAACTAAAAAATAAACAATTTAGATTTTCAGTAAAATACGGCAATTTCATACTTTAACCCCTAATATTATATTTCTTTATTGCGTGAGATAATAGTTTAAAAATTTTGCCTATTTGTTGTTTGATTTCTAAGAAATCGTAGTACACAGCTCTGTGAAAAGGTAACAATCTGATAAATAATTATCACTCAGTTCGCTCAGTGGGCAACAATAGTTATTTGTTGTACGTGAGTGCAAAGTTGTTTTTTAACCGCGTGCTCAATTTTGATGACCGAGCTAGCGAAGGATTCTAAAATTTAGAATCCTGAGCGATAGCGAGGGAATCAAAAGAGCACAAGGTGAAAAATCTTTGCACTCGAGTGCAACACGTAACTTTTCATCCCCCCCAACGAGGAAATTGCAAAATACGAAAAAAAATACAATCACAACAGTTTCTGTTTTCACCCAGAAAATTCCACAACACCCTCCCATTAACCCAAACATTCACACCCGCAATACACACCCATCCACTCAGACACACCCAAAAATGTTTAAAGCAAGATTGACGCCAAGCTGATTGACCGTCACGGAACTCCTAGGTTTTAACAAATTTATGACGTGAAAAGAAAATGGCGCGCGCAAAGCAAATTACAAAAACAGTACACCAAGAAGGTTCCGAGTCTGAGTTTTTAACAAATTAAAATAGGTTGCATGACAATTTCGGCACCATGGAGGTAGAAATAAATATGTATAATGATGTTTTGAATTCACAAGCTCATTGCACACGATGTTCTAAATTCAAATTTACTTTAACCTCTAGAGGATAAAAACGGCTTTTGCACTCAGATATCGAAGAGCAAAAACGGGTTTTCCGAGATGGTGGGATGAAAATGTAATTTTTGTAAGTTAAAAATTTTTTATATTAAAATTAATTAAATTAAATTAGTACCAAATACAATCTTCGTTGATGTAGTGCTAAAAATTGGCAAATGGGCATAACAATAGTTCTATGAACTACTATATACTGTAAAGCACTTATACTGAAGTCTTGTAAATTCATCACTTCTATACTTAAAATACACTATAAAATCGATAAATATAACAATGTTATCAATGCATTCATTTACGGTGAATATCTGCCGTTGGAATAAATAATATCAATGTCTTCAATAATTACGTGAGCTGCCTTTAAAATACCTTAGGGCCGTTTTTAACGAAAGCATTTTTATATGTACAGCAACAGCACGTCAGACTACCACAAAATGTAAAATTTTCTCAATCGACTTTGTGCTTTACCTCAAACAAGTTAAGGTGGACAATCGATTGAAGGAATTTGACAGTTTTGGGTAGTAAGAAGTGCCCTTGACTGTATTTGAAACCAGGTCTTCCAATGTTTTGAACAAATAAACTTTTAGATGGAAATGTAAGTTTCTAAAGACCATTTATTTTTATTTATTACAAATTATCTATGCTATTGGACAAACGCCAGGCATTATGTTATTTCGATAATAAAAAAGTTGCTTAAGAATTTCTTTCATATCGTATACCAAATCTTACGTTTATTTCAAGTTGCCTATCGTTTGATGATCTCGCTTACTTTGTGAAGACAGACATACGTATTTGCGACATTTTAGACACCTAGAAATATACACAAAGTTATTTTGTATTTTCCGCTGTAAGGACTGAGCTGTCTTTTATGTTTTGTCTAATCCCCACGATGAATAGGTACATTCAATAAACATCAATAGGATCTGGTTTATTGGTTCTGAGGATTGTATTGTAAATGGACTATTTCACATCTAATACCTCTATATGTTTTTTAGTTTACGTTCATAAAATAAAAACGGAAAGTAGAAACTGCAAAAACGTACAATCAATCTTCAGAAATGTTTCTAATTAGTTAGAATTGTACATTTTTGCTGTAGTCATACTATTACGATTGTATTTTGCCACATATCTATAAAAATTCAGCTATATACTATACCTAAAAAACTATACCTAAAACCCAAACCAATTATATTCTATTATGTGAAAAATTTACTTTTATGAACAGCCAAAGCGTGTCCAGAAAGGCTCGTATGGCTGTTCATAATGGAGTGCTGATCCCGACATTATTCACCCAGACACACCCACAAAACACCCATTCACCTAGACACACCCACAAAACACCCATTCACCCAGACACACCCGCAAACTTTATCCAGACACACTTGTAAGTACCTAATAAAAATTACCGTCCCTAATGGAGTTCCGAGACGGTCAATCAGCTTGAGTCAAGCACGTTGATTTTCTGAATGTTTTTGTTCCGTTGCTAGCGTGTAAAGAAATCAAACAAACCTAAAAAGCTTTTAAATGCTTGACTCAAGCATCAAGCAAGCATTGTAGACGATCAAAATGTTTAAAGCAAGATTGACGCCAAGCTGATTGACCGTCACGGAACTCCAAGGTTTTAACAAATTTATGACGTGAAAAGAAAATGGCGCGCGCAAAGCAAATTACAAAAAAAGTACACCAAGAAGGTTCCGAGTCTGAGTTTTTAACAAATTAAAATAGGTTGCATGATAATTTCGGCACCATGGAGGTAGAAATAAATAGGTATAATGATGTTTTGAATTCACAAACTCATTGCACACGATGTTCTAAATTCAAATTTACTTTATCCTCTAGAGGATAAAAACGGCTTTTGCACTCAGATATCGAAGAGCAAAAACGCTTTTTCCGAGCTGGTGGGATGAAAAAGGGTTTTTTTTCAAACTGCAGATGTGCAACGGCCTAACGTGCCTTCCGTCGGCGTGTGTTTAATATTAAATACAACAAAATTTCCATGCTGGCCTGGGAGTGAATAAATAACGTGGAATCTGCCAGCCCAGTCGTAAAAGTCGACTTAAAGAGGTAGCCTAGTGTAGACCGATAAGTACATATACTCGAGCCATTATAACGAGATAAACAACGTAAACAATGTTGGTGTGTCTTTTAATATAAAATACAAAAATAAAATTTACATACATACATAAATCACGCCTATATCCCCGAAGGCGTAGGCAGAGGTGAACTAGCACCCACAAATAAAATTTTGTAATACCTATTTCTCTAAGTCTAATCATTAAGGATTTTTGATTTTCTAAAATGGATGATAATTTAAAATATATCTTTCATAGTTTTAAATACATTTCGTCGATAAAAAGACATAAGTATCAAAAATGTTTACCATATTTATCTCGTTATAATGGCAGTATAGCTGTATAGTATAAGTGCTTGGTGGTGGATTGGAATGTTGTCATCCCAATCACTCTCTGCGTTCATCGGACATGATACGACTGGAAGAGGATTTATACTATGCCGACACCAGATAAACTGAGAACAGGGAAGAAATATGATGATGACATAAATATAAAATCAAATGTATTACCTCTTACTTATATTTTAAAACCGTAAGTGCTAAGTAATATACTATACACAAATCACTCCTATATCCCCGAAGATTTAGGCAGAGATGAATTAACACCCACTTTTCGCTAAATAATTTAGGTACCATATAATAGGCAGCGACCCTATAGCAATTTATCGGGCACATAAATCGCATTATATTGCTAGGTGGTATAAGAAGACCGCTGCTACCCATCACTCATCGCTTTCATTACCCTTAGTCGCCTTGTACGACACCTATGACAGCAAGGCTATTTATTATATAATAGGCTCGCACCCTATCACCTCTGTCAACCTTTTCTGAGATTTTAATTGAATGCTTTTGATAAAATTTTATGATGTTTATTAATTACCACTAATGCATAGGACGTGTGGTGATGGCAGAGCAGAATACAATTGTCACCACCCCCATCTCTCCCGTGCGTGTCGTACAAGGCGACTAAGGGCCGGTTTTTTGATGCATAGTTAACTTTTAACCAATTGTTAAAAATTGTTACTTATCTTTAAATATCACTGATATTTAACAATTAGTAACAATATCAGACTGATATTTATCCATTAGTAACTAAAATTGTTACTAATGGTTATATAATATAATATATAATAATATCAGACTGATAATTAGCAAATAGTAACAGTTTTCAACAATTGACCAATCGTTAGCTCAACCAATTGTTAAAAATTTTTACTAATTGCTAAAGATAAATATCAGTCTGATATTGTTACTAATTGTTAAATATCAGTCTGATATTTAAAGATTAGTAACAATTTTTAACAAATGGTTAAGTTAACTATGCAATCAAAAAACCGGCCCTAAGGGTAAAGACAGCGATGAGTAATGGACAGCAACGTTCCTCTTATACCACCTATGTATGTAGGTACTGCGATTTCCAATATCCTCGCCATCACCTATTACATGGGACCTAAATCCTAAGCTAATTGGTGAAACGTGGGTGTTAGTTCACCTCTGTCTACCCCTTCGGAGATATAGGCGTGATTTATATATGTATGTACATATACTGGATTTTTAATTCGATGGAATTCTGACAGTTCTGCAGTGTTGCCAACGTAGAAACATTCGCACTAAAAATGGAAACCATTTGAGCAAAATAAAAAATAAATCTTTACTTAGACTTTAGACTGCAACTGACCTTTTTTGGGAAAATTCTTACATTATAATAACTAATGAGGCAATTATACCAAATGAGAAATACGAGTACCGTTTTTGTTGTAAGCGTAACGAACAAAAAAAATAGCATTGTGCGAGTATTAAAATACAAATTTTGTACAGTTGCATACACGATTTTATCTATAACTGAGATAATAAAACACAAAGATATTTGTGTTTGGAATTTTATTTAGAAATATTAAGGTTTTGGATAGTGCGGCTGGGAGCTAAAAAAATTAATCAGAATTGGCTATTCCCGACTCATTCCATGGGTGTCATAAAAGTCAACTAAAGGAGATTTCTCGGTGTAGACTAATAAGTATCTTGAGCTGAATAAACCACCAGCAACAGCATACCCAAAGAGGGTTGGTGGTATCAGCCAAGCGGCCGGCTATAAAACCTAATCTAAAACCTTGAGCGGTATGGATTGGAATGTTGTCATTTCAATCACTCTCTCCGTTCATCGGTCTCTCGACTCTCTCTCTTATTTCAGAATTATCAAAGATTGATAGCTGTCAGAATTCTGTCGAATAAAAAATCCGAGTATAATAAATAATAGTACTTCTTCGTCCTGCCCTGTTCCCAGGTCATCTGGGGTCGGCGCAGTATGTTTCCTTTTCCATATATATCGGTCAGACGTCATCGAGCCATCCACTCCCTTTTAATTCATATCATCCATATCACCGGAAATGTGCCAGTGATGAATGAATGTGTAGAAATGAGACGAAAAGGCCCATTTCGACAGAACAGTACACCAGCTGAATCTATATATTAATTACTAAAAGGCCTTAGCTTGTCTAGAACTTTCGCAAGTTCTACACTAGAACTTGTGTTCACGGAATCATATCAATTATGGCTAGGCAGAGAGAGAAGTCGGGGTGGCGAAGTAGAGTATTGACTAGTTATGAAAGGGGCCCCGTAAACCACTTGTAAAGTACACTTGGGTCACAAGTCCCAGGAGCTGCCACTAACACCCCACTCTGCCACACTGTAGACTCGCCTCCCACACGGTGAATCCATGGAATGCTCAGAGTAATAAGAAGGCATCTATAATAAACAAAACTAAAAACCTTAAAAAATATAATGTAATTATTATAACTAAAATATATTATTAAAAGTAGTCCCCGGCAAGGTTCCGAAGATAGTGGCAGCGTTCCGCCGCTTTTTAGGTTTATTCGTTTCTCACTTCATATTTAAGTTATGTGACCGTTGTTAAAATTATGATAGTTTTATGTGTTAATCAATAAATAAAATTTTTGTAATAAACAAATAATTATTACATTCTAGGAACATACCAAGGACAATGGATGCGAGGTTTGCGGCACGGGTACGGTGTCCGCACGTCGGCGCCCTTCGGGCTGGCGTCGCACTACCGAGGAGGAGCGCGCGGTCACCGCGGTTCGCAGGTACCCACAACTATTAAGCCCCCGTTCAGTAGGCCTATTCCCTAACTTTTTTTGACAGTTGAAAGTGATGAACATTGCTGTTATCACAGGACAAGTGTCACAATAGCATTATAGTAAAGTAGTAATGGATAAGTAAATAGTTCGGTGATCATCACTTTCAACTGTCAAAAAAAGTTAGGGAATAGGCCTACTGATCTGCGCTCGGATAAGACGTAGTTTGTTATACAATATACATTGCTCGCTATCTAGCAGTATTAGTAGCTTATGCTGCTTGATAGCGAGCAATCTATAACGAACCGCGTAATAATATGGTCAATAGCAGGTCAACTACCCAAACTTGACAAATTTCTTCGATCGATTGTTAGCTGTAACTTGTTTGTAGTAAAGCACAAAGTAGATTGAGAAAACATGACATTTTGTGATAGCCTGACGTGTTGTTGGCTGTACCCATGGACTTATTATACTGTACTTCGTCGGATCTTGTATATATTCTGAGTTCCTCCAGAAACTTTGTAATCGTGATTCAGGACTTGCTATTCTCGTTCTGCCTTAAAACCACAGTCATTAGGTCTACAGTTGACTCCATTGTTATCGTGAGCTGTTGTACATTTTGCTGATCAACCATTTCTCGGTTACTCGACACTTTATTTACGTAGCGCTCTGACGTAGCCGCTACATCTGGTGTAAATAACACACGGCGAAAGTAGCTGAAAATTGACATCGGTTTATATATCAGGTAAATGAAACGGTTAACTATATACCTAAGGGAATATTTATAAGCCAATAAGTGTAAAATCGATAAGACCAATTCAGAATTTCCGCCCTTTTCTTTATCTACAAGTTTTGTAGTTATAGAAAAGGGCGGAAATTCTTTACAAAATGTACTTAAAACTTTACAAAATGTTTTGTCTTGTGTTACCTATATAGTTGGCACATGGATAAACCTGTTTTCCGAAACGTTAACTGTATAAAAAATCATCCAAATTATACATACATACATACATAAATCACGCCTATATCCCCAAAGGGGTAGGCAGAGGTAAACTAGCACCCGCGTTTCGCCAATTATGTTAGGTCCCATGTAATAGGTGGCGAGCCTATTGCCATTTATCGGGCACAAAAGTCGCAGTAGGTACATTGCTAGGTGGTATAAGAGGAACGCTGCTGCCCATTCCTCATCACTGATTTATCCTTAGTCGCCTTGTACGACACCCACGGGAGAGATTTGGGGTGGTGACAATTGTATTCTACTCTGCCGTCACCACACGGCCAAATTATAGATACCAGTAATCGATTAATACTGATGATATTTAAAAATATCGCTGCTTCAATATAAAAGAGACACTAAAAAACGCTTTTTTTAAATAAATCTATATTTTAATACACAATCTTTCAAAGTATTTTTAGAGTTATGCCGTATTTTTAATAATATATTAAGTATTATTACGGAATGACAGTTTAATAGAAATAGAAGTCGCTGAAGTGGAATCTGGAGCTTTCATATCATTAGTTTTTCTACGACAAGGAACAAGTAAATTAGTAAGTCCTCAAACGCATGATGCAGAACAATATTGTTAACTTTCCTCAACTTCTCCGAAACGGCTCCACTGAAATTTTTAAGTATATTTGGCAGGTCTGAGTATCGTAGGTCGTAGGCTATTTTTATACCCTTAGGTGATAAGAGCAAAACAATGTATGCCAGGTAGCTAAAGTCTAATACGTTTAAAAAAAATCTCGTGTTACAGAGGTTGTTAAAAAACCCCTCCGAAACGGCTTGCTTGAAGGTTTTTTTTTGTGTATATTGTTAGGTCGTAGGTTTTTTTTATACTCCTAGGTGATAAAAGCAAGACAATGTTTGCCGATTCAGCTAGATTTTATATATTATTTTACTCAATCAAGGTATAATAGTAACAGACAACTGACATGAAACATGTGACAACTAATAATTACCGCTTAAAAGGATTGTGAAGTTGTAAATAGTACAAAAAGCGATAAAATTTTAACCTATAACTGTAACGGTGAAAATAAATTCCCAGTCAAGCTTTTATCAAAATTGCTTTTAATCGAAATTGATTTTATATTTAGTCTGAATAATTCTGATATCCGAAGTAGATTGTATAAATAATTCTCTGTATATTTAATGCATGCACCAAGATATATAATGTTTTTATTATTTGTGTGCCGCGTGGTGACGGCAGAGTAGAATACAATTGTCACCACCGGCAGCAGCGTTCCTCTTATACTACCACTTATCCCCCTAGCAATATACTGCGACTTTTGAGCCCGATAAATGGCAATAGGCTCGCCACCTATTACATGGGACCTGACGTAATTGGCGAAACGTGGGTGCTAGTTCACCTCTACCTACCCCTCCGGGGATATAGGCGTTTCTTATTTGTTTTGCCAAGAACTTCGGAATAAGATGGTTGAAATCTTTATTAAAAGGTGTTTATTTAGCCTATTATTTATATCAAAATTACTGCCTAGTGTAAATTAATAATTTAGAACTTCGCGTTACATTACCTATAACTAAAACTTATCATAACGGTAAACAATGGATTTTGAGCTTAACCCTGCTTTATTACGTTTAAGTTATGAATGTAATTGTGTTGCATTTTTTATTTTCCTTTGAATTTACGATGAATGAAAAATTAATTGCTGTGTGTTTGTCTCGCTAAAACTCGAGAACGGCGGGGCCGATTCAGCTGATTTTGGTTCTGAAATGATTGTCTTGGGCCTGGCAAGGCAGGAAAGGTGAGAAAATATGGAAAAATTTAGAGGAATATAGTAAAAACAACAATTTCATTTTCCCATATAAACTATATTACTTTCCTGTCAAACATTGGACGTTCGTCCGTTCGGACAGCACCAAATCGTAACCATGGCTACGGGATGCAGAGAAAATGTCCTCAGAGAAAAGAAAATATTTTCCTCTCGTTCTAACATCTATTAAATCCCGAGACAAAACAATATGGCAGAACAACGTATACCGGGTCAGCTAGCATACATACATACATACATAAATCACGCCTATATCCCCGAAGGGGTGAACTAGCACCCACGTTTCGCCAATTATATTAGGTCCCATGTAATAGGTGGCGAGCCTATTGCCATATATCGGGCACAAAAGTCGCAGTACTTTGCTATTGCTAGGTGGTATTAGAGGAACGCTGCTGCTGCCCATTCCTCATCATTGATTTATCCTTAGTCGCCTTGTACGACACCCACGGGAGAGATTTGGGGTGGTGACAATTGTATTCTACTCTGCCGTCACCACACGGCTAGCGTGTCAGCGGGTCAGCTAGTCATAAATAAATTTATCAAAATATTATAATATAGGATCCCGCTATAGAACGACCTTCACCGAGATGTTTATTTGATGAAACGTATTTAATTTTTTAATTTAATATGTCGACAAATATATTGCATATGGGTTGCCTAACAAATTTTAGTCCATGGTAAGATTAATTAATAGTTGAAAAAAAAAATTAATATATCACAGGTTTGATTATTAGACAAATTCTATACCAATCGAAAGTATGAAGCCGAAGCTGAAGAAGAAGAATATGGAAACGTTAGGTTGCCTATTCTTTTCCGGTGACAACTCTTGGGTTGCCAGGTGTAAACAGGTAAATCAATTACCTATACCATTTTGCACCGGTCTGATTCTTTAATTAAAATTAAATAAAATTAAAGATTGTTAGTCCCGAATTCAGGTTGTCGAATTTTGATAAGTGAAATATTGCTGCGAGTGAATGTTTGCAACTGGGATGTCCCAACCAACCATCCCATGCGACAGAAGCAGCAGCATTCCTCTTATACCACCCTGCTGCTCGCCACATGGGACCTAACTTAATTGGCGAAAAGTGAGTGTTTAATTCACCTCTGCCTACCCCTTCGGGGATATAGGCGTGATTTATGTATGTATGTATATATAATCTTATTTTTAACTAAGATGTTACTTTAGTGAACTAGCACCCACGTTTTTCCAATTATGTTAGGTGGCGAGCCTGTTACCATTTATCGGGCACAAAAGTCCCAGTACTATTACTAGGTGATATAAGATGAACGTTGCTGCCCATTCCTTATCGCTGATTTATAATCTTTACAAAAACCGTTTAATATTACTTTGCCTAGGCCGTAAATAACGAGTTCATATTTGTAGAAAGCCAGCATTACTAACAGTTAAAGATGGTATATTCGAGTGCAAATTGAAGGTGTTGGCTATTATGGTACGCATCTTTGCTTTGAATAGAAAGAGTCCCGGGATTAGTGGGTGGAATAAAAAAGAAAAGAACAAGAGGCAAGATAAAGTATTTGTGTTTACTTACGCAGGTTTTCTTAGGTATTGACTAATATGGATGTCAGATTTGCATGACCAAATCATATTGATAGTAAAAAAAATACATACATAAATCACGCCTATACCCCCGAACGGGTAGGCAGAGGCAAAACGAAACTATGTAATCATATTTAATAACCATTCCTTGGCACTGTTCGGTGGCGTAATAAATTTAAACTACATATTGAATCTCATAACCGTTTGTGTACTGGTCGCGCTTTTTGTACCTATTGTAATAATATGTAATGTGTTTGAAGAATTAACATACCTTTTGTAAAAAAATGCTTGTCAATGTTGAGGCCCTAAACAGAAAATTTGTTAATTAGCGAGACATACATAATTCACACCTATTTGCATGAAATAGACGCCTCGACCCCATTTTGTTTGTATTATACACATGACTCAAAATAATGAAAAAATTAAAATGAAAAACCTACTGCTTATTATGCGGGACGTCGACGTAGGCTCAAATATAATTTCATGATGCCACGATTTTATCAGATCAGTATTGTGTCGGATTAAAATATTTTTTATAAAGTTCTTAGGAACTGTTATATTGTACCGATACATAATTATTATGATATTAAAAATAATGTCCGTTATCTAGTATCCGTAACACAAGTGCTTACTGTGGGTTAGATGATAGGGGTGAGTGTAAAAATATTTATTACTACTGGACGCCCGCGGCTTCGCTCGTGTTAATATCGGTTATGATATAGCCTACAGCCTACCTCTATAAATGGACTATTCAAAACAAAAGAATTTTTGAATTTGAGTCAGTAGTTCCTGAGATTAGCGCGTTTAACCATACAAATAAACAAACTCTTCAGCATTATAATATTAGTTTAAATTATTATTTAAGGAGTGTAAATGCTCAGTATACCGTACATACACAGAACACCTCTTTTAATCTGTTATGTGGTATAATCATTGAAATGCTCACTTAAAAATACAAAAAAATGCTTACGAAATCAATTCGACTCACAGACTTCACTCGCGGACGCGGCGGGGACGCCGGACCCGGCCGAGCGCCGCACCACGCGCATGGACGACGCCCGGGGAGGTTTCGTGCTCAAGGCTAGCTCCGACGAACCCGCCCGACGGGGCTCTCTCGTCGAGAAGACCAAAAAGGGACTACTTTCTGTAAGTATACCTACTCAATAATTAACTTGTACATAAATTACCACTGACCTCTATTATACAAGTACGTTGGACTGAAGGTTGTCATCCAAAAATGATGCCATTTTATTTTCGCCATCTTGGCGCTGATGGCACAGGTGTACAGGGGTGAACGTCCACGGAACTAATATTAGAGATGCATTTGTAGTGTCAACTGCAAGCAACAAACGTCAAATTTAGTACCCTTGCCGCTTGAGGGGGCGCTTCAAATCGGCACAAGAAACATTTGACATTTTAGTAGACGTATTCAGTCCAGCGTACTTGTATAATAGAGGTCAGTGTAAATTACTCATAATTCAATCTCTTACTGGCTTCAGCTCTAAGGGCTTCTTCTATGCTGCCTGTAACTAACCAGCCTATGCTTTAATTCTAATTGAGATTCGAAAGCTCCAATGAATGTATTTAATCAGTAGGTACCTGATTTTGTTTGCATTTCCCCCAGGAACATAATTCCGTGTCACTGTTCCAGTATTATTCAGGAAATAGTAATAATGAATAAGAAATTCAAGTCCAAATAACAATTATTTTTTTACAAAAACTATGGCCGTTGTCGGTTTCTAAGTAGGGTTTCGATCTGATTACAGAAGTTACGCAAGCAGCGCAGCGCCGGCGAGTTGGACAAAAAGGGCACAGGCTCGGTCCGATCCGGGGGCTCGGGGGGCTCAGGCTCCTCGTGGGTCTCCTCCGTGGAGAGCTCCCACTCCGCCATGACACACGTGTCCCTCCAGACCAACTCCAACGCCAGTTTTGTAGTCGAGGTTAGATAGTCAAAGTACAATGTACAATAATTTCTTATAATCAAACGGAGCGTCTACTGCTTAATGCTTTCGTATCTATTCAGGACTTCCGTGGAAACTTGAGAGTCAATTTGCAAATCTTCGCTAGAGTGCTACTAGCTTATAGCTAGATAACAATTTCATTTTTAATGTCTAACATTAATAAATTTAGATATCGTCGCAAAAATATGTTTGTGAATACTTTTTGCATTACCTACAATATTTTCATTGAGTATTAGCCACATTGGTTAAGTGACTCCGTTATTTTTCTTCTAGGATGAACATTTGGATGCGAGTGTAACTGAAACCTATATGGGCGAGTGGAAAAACGACAAGCGAACTGGTTTCGGTGTGAGTGAACGCAGCGACGGGCTTCGGTATGAGGGCGAGTGGTTCGCGAACAGAAAATACGGTTACGGTGTCACCACCTTCCGGGATGGGACGCGAGAAGAGGGCAAGTACAAGAACAACGTTCTCATCACAAGTCAGAAGCGGAAACACATGTTCCTTATGCGCTCCGCTAAGTTCCGGGAACGGGTCGACTCGGCCGTCAATGCAGCACAGCGTGCGTCGAAGATCGCGTTACAGAAAGCCGATATAGCCATATCAAGGTTAGTGTTACGAGCGCTTATTACATTACTCCGATATTACATACCAATGCCGATATGCGCAATGATTTGGTAAATTACGTACACGGTAGATGAGTACGTTTAATATTTCTTATTGTCAACAATACCGGTGTTATTACAAATTAATGCTTAAACTCGCTAGCGCAGTTACATAGCGCTTTCGGCCTGCGATTGCGTAAACTCGAGTTCTAATGATTTTTAGTCTAGTATCCAAATATCTACAACCATAATTATGTATAGCGCATTTATAAGGAATAACCACTTAACCTCAACTTGGTTAGAAGTCCCAAGCAATGCGCAAAATGTTTCTCTCTCCGATAGGCAACGGACCAAGCCTGACTGCATAAAAATGCAATCAGGGTTGAAACAGTGATTTTCATATATTATAGAATAATATGAAAATCATCTTTATAGATTTTTAAAATTCGACTATAATAAAGCCGAGTGGTTAAGACAGAGCAGAATTTGATTTGAAATATTATAATGAAATGGGTAACCTAAGAGTTCCTGATTGGTACACCGCCTAGTAATATTACGGTAAATTTAACATGAAGATTATACTTACCCTGTTTTAAGGGACCTAGACTAACTAACTGGCGAAATGCGAGAGACAATACACCTCTACCTGCCAAAAAGACGAGATTCATGTATGATGTCGTTTGAATGAGGTTACAGGATAAAGCTGTTACTGTAACTGAACCTTGATATCTGTTTTCTTTCACAGAACCGCTACAGCACGAGGAAAAGCAGAACAAGCCGATGATTCGGCAGACCAAGCTAAAGAAGACTGTGATATTGCGCAAGCCACTGCAAAACAGTTCGCTGCTGATTTTAAACACCCTGGTTTTGATCGAATAGGTTTAAGAGACAGATACAGACAAAAGAATTATAATGCACAGGTTACGACACCCGTATCACAAGAATCTGAAAAGATCTTGGACGGAAAGAGCATTCCAAATCACATCCCTCCGATGCATTCACAACTTACAAACGCGAATAAAGTACCTAACGCGATGTCTTCAAGACGACCTTCTACCCAACAAATTAATCAACAATATCCAAAGCCTCCTTCTGCTGTCGATCCTAGACTGGCCAATAATTCGAACTACATTACAGACAATAGAGTACTTGGGCCCACTTACAATACTGATCCTTATTATTCGCAAAATCAAGATAACTGGTCGTCACCTAGCAAACAAATTCCAGATAACCAAAAATCTTATTTGCCCAACGAACAAACAAATGCTTATGGCGCCGTTCCATCGAGTGGACCTCAAGGACCTCCATCGTCTTATCGCCTTAATAGGCAGGATGCATTACCCCATCAACAAACTATGGACCAAAGTAGTCAGCAGTATATTAACCAAGGTAGACGGCTATCAGCAGCTGTTAGACAAACACCGAACCAAAGACCGACGCAAGAATGGAGCACTGCACAAAATTTGCCTCGAAGACAAAGTATACTTGCTCAGCCTTCACAGGATCCTCAAGAGAATGTCTACGTAGATGGCGGCACTGCTGCATATGGAAGAAACGAATTCCGAAGCGGAACTGTATATTCCGAGGGACCATTAGATCGACCACAAATGACAACAGACCAACAATATCGACAAAACATAGATCAAGGCTATAGGCAACCAATGGATCAGCAAGGTTTTGGACGACAAGTACAGGACCAACAAATCTATCGCCAACAACCACAAGATCAACAGGCGTACAGACAACCCCCTGGCGTAGAACATGATATGAATGGTATCAGGGCACCTGGGCAAAGACCATCTATAGATTATTTCGATCATTATAAACGACCTCCAAGTAGAGATTCTAGCGTAGACCGGCTCGGCAGGCGGTCACGACAACCGTCTGCGGAACCCACAATGCCAAGCGGAGGTTCGAGGGCCGGTTCAGTGGCACCACAACCAGCAGCGGTTTCCCGGCCACCCTCACGCGCTGCGACACCTGCCGGCAACGGTCATCTCGCTTCAGGTCGGGGTTCTGTTTCCCGGGCTTCTGTTTCTCGAGAGAGTCAGCCATTTGAAGACTCTCTTCTGCGAAAAAGAACTCTAGGACAAGACATTTCGCCCTCACCATACCAGCCAAAAAGGACAGAAAGTTTGTTCGTGGCCCAAAATCCAACACCACCAGCGCCAGCTCCAAAGAGTAGTGGCGGAGGCGGCGGTGGCTTTGGCGGAGGCGGTGGGAGAAAGGTAACTACAAAGTTTAAGGCTCGAGTTCACCAAAAGGTTAAACAAGTACACCAAACGAAGTTTTTGACAGTTCTTTCATACGATAAAATGTCAAAAATCGACGGTTAAATAATAATTTCTTGTTTTACGTTTTGGTGAACTCGAGTATAAGTATAATTTATTTAATGTTTGTGCGCTTATATCAACCATATACATACATACATAAATCACGCCTATATCCCCGAAGGGGTAGGCAGAAGTGAATTAGCACCAATTAACCAATAGTAATTAAATAGCATTATGAGAAGACAATTTCGAAACGACAACGAATCTATACCAAACATTAAGTGCACAAAGAATATGCTCTATTTTACAATACGTATTCTGATATACATTGTTATTGAGAGCTTTTCTATATTATCATCATCTTACCCTTATCCCATTTCCTTTGGGGTCGGCGGTTGAGACCTTAGATATGTATAGTGTAAGTATATTAATCGAGGCTTCTGCCATCAGAAAAAGCCGTCTAATTTATCAGTCAGGTTAACGGAAATGAATATAATCCGTCATTGTATTCAATTTCTAGGAAATTTATGTAATTCCTAAAATGTACGAAAATGTATGAAATAAATTATATTAGACATATTTCCTAGGAAATCTATACATTTCCTAAATTGCAATCGGAAATGTAAAACATGTAAGATATCAATGGGTACGCTTGGAGAGCGTCGGCGGAAGAATTAGATAGTAACTTTTCTATAAAAACACAACTTACCGGCACTTGCCGGCTGCTGCCGCGGCACGCTCGCTCCGCTCGCTCGGTATTCGTGGTTCGTTGGTTCATGTTCTAACCTAACCTAACCAACTTACTAGCTCACAGTTAATATAAAGATTAAACATAAAAAACACATCATTTATTTTTAAAAGTGCTAATTTCAAATAGATCAATTAGTTTTTAGAGGATCAAATTATATTGTCTCTATAAAAAGTGCCTTTGCAAGAAGAACTGTATTAAAGCAATATGCCTGTGCTATAAAAAATTATAGTGCTGTTAACATTATTATTTAGGCGACAGATTTTGATAAGATAACTTCAAAGAAGTCCTACCACCAACCAAACCGAGCACAAATTGGTACCCCCCTGGGGATCGAACCCGGGACCTCTAGATCTTAATTCCGTTGGGCGAACCACTAGACCACGGAGGCGGCTCTACAGTTCCCAGGATATGTATAAATTAAATCATTTATAAAACAATATTTTATACATTTCCTAAATAGCTTCGGAATTGTACACATTGTATACAATAGGCATGATGACTAATTTTGAAAAACTACACCATTTTTTTCTTACGTGACTACTTTACCCAAAATAAATTATATTTTCGTAAAAACTTTCGATTTTGATAGAAAAAACATGTTTTGAATAGTGCAATTTAAAATTTCCGCCAACACGCCAAAATAGAAATGGCGTCTGTGTGACGTCACTATTCCGTAAAAAGGCCAGTTTCTATATTAAACTAGTGAATTTGATTGGCAAATAAAATGTCAAAATGGAGATAACTAAATAATGACGTCACGCGGCGTTTTAGCAAATATGGCGGATTGTTTGTAATTTTATTTTTATAAAATAAATATCAATCACAAGTATAATCCAGTAGTATAGTGCCGTGTGGTGACGGCAGAGTAGTCACCACCCCAAATCTCTCCCGTGGGTGTCGTACAAGGCGACTTAGGATAAATCAATGATGAGGAATGGGCAGCAGGCAGACTTTTGTGCCCGATGTATGGCAATGGGCTCGCCACCTATTACTTGGGACCTAACATAATTATCGAAACGTGGGTGCTAGTTCACCTCTGCCTACCCCTTCGGGGATATAGGCGTGATTTATGTATGTAATGTATGTATGTATGTACAAGTATAATCTGGTAACAAGTGACTATTAACGAATCTCCTTATCCTAAATTATTATTATAAATCATTATATCAGTGATTCTTTGTTAATGTCATCATCCCTATTCCAGGATATCATACGTTTCCGGTAACATAACGTATACAGTGTGTCCCGGCCCGGCTAGCATGACCACCGACATACGATATGATATAGCCATTTATCGCGTAAATTGTTCTCTAGGACAAAAATCACAAAAAAACTTTTAAAATAAATGTAGGTACAGCAACAGCACGTCAGGCCACCACATAATATCAAACTTTCTCATTCGACTTTGTGCTTTACTACCAACAAGTTAAGGCCGACAATCGATTGAAGAAATCAGACAATTTTGGGCTGCCTAAACTTCAGGCTGCTGTACAAAGAAAACAGGCCGTAGCTCTTTAGACATGTAACAAAAACAAACCAATATTTTTTTTCCCTTGTTTTTCCTATAGCTACAATTTAACAAATACGTGCCCAAAGCTCATAAAAACAGAGAAAGAATCTTTGTACTAATTCTTCTAATATTTATATAATGTTAAAATTAAAATCGAATAGTTTATAAAGCAAACCCAAGCTTAACCGAACGCACGGTATTTGTAAAAATATCTGCTTTGGAATGTTTGAAATTTATTTCTACATTGCGAGGGTACCCGTTGGCTAACAACGTGAAGTGTAAAGGTTAGAAGAATTTCGGCAAGTTAATTAGTGTCTTGGGTGGCCGAGCGGTCAGGCACCTGCCCGGATAGCAGCGGACGCGGGTTCGATTCCCGCCTCAAGATCATAATTTTTCGAAATTCTTTTTCTAACCCCAAAATCTTTGTACTCATAAAAACATTTACTTTGCTCCTGCATGCATAAGTTTTTAAATTCCCTTTTAAAATAAATGCTCACAATAACATAATAAATAAAAAGTATTTAAGTAGGTAAAAATTAAAGTTAAAATTTAAACACTGAAATTTTACATGTTGCTGCTTTGTGTTTTCTCTGTGTTAGTAATATTAACAAACATATAAGTATACCTACAGTGCACCTTTAACTAACACTTTCAGTACATGTATGCCGATATCATCAAATCAATAAATAAATATGCTACCATTCTAAAAGCATGTTTATTACTCACATTTCTTCGTTAAACATACGCATTATTATAGACAGATAAATATTAGACACCTAGATTACAGTTTTGGCAAGTCAATAACGTAGGTATAATATAATCTTTAATGGGTTTTTCAAGATTTTTACACATTAATAAGGAATAAAAGGAAACAAAAGAGGTTAATTTCTGGCTTAAAAAATATCACTATTAAAAAATATCTATTTTATTGATATTAGAACAACTTCATCATCATCATCTTCCGGCCCTGTTACCAGTTTATCTTGGGCAGGCGCAGTATGTTTCCTCTTCCATTCATATACCTGGGGTGAGTCGGGATGAGTCATTCTACGTTATAATCGTTACTACAATAAAAGTAATAACTATGTATTCCAACCTGGTTTGTGGAAACTATTTAGAAAATCAGCTCAGGATACAATTATAAATACATAAAATATTAGAGATTTATTTTAAACAACATTATAATACTGCCGTTATAAAAATTATAACAAAGAAAAACTAGTACAAAGATTTTTGGTGGTTAGAAAAAGAATTTCGAAAAATTATGATCTTTACACTTGACGTTGTAAGCCAACGGGTACCCTCGCAATGTAGAAATAAATTTAAAACATTCCAAAGCAGATATTTTTACAAATACCGTGCGTTCGGTTAAGCTTGGGTTTGCTTTATAAACTATTTGATTTTTAATTTTAACATTATATAAATATCTGCTTTGGAATGTTTGAAATTTATTTCTACATTGCGAGGGTACCCGTTGGCTTACAACGTAAAGTGTAAAGGTTAGAAGAGTTTCGGCAAGTTAATTAGTGTCTTGGGTGGCCGAGCGGTCAGGCAATCTGCCCGGATAGCAGCGGACGCGGGTTCGATTCCCGCCTCAAGATCATAATTTTTCGAAATTCTTTTTCTAACCACCAAAATCTTTGTACTAATTTTTCTAACATTTATATAATGTTAAAATTAAAAATCAAATAGTTTATAAAGCAAACCCAAGCTTAACCGAACGCACGGTTTTTGTAAAAATATCTGCTTTGGAATGTTTGAAATTTATTTCTACATTGCGAGGGTACCCGTTGGCTTACAACGTGAAGTGTAAAGGTTAGAAGAATTTCGGCAAGTTAATTAGTGTCATGGGTGGCCGAGCGGTCAGGCACCTGCCCGGATAGCAGCGGACGCGGGTTCGATTCCCGCCAAGATCATAATTTTTCGAAATTCTTTTTCTAACCACCAAAAATCTTTGTACTAATTTTTCTAACATTTATATAATGTTAAAATTAAAATAATTAAAGAAAAACTAGGTCAAAAGACTCGCAAAATTCTGTTGTGATGTGTGAAATTTGTCGACTTTTTTATGTTTGCAATATTTTTCTAGCCCTTGAGAACCTAGAGAAACTAATTGAGAGATTTCGTCATAATAGAGCAAAGAATGTGTGCGATTTCAGTAGCTATAGGTGTGTATATGTAGGCGTTGTGACGTTTGGCCGGCGCACCACTCGCCGGCTCAGCCCGTTCTATTTCTAATTCGAGACAGTCACTCGCTGCTGCTTTCCGTGTTCACCTCTTCGCTATATATATCCGGAAACATCTCACGAACTCATAATTTTTTCCTTTAACCTTTTTTACAAGTGTACATTACGCACATCACCTTAATTAAACCTATTAGTTTCCATATAAGTGCATTTATTTAAAGAAAAACCTTATATAATGTAACGCAATAACGTCTGCAAACCAGGACTATAAATCAGATGGACTGTACATTTGGATCATAATAAAGTGAACAGAAAATAAACATTTAATACATAATGTGGTATCAAGGAGATGAAGATGAGGACGAAGATCTTATGTGTTCACCAGCTATACTTGCGCGGAGAGCATCAGAGAGCTGGATTAATGTGCCTCCGGTCGAGGTATTTTCAAGTACTCGTGATAAACATAATTCTGTGGAAACTCTGACATCGATCCTTAAAATTTACTTGATTTTCTTAAGGCATAGTTCCGTAGCTTCTAAACTGACTAATTCTTTGTTAAAACCGGTTTTATTTATGTTTAAAGGCGCCGTGCTTGTTGGTACAGTTCTAGTAGTAGTAGTAGGTCATGAGCAGTAAATGTAGCAAGTGCACCTCGCCCGTCAGATGCTGAGCACACCACAGACGCTGCAACGTAAGAAGTCGCTGCCGGACGTGGCCGCCATGCCGCGCATGCCCGACGGCGGCGGCATGTCTCGAGAAGAGGTCTCCATGCTCGGCTCAGCGCGACGTGAAGAGGTGCGCCGCATGCACGAAGAGTCTGAGAAACTCAGGGCCAACCCTCTGCTCTACTTAGTCAGTCCGCAAGTTAAGGTGAGACCTTTAGTGAAAGCACCAGGTAGTGGCGCGCCTCCTCTCTTCCCACCCGTGCAGTCAGGATTGCCCATGACTAATTATGCTAAATCTTTGAGCTGAGGAGATGAATTAAAATTATTTATACTTTTTACCGCAGAATGGACAAGAATTTGTAGAAAACAGGCACAAGGTCAGTGTCCGAGACAACACACTCAGTATTTTAATTCTAAAAACAGGGAACAATCAGTGCAATTAAAGTTTTCTTCTTACTATACGGCCCTTAAAAAGTTTTTAATACAATGATAGAAACCATAACCAGAATTAACCAAAAATACCATAACTAAAAATAAAACTCTTAAAATGCACTTATAGTTGATATAAATCGTCAACATGGGGCGACTCGTAGGTCTTTGCTGAATATAATAGGTTGGGGAAAAAGTTTCTTCGCATTTTTTAAGAAACTTCATAACATTTTTTAATATAGTTTATTTACATTTAACTAAAGTATGTAGGTACCATTTTGTTCGATAACTTTTTGCCATCTTGTAGGTAGGGACATGATCCCATTGCTATAGAAATTTTGGGACTACTGGTCAATTTGTGCTACTCTCACAGACACTGCACTAGGTCCATAAACATCGCAAATTTTTTTCGCGGCTTGCGTTGCATTTTTACTTTTTTTGTAGTAAAATTTTAAAATGTATCGAATTTCTTCATTAGATTCACTCATCTTGGCGGTACGAAAAACAAATGAAAATCACACATTTTCCTAATTTGAATTTAGAATTATGTTCTTTAAAATTTAAACTTTCAATGATACCAAAACCAGCCAGATATCAATAGTATAGCCAAAGAGATTTTATTACAAGTTTATACATACTATAATGCGAAAAGACTTTTTCCCCAACCTAATATACATTACACGGACCTCAACATCTCCTTTCAAAACAGTGTAAATACTTCATTACAGTTATTAATCGCCTTCCCTATAATAATATGTAAATAACTTCTACATACCAATAAGGAACACTTATATAATAAAACTAACGTGTTTTATATTTATTGACGCTTTTATTTTTCAGCCCACTTGATCCTACAAAACGTTTGACTTCAAAACTTAGGACTTAAGACTCGAATGCTATGCGAAAGTACTCGTAGGCTACAAGACGAATGTTTTACTTTCCAAGTACACAATCACCAAGTACACACAATCGAGACTTATAAATGACTCTAGATTATAAAAAACAGCTGCACATAAATAAAACGATACGCGACTTGATTTTGGGACTAGAATAAAAATTGTCTAAACTAATTGTCTGGTATAGATACCTACCCATCCATGTGAGCAAGAATTCTTATCTTAATTTTAATGATTTTTACTTTTTAAGTGACTACATTACACTAAGCTGATTTTACAAGTTGTTAAGATATAGGTAGTTAACAGTAGTTAACAGGTAGTTAACAAATACGTCAAATTACAACACGACTAATCAGCACAATGTTAGGAGTACCAATGCAAACGTTAGATATTCATAGGAAGACATCGATGTAGTCAGTAATATCAACATCGTTTTGCAGATGTTATCAAGAGTCGAAATTATTTTTACGCTCAACAACTAAGAGTTCAGCCCTTGTTCTGTTTGTTTTCAGGACTGGTTCTCCCGGCAGCAGCTGGTGATCCTGGTGCTGTTTATCAACATCTCACTGGGCATCATGTTCTTCAAAATGCTCACGTAGCACCGGCCAGAGGCGCGTATGCGCCATGAATTTTAATCGTTATCCAATCTTGTAAATATTTTGTATACTTCTCAACCGACATAGCCAAACCCTTACTTGACGTGCTACAAATTTCTAAATAGTTTTATATTTATTATAATTAAATGGTCCTTTTTTATACGTTTCACCAATATGAAAGAAAAACGGCTAAGAAAAACCTATGTATTTATTTTATTTTGTCGATAAGGACTTCGGTTTGCTAGTGTACGTAATTATTATTTGACGTTGTACAGGTGTGCAATTGTAAGACAAGTTTGTAAAAAAGTGCAAATACTTTTACACTTACGTTGGTTTTCAATATGTGCGAGTGATATTTGTGTCCACTAATCGGAAACTTCGAATGAAAGGAGTACGAATTGTTGAATGAACCTGCATATTGTAGGTTTATATGCCTTCGATAATGTGCTTAACGCCTTGATGCCTCAGTTGTTGAATATGGTGTTTAAAAAAAAAACAGCTGCAATAGATTGATGGGCGACTGTGAGAGGCTAGTTTGTGTGTATGTAAAATCTCATGTGATTAGAGATGCCTAAGTGGCGATCGTTTACTTTCATTGCGAATGCAGTCGACACAGTAGCAACTTACGACACCAACGTAAAATGAGACTTTGAAGAAATGTTTATATATTACACTTAATTTAGAAAGGTTTCAGAATATCTTTCGAAATTAAGTTTCTTTCAGAACGCAAATACTGAGTGATATCGATAGCACAAAAATCTGTTAGTGTTTAAATTATGTAAATAGTAAACTATTGATATTTACAAATTATAAAATATTTAAATTAAATGAAAATATTTAAATATTTACCAACGTCGTTTTGCTTGTTACTAAAAACTGAATGAATTAAAAGCATCGTGCTTTATTTTCCTATTTTTGAAATTTATTAAATATATACGTACGTATTGTAACTAGTTTACACAACGTTTTATAAAAATTAGGCTTCTTTTTATACCTATAATGTCAATTCTCTTGTAACCGAAAATATTCTATTATCTATGATGACTTAATCATCAACATTATTGAATAATGCGCATTAGAAGCATGCGCATGAGACTGTTGTTACGGTAGACAACGAAAGTTGTGGAAAACGAGGACTCGCGGAGTGGTTGAAATATATTGGAGTTTTTAAGACAATTTTCACAGTTTCATTATTATGTAAAATTATAAGTTATTATATATAAGAATTTTAATTACTTGTATCGATTTTATCTACGTTTCACAAATAAAATATTTTAACAAAACTAAAAGGAATTTTACTTACCTATCTATCGATGCAAAAAAGCGGGGCTGCCTTAATAAATGAAACAATGTAGGTACTCTGTAGTTTTGAATTGAAATATCTTTAAAAAATGGTATGGTAATAAAACGATTGAAAATTATAATTTAAAAAAAATTCTGACATTATTTTTTTAGTAATATGTTTTTTTAAATATATTTAACTTCAAAGAACTGATTGCATTTCCAAACATTCTATTAAAAGAAACATACCTACTACTAGCTACACAGTTTTGAGAGCCTCTATTTTTTTTAAATACATAACTATAACTGGCGCGGATATAGTTATTTGTTGTACGTGAGTGCAAAGTTGTTTTTTAACCGCGTGCTCAATTTTGATGACCGAGCTAGCGAAGGATTCTAAAATTGAATCACGAGCGTAGCGAGTGATTAAAAAATTAGAATCCTGAGCGATAGCGAGGGAATCAAAAGAGCACAAGGTGAAAAATCTTTGCACTCGAGTGCAACACGTAACTTTTCATCCCCCCCAACGAGGAAATTGCAAAATACAACAAAAAAATACAATCACAACAGTTTCTGTTTTCACCCAGAAACTTCCACAACACCCTCCCATTAACCCAAACACACTCTCAACACCCACCCAGAAACACCCACAACATTCACACCCATCCACTCAGACACACCCAAAAAACACCCATTCACCCAGAAACACCCACAAAACACCCATTCACCCAGAAAAACCCAGAAAACACCCATTTACCCAGAAACACCCACAAAACACCCATTTACCCAGAAACACCCAAAAAACACCCATTCACCAAGAAACACACACAAAACACTCATTCACCCAGAAACACCCATTCACTCATTCACCCAGAAACACCCATTCACCCAGAAACACCTACAAAACACCCAATCACACCAAAAAAACACTCAATCACCCAGAAACACCCACAAAACACCTAATCACACCCAAAAAAAAAACCAATCACCCAGAAACACCCACAATACTCATCCATCCATTCAGACACACCCACAAAAACCTATTCACCCAGACACACCCGCAACATTCATCCAGACACACCTGTAAGTTCCTAATAAAAATTACCGTCCCTAATGGAGTTCCGAGACGGTCAATCAGCTTGAGTCAAGCACGTTGATTTTCTGTATGTTTTTGTTCCGTTGCTAGCGTAAACAAATCAAACAGACCTAAAAAGCTTTTAAATGCTTGACTCAAGCATCCAGCAAGCGTTGTAGACGATCAAAATGTTTAAAGCAAGATTGACGCCAAGCTGATTGACCGTCACGGAACTCCTAGGTTTTAACAAATTTGTGACGTGAAAAGAAAATGGCGCACGCAAAGCAAATTACAAAAACAGTACACCAAGAAGGTTCCGAGTCTGAGTTTTTAACAAATTAAAATAGGTTGCATGACAATTTCGGCACCATGGAGGTAGAAATAAATATGTTTATAGATGTTTTGAATTCACAAACTCATTGCACACGATGTTCTAAATTCAAATTTACTTTAACCTCTAGAGGATAAAAACTGCTTTTGCACTCAGATATCGAAGAGCAAAAACGCTTTTTCCGAGATGGTGGGATGAAAAATATATTATGCGTTATATGTAGGTAATGTAAGCAAAAATATACTGCGATTTAGATGGCTGATACATGGCATTAAGCTCGCCACCTGTTACATGGACGAAACGTGCGTGTTGATTCACCTATGCCTACAGAATATATGCGTGATTTATGTATGTATCTATGAGAAGCTCCCTGGTACAAGACTATAGAACGAGAGAAAAAAAGGTAAACAATCTTGGCGTGTCCTTTATTACAATAAATACAAAATTAAAAATGTTAATACCTGTTTTTTGATTTTCTGAAATGGATGGGGGTTATGTATAGGAGGATATAAAGTAATTTTTTTTTGGAAAACGTATTTAATTAATCAAATTATGCCCCATTGTTATCGACGCACTTTAGCCATATCATTGATCCCTTTACTAAAAAAACAATGGGGGCGAACATCAATAAACTTTCTGAAGGTAGTAAGGACTGCCACGTCGCAGTTGAATTTTGTTCCTTGTAAGAAGTTGTCCAAATTATGGAAAAAATGCCACGGCCAGTACGACAAAACGTCAATTTGTTTAAGTGAGGACCGAATACATATATCAGCATACATCTTACTTATTTTAAAAAATGCAAGTTATAACTAGGTATATCAAAACTGTTTACATTTAATGTTTATATCTCTTTTTATATTGGCCGGAGTATAGGGTCGCTTATTAAGAGGGCACTAAACTATATAATGCTTTAAATACCTACAGAGCATGTCAAAAACATCGTTTTACCTGAATAGATTTGGCGACATACGTGGCCTTAATTAGTTAAGCGCCCACGATAGCTTTTCTTTAATATTTAATGTAAAAAAAACAGATTCAATTATTAATTACGAATTTATTCAAAAGTTTGAAAATATAAAGCTTATACATAGTATAGTTGTGTAGAGTAAGTAATTCTGCAAAAATCCTTATAGCATTCAAAGTGAATAGTTATTTGTTGTACGTGAGTGCAAAGTTGTTTTTTAACCGCGTGCTCAATTTTGATGACCGAGCTAGCGAAGGATTCTAAAATTGAATCACGAGCATAGCGAGTGATTCAAAAATTAGAATCCTGAGCGATAGCGAGGGAATCAAAAGAGCACAAGGTGAAAAATCTTTGCACTCTAGTGCAACACGTAACTTTTCATCCCCCCCAACGAGGAAAATGCAAAATACAAAAAAAAAAAAAATACAATCACAACAGTTTCTGTTTTCACCCAGAAACTTCCACAACACCCTCCCATTAACCCAAACACACTCTCAACACCCACCCAGAAACACCCACAACATTCACACCCATCCACTCAGACACACCCAAAAAACACCCATTCACCCAGAAACACCCACAAAACACCCATTCACCCAGAAACACCCACAAAACACCCATTCACCCAGAAACACCCACAAAACACCCATTCACCCAGAAACACCCACAAAACACCCATTCACCAAGAAACACCCACAAAACACCCATTCACCCAGAAACACCCACAAAACACCCATTCACCCAGAAACACCCACAAAACACCATTCACCTAGAAACACCCACAAAACACCGATTAACCCAGAAACACCCACAAAACACCCATTCACCCAGAAACACCTACAAAACACCCAATTACACCCAAAAACACTCAATCACCCAGAAACATCCACAAAACACCTAATCACACCCAAAAAAACACCCAATCACCCAGAAACACCCACAATACTCACCCATCCATTCAGACACACCCACAAAAACCCATTCACCCAGACACACCAACCAAACACCCATTCACCTAGACACACCCTCAAAACACCCATTCACCCAGACACACCTCCAACAGCCACCCATCCACCCAGCCACACCCGCAACATTTATCCAGACACACCTGTAAGTCCCTAATAAAAATTACCGTTCCGAGACGGTCAATCAGCTTGAGTCAAGCACGTTGATTTTCTGTATTTTTTTGTTCCGTTGCTAGCGTAAACAAATCAAACAGACCTAAAAAGCTTTTTAAATGCTTGACTCAAGCATCGTTGTAGACAAGCGTTGTAGACGATCAAAATGTTTATAGCAAGATTGACCGTCACGGAACTCCTAGGTTTTAACAAATTTATGACGTGAAAAGAAAATGGCGCGCGCAAAGCAAATTACAAAAAAAGTACACCAAGAAGGTTCCGAGTCTGAGTTTTTAACAAATTAAATATGTTATAAAGTAAACAGTAGTTCAATGAGGTTGCATGACAATTTCGGCACCATGGAGGTAGAAATAAATATGTATAATGATGTTTTGAATTCACAAACTCATTGCACACGATGTTCTAAATTCAAATTTACTTTAACCTCTAGAGGATAAAAACGGCTTTTGCACTCAGATATTGAAGAGCAAAAACGCTTTTTCCGAGATGGTGGGATGAAAAACCAATTTTCCACATGATAAAGTATTTTAAAATGTGTGTATAAGCCGTGTGGTGACGGCAGAGTAGAATACAATTGTCACCACCCCAAATCTCTCCCGTGGGTGTCGTACAAGGCGACCAAGGATAAATCAGTGATGAGGAATGGGCAGCAGCGTTCCTCTTGTACCACCTAGCAATAGCAATGTACTGCGACTTTTGTGCCCGATAAATGGCAATAGGCTCGCCACCTATTACATGGGACCTAACATAACTGGCGAAACGTGGGTGCTAGTTCGCCTCTGCCTGCCCCTTCGGGGATGTAGGCGTGATTTATGTATGATTTATGTATGTATAAATTGGACAATAAATCATCGAATTTAGCAAAAGGAATATTGAAAATGGTCTATTGAAATATTGAAATGTATTGATTTAATGATGATTTAATGATCTCTATCTTAATCAATTTCATAACTCTCCTACGAGTGTCTTTCAAGGCGACTAAGAATCAAAAATATATCAAGAAATGGGCTGTTACTGGGCGCTATACGGCAAAAGGCTCGCCCCTATTAAATGGAACCTAACATATGATTGATAATTTCAGCCGAGATCCGCCAACTGTGGGTATCAAGGTACCCAAGGATCTCCAAACCGATCGGTAACCAATGATTAAGTATCAATTATGGAATAGTATTGTTTATTAGCGGAGCTTGCAGCAGCGCAGTGGCTTAACGCACCCGACTTGAGATTGCGTAAACCAAGCAATGTTATGTTAGCTAAGGCTCGTCATTGGATGTGTGACCTAACATATATTATCTCAAGTTCGTTCACGCATCGGAAGGCATGTTAAGCCTTGGTCCCGGTTGCTTTTGCAGTCGTTAATACCGACCAATCCACACTGGGCCAGCGTGTTGAGTTATGGGCCATTCTCCCTATATTCTTCCATCCATATGAAAGGCATGTACCCCAGCAGTGACCCCAGCAGTTTATTATAACCAAACTCAAACTATGCATATAATTATTTTCAATTTCTTAATCAACAAGAGTATAAAAACATATATTTTGAAATGGCTTTGTTCAAAATTTCGGAATTGAGTATAATGGACCGATTATTCATTTAAACTCATGATTTAGAAAAATACGAGTATATAGGATATTCAAAAACCGCTTATGCTTAACATTGACTGTAGGCCTTAAACATTTTCACCTGACTCGATAAACATGGGCGTTTTGATTAATTAGATTAATACCTCTAAGGCTTCCTTTATACTAAAGCCACTACAGTTAATAACCGGTAGAAGTGAATGGACATCGTTCTGAGCCAGTGGTGACTTGTTTACCTATTTGTTTTTTCAGAACTAAAAGACACCCAATGTCTACAAATAATAAGTCTTCTAATTACGGAACCCAACAAAATACACAGGTATTTTTAAAAGTATACAATGTTTTTGTGACAAATTTATACAAATGTAGTTTGGTGATAAAAGAAGCAACTTGGAAACTCAAAACTATTGGTGAAATACGAATGATGTTCTGAGGATAAATATATTATGTGTAAAAAGAAGTGGGGCACAGTGTAACCCTCGCCTTGAATGTAGAATCACTGTAGGTCGATGTGGAGTAAATCCGATATCAGTGTGTGCAAGTGTGTACGTAACTTATGATAAGGAAGTATACTAATTGTATTTTAAAATTTCAAGGGAATTGAAAGTAGTGATGATGCAATCGACTTGGACGACCTACTTCCCAAAATCGGTGAATTCGGATTGTACCAGAAACTGTTATTGTGGCTTGTATGCTTGCCGGCTTGTTTACCATGTGGATTTTGTGCATTCAACCAATTATTCATGACAGATGTGCCTGACTACTGGTGCAGTGTCCCAGAGCTGTTAACTTTAAACCTTTCGCAACAAGAACGAAAATCAATGTCGATACCACAGGTACTTAATTTAAAATTCGAATAAACGGGACTAACGACCCTGCTTAGATCCTTAATTTTTAAGTTGAGGCTTGAATTTTCGTTAATTCATAACTATCCCAAGCCAATTGGCAAACCAATGATCTACAATCATTAACGTTTATTAAGGTCTTTGAATACTGTCTCATCTATAAATTTTATTTTTTCATAGAATGAAGATAAAACATTTGAGAAATGTGTACGTTTCGCAGTAAATTGGAGTGATATTATGAAAGATGAACTGCCGAATACTGCAAACCAAAGCTGGCCCCGTGAACCATGTCTTAATGGCTATGAATATGATACTTCTGATATAGTTTCATCTGTTGTAATCGACGTGAGTTGAGTTGTTACCTAACATTAATTTTTATTTTCTTATCAAGAGTTGTCTGTGTTTACGATCGCTAAGTCAATAAGTGGTCAATACAGTCTATAGTTCACTTGAAGAAGAAGCCTGGGTAAGGGCAAATGGACTCCGATACTGGATTTCGAAGTTTAAAATTTTAACGTTCAAGTTCTAGTATATATAGTATACCCGTACGAAAAACGCATAATAAATAACGCATTGTCTATCTACCTTTTTACAACTTCTCAGAAAAGGGCGTTTAAAGTTTTTTTTCTTTGTATACTTGTATGCTCAGAGCTAAGCTAGCTATTTATGTAAAAATTGGAATAGTCTGTGTGTTGAAATGGTCTCTATGGAGAAGTTATAGAGCTCGTTTTCTTGATTTACCTACACTGGTGCGAACGTTATAGTCTAAATTGTATACTTGCAAGTATACAATTTAGACTATATTAATTAAGTGCAAAGCAATAGCAATAATCGCAACAAGAGTCCCAAGTGTTGGTTACTGGTCTAAATTACCCTAACCAATTTTATATATATTTATACTTTATATACATCGGTTTTACATGCTTGCTACGGCGGCGTACTTCCCAACTAGCGTACATCGTATGCTGAAAAATTTAGTAGCAAGCCGGAGAAATGTAATGCTTGTGTGGCGATCCAGTTGTCAAATAATACGTCCATAATAATGAAAAAAATTACAGCGTAATATGTAAATTTGAGAAATTTATTTATTTACTGAAATACAGAGACAGATTGAGACACAACAGAGACAAAACATGAAAAAATTGTGTTCCATAATAATATCACATTAGTGTCTGTTATCAGCTGCCTATGCCGGGTTAATTTTAAACATTATCTTTAACACCATCCGGTTTCTAGTTATAACAGTACTCCGTAAGTAAGAATGCCCTTCTCATATATCATAAATATCTACGGAAAATACCTTCATTCAACACGTAACATTTAGGATTTAAAAGAGTTATTACGACAGGCTGGAAATAACACGATTTACTTGTTTTTAATATAGTTCATCACTACTTCTTGTCCACAGTTTGATTTGGTTTGCGAATACGACGTCTATCCTACTCTAGGTTTGGTTGCTTTGAATGTTGGAGGTCCTATCGGTGTATACTCCTTTGGACTTTTAAACGACCGAATAGGTCGGAAGAAATCTTTTTTCGCGTGCCTAACGACTTTATTGTTAGGAAGTATAATGACTGCATTCTCATACTCGTACTGGATGTGGATTCTGGCCAGAACAATAGTTGGACTAACTATTCCAGCTGTATATCAAATACCATTTATCATTTGTAAGTATTATTTTAACTGTCTATGTACTTCTTTTACTCCCACTTCTGGTTTTACGATTTCTGTTTTGTCATCTAATTAGTGTCTTTTCATAACACACCTCGGAAACCAGAGACTCCTGGGGCCTTACCACCAACTCTAAACGTGACTCAATTCCTATTGTTAAACTGAGATAACGCTATAAGCCGAGTAGAGCAGCGTCCCGTTTTAACACCCGCGTTTGGATCCATATAAATACTTCATGTTTCGGCCACGGGCTCTCAAAAAAAAATTAACTATACTGTACACCTATGTGTGAGACCTTAGGTATATTAATGTAGATAGAGTACACAAAATATTGAAGCTGGGGTCTTGGTTGCTTCAATACAAATTAATATAAAAATAAATAGATAAAACCTCCCGCAAACAATATATGACGAATTGTTTTTTCTTTCAGCTTTAGAACTAGCGGGTCCAAACTATAGATCATTCGTTACAGTGATGACCTGTATATTTTATACTCTCGGATTAATATTGCTATCTGGCATCACATATTTGCTACGAGATTGGAGGTCTCTTGCGTTGGCGACGTCCGTGCCCTTCTTATTTTATTATTTCTACTGGTTCGTTCTACCAGAATCCCCTAGATGGTTGCTTATGAGAGAACGACTTGAAGAGGCAAATACTATTTTGACAACCATAGCGAGAGTTAATAAAAAAGAACTGCCTGAAGAATTTAAAACGAAGCTTCATAAATTAGTTTTAGAACAAAAGGAGAGAGGAATGAAAACCACAAAGAATGTCAGCGTTTTTACTCTCTTTAAAACCCCAAATATGCGTTTAAAGACGTGTCTTATCACCTTAAACTGGTGTGCTTCCGAAATGGTATATGTGGGGCTCAGTTACTATGGGCCAGCTATTGGGAGCAACCAATATTTGAGCTTCTTTCTATCGTCGGCGGTAGAAATACCTAGCTACTTAGTTTGTTGGATTCTAATGGACCGCGTGGGGAGAAGGTGGCCATTATGCCTGTCAATGGTTATTAGTGGGATTTTCTGCATCGCTACTGTCTTACTGCCTAACGGTTAGTATTTATAATTACAATTTACACTTTGTTACAGTAAATATATTTTAAATTCTGCTTATATTTCCAGATGCTTTAATGGAAACGCTTGTCCTGTATTTGATATCTAAATGCTTCATATCGGCATCCTTTCTTATAATATATCCTTACGCCGGAGAACTATATCCTACAGAGCTGAGAGGTGTTGGAATTGGAACTTCGGCGTATATAGGCGGCTTGGGTTTAACTATCATACCTTTTGTAAATTATTTGGTAAGCGAAGTAAAAATCACTTTAACGTTATCCATTTTGCCAACCGCATAACTTAATATTATATCATTTAAACATATCAATACATTTACATACTTAGATGGTAATAGTGAATTCATCTTTTCAGTTGTTACCGATTTGATTTACAATGAACATCAACGAAAATTGTAGACTAAACTAATTAAGGCTAGAAGCGAACAAAATCACATAGAGTATACCTGCATCTGCATACATACATACATAAATCACGCTCACATCCCCGAAAGGGTAGGCAAAGGTGAATTAACACCAACTTTTTTACATGTTAGTGAACTCGAGCCTTAGTAAGTCTAAGAATAAATAATTAAAGGTGTGTCTAACAGCCGTACTCAGAGACGTCAATTAACGAGTACTTATTACAAAATATTATTTTAATTAATATTAGAAAAGAAACAATTACCTATCTAAAATTATTTCCTGACCACTAAGCCTATTTCCCGATTTATTTATTCTTTGTGTTATTCACGTTATCTATAATACTTTACTAACCAAACAATTTGTTATAAAAGTAGGAAAAAAAGTAGGTATTTAACAATGTTGATTTTTACCTACTATTATTATACTCTTTATTGTATTTGTAAAATGTTACAACATTAAAAATTACAATTGTTAGCAAAGGCGAACTTATCTCTAGAAGAGATTTATTATTATTAATAAACTGTACCTAAATAATACTTTTACGTTAAACATTTTATGGGTGTTAGTTAACCGTTACGTTTGGATGTCCAATTTCGCAAACTGTGGCGCTGAACTGCCACTGTCTTTCGCAATGTGTCAATTATCAAACTGTATTTTCCAGGGTTCAAGCAATTTAGTATTACCCCTGGTAGTAATGGGAGTACTCTCAGTTATTGGTGGGATATCTTGTCTTCGTCTGCCTGAAACTCTTCACGCTTCCTTACCACAAACTGCTGAGGAAGGAGAAGAATTTGGAAAAAATTGGACCCACAAAGATTGTTTCGTATGCGGTGCCCAAAGGTGCGGTAAATGTTAAATAGTCTTTTAGTCTATATCACATAGTACCTCGATACAGTTATCCGTTATGGTATCATCACCAGCCTTTTAACCCCACTGCTGGGGCACGGGCCTTCCCTATGGATGGAATAATATAGGGAGATTGGGCGATAACCCACCACGCTGGCCCAGTGCGGGTTGGTGGGTATTAACGACTGCAGATGCAGCCGGGACCAACGGCTTATAGTGCCTTCTGAAGCACGGAGGAACTCGAGATAATAAGTTTTTGGTCACCTATCCAATGACAGGCCTAAGCGAACATTGCTTAGTTTACGCAATCGCAGGCCAAGCGCGCTATGCCACTGCGCTAGCGAGCTCCTCGTTATGGTATCGCTTCAAAAATACAATAGAGTTAAGTACAACTCAAAATTGCATTACGGCAACAGTCTTGTTATCATAAAAAGACAATGTCGATTTTTGACCGGAAATGTACAAGAATAATACGTACAACATACATACATAAATCACGCCAATATCCCCGAAGGGGTAGGCAGAGGCGAACCAGCACCCACGCCCCGCCAACCATGGTAGGTCCAATGTAATAGGTGGCGAGCCCACTGCCATCTATCGGGCACAAAAGTCGCAGTGCTATTCCTTCCTCTTATACCAATAAGAGGAAGGATAAATCATTGATGAGGAAATGGGCAGCAAGCTTGATAAATGGCAATAGGCTCGCCACCTATTACATGGGAGCTAACATAATTGGCGACACGTGCGTGCTAGTTCACCTCTGCTTATCCCTTCGGGGATATAGGCGTGATTTATGTATGTATGATTTATCCTTAGTGAAAATGAAAAATGAAAATGAATAATGGTTTACAAATAGTTATACAATATTTGAGTTTGATTTTCTCCTTTTAGGTGTGAAAACACTTGTGCCAAGAGAAAATCGCTCTCGCTATGTGTTACTGTGGAAGTAACAGTATTAATGATAAATTTGTTTTAAAATCGCCACGACACCCACGGGAGAGATTTGGCGTGGAGGCATTTGTATTCTACTCTGCCGTCACCAGATGGCCGCATGCGAGCAATGCGTCATGCGTCACTTGCGGCTCACGCGGCCATCCGGCTGTACTTTGAATTATTATAGGAGTCTATATGAACCCTTTCCGAGCGATGCGACACCGTCGCATGCGAACGCAAGCCACATTGCTCCGAAGTCTAACTTTAGAGAAATTTCGGCAAGTTAATTAGCGTCTTGGTTGGTGGCCGAGCGGTTTAGGCACCTGCCCGGATTGCAGTGGACGCGGGTTTGATTCCCACATCAAGACCATAATTTTTCGAACTTTTTCGAACCACTAAAATCTTTGTGCTAAATATTTTAAATATTTTTTTGCAATACAGTAATTCGTGTCTACTTATGAGACTGATCATACATTTTCGAATTGAAATATTAATTATTTTCAGTTTATTTACATTTTTTTATAGATGGTGTCATTTTTAAAGTAAGTTATGCCCCAATTCACAAAAAATATTAATGATATTCGTTTTATTACAGGCAAGCTACTACCTCAGATTCTTATGAAAACATCGATCGTTTAGAATTGACTCAAACACCATTAGTTTTGGAGGACGATAATTCGGAATTACCGCCTCTAAGGCGAAGCTCTATGCGAAAACTAGTTCGACAAACCAGCATTGTAGAAACTCAAAGGGATAGAGATGGAAATATTAAAATGACATATTGGTTTTAATCTTACCGCCATATTTCTTAAAAATACGTTAGTGATTGGATAGAAACAGAGAAAACAGGAGAGAGAGAAAACTCCCTACATGGTTCCGTCAAAACAAATATTATTAAAAAAAGGATCCATTATATAATAGGTTGGGGAAAAAGTTTCTTCGCATTTTTTAAGAAAATTCAAAACATTTTTTAATATAGTTTATTTACATTTAACTAAAGTATGTAGGTACCATTTTGTTCGATAACTTTTTCCCATCTTGTAGGTAGGGACATGATCCCATTGCTATAGAAATTTTGGGACTTCTGGTCAAAATACCGCGACAAGTGGTTTTGGCAGTCCTCTCGTGATGTTAACCTGACACTGCCTAAAGAATTCTGAAGAGACCGAAACAGGTGGAAATCTGAAGGTGCAAGGTCAGGACTATACGGCGGATGCATTAACACCTCCCAGCCAAACTCTCTTAATTTTTGCTGAGTGGCTAAAGATGTGTGAGGTCTAGCGTTATCACGATGAAAAACCACACCCCTTCTGTTTATTAATTCCGGCCGCTTTCTCTCAACTTCTTGCTTTAATCTCATCAGTTGTTCGCAGTAGAGTTCAGAATCGATGGTCCTGCCTGGTGGTCATAATGAATAATGCCCTTCCAATCCCACCACACACACAGCATCACCTTGTTGCGAGTTAACCCGGGTTTCGCCACAGTCTGTGAAGCCTGACCGGCCTTTAACCACTACCTTTTTCGCACGTTCTTGTCGTACGTGATCCACTTTTCATCACCAGTTATCAGCTTCTTCAAAAATGGTTCAGTTTCATTACGTCGTAATAAAGAATCACAAATGAGTACACGGTTCATTAGGTTTCTTTCAGTGAGCTCGTGAGGTACCCAAATGTCGAGCTTTTTTGTGTACCCGGATTTTTTCAAATGCGCCAAATCTGTTTTGTGGTCAATTCCCAGTTCTTCAGCTACGTCGTAACTACTGGCATGCCGATCTTGCTCCACTTTTTCAAAAATGGCATCCATTTTATCTATAATAGGGCGACCAGAGCGACGTGCATCTTTGACATCAAAATTTCCGGATTGAAAACGCTTAAACCAAATTTGTGCTACTCTCGCAGACACTGCACTGGGTCCATAATGATCGCAAATTTTTTTCGCGGCTTGCGTTGCATTTTTACCTTTTTTGTAGTAAAATTTTAAAATGTATCGAATTTCTTCATTAGATTCACTCATCTTGGCGGTACGAAAAACAAATGAAAATAACACATTTTCCTAATTTGAATTTGGAATTATGTTCTTTAAAATTTAAACTTTCAATGATACCAAAACCAGCCAGATACAAATAGTATAGCCAAAGAGACTTTATTACAAGTTTATACATACTATAATGCGAAAAGACTTTTTCCCCAACCTAATACATCGCTTTAAAAATAATATTATCGACGTTGTACCTGTTATGTTTTATATTCTTGTTAAAGTGTTTTTGTAATAAAATCCTGATGGTTTACGTTTTATGTTAGTACTGAATATGCAAAATTTAAATAATAGATAATAATTTGTGTAAAAGAAAATCGTTTTCCAGAGTGAAACCATTGGAAACCTATGACACGTTTTCATTCTGGAAATTTGTACCCTTGACATAAACTCCACGGACGACCTTAAATCCCATGAAAGATGAATAGCGATTGGCTTCGGTGTAAATAATAAAACAATATAGATATTAATTAAAATAAAATAAACATTTTTATTAAAAGCAAAACAATATTTTCATGCGTATTCTGACTGAATCTCTAGTGCCGTTAAAGTGATAGCTGCCGCCTTTGAGGGTATAGTATGAAGCCCGACCATTCTAGTGTTAATACTACATATACTTACCCCTGTCTGTCACCGAACGGATAGACACAGGAGAAGGAGAGCCTATTGCCATCTAGAGTGCGCGCCAGATAATGCGATGAGTGGCGCTGCTCGCATACTTCGACACTCCTAGAGAAACAAAATAGCAGGCGGAGTTTTAGTTCCAATTTTGACCACGCGCAAACTTATTTGACGCGCACTCTACCAGACACGTTAATCACAATATTGCTAAGTAAATGGTGTTTCAAGAACGCTGCTGCCCGTTCCTCATCTGAGGGCCGTGCAGTATATTTACCAATAAGCAGCACCCGAATGGTGGAACCAACATAAACATTAAATTATCAACAGCAACAACAACATGACCAAAAGAGGGTTGCTATGAAGCAAGCGGCTTGTTTTAAAACCTTGTAATATGTACCTAAACTACTTAAAGTGAGTTTCGACTCTACACCAAAACACTAGAAGTAAGTTTCGCATGTACACGTATGATACATATTCTGTCTATATTCCGTATTTATTACTAAGACTGATACTCAATTATACAATTTCCAAGCCTGTATAAGTATGAAGGAAAGATTAATTTTCAATAACGTGTAATAACATGAAATTGAACTGCATCGTGAATGAATACTTTATAAATACACCGCTGTCGATCAGGTATATTGACAGGAAATACAGCCGTACTTTACAAATACGCTGCGGTTGGATCGCAGGATATTCTGTCCGGTATAATAAATATTAAGGCCCTCCGAGACGGTCAAGCGACTTCACGTCAATCACATAGATTTTAGCTTGCTTGCATGCTTGAGTCTATAAGAGCTTGATACGCTCTTGATATGATTTTAAATCTCAGAGTTAATAGGACTGGAGTAGCCATTAGTCAATTTCTCGTACATATTTTTCTGCCATTTTTTGCGGGGGGTGAGGTTACTACTACACTGAAAGGCTGCACACAGATACAAAAACTTTTTGCGTATTTACAAACACACACATGCATAAAACGACACACATATTTAAAATTCACGCAAACATACTTAAAATAGTGTGTTAACGTTCTATTCAAACACACGAATGTCATTGTGTGAGTAGTGACATGACATAGCACGAGAATATCAATATCGATAAATCAGTTTCGTTCAATGAATGAATGCATTAATTTTGCGTTAGTATTCTTACATTATTAAAAATTAAATGATGATTTACACGCTTACTTTACAATCAGCCTTCTTTCGATTTTGCAAAGACACTCATATATGAAATCTATCTAAAACTTTGACAGATTTCGAAAGCTATATCAATCAAATACAAATTTATACTTAATAGCTTATTGCATTTAAAAAGTATTTACAATAGGTGTTATTATATATTTTCAGTTTCAGAAATCACTGTGTGGACCCTTTCGCGTATAATCATAATGGAAAGGAGAAACCCTTAAACATTATTTTTAACAAAGCGATAGTAAATATAGTTAGATTTCTCGTATGATACTGGGAATTGTTAAATTTTAAGGGGAATCAAAAATCAAAATGTGTGGATCTTAAAAGTTAAAATAGTACATTATGTTACGAGTATGCTATGTTGGTCATTATATACGAGGCATTATTGCAAGCGCGAGCCGCAAGCGAACGCGGTAAGGAAACTAAGTGTGTGCATGCATATGAGTTGCATACGACGTTTTTCAACACAATTGCGAGGAAAAAACAAACTTGTATTCTATAAAATCTTCTTCTATTGTTAGATAATTTCTGAAACTGAGACGGCTCAAAATTTACGGAACAAATAGTACTTGTTCTTGTAGATGCCCAAGAGACGTGCCTATTACAAGCATCAACCCATTTTTTTCGTGTTCTTTAGGAAAACTGAAAATTATAATTAAAAATTAGCTGTTTCAGGAATGTGAAAGCTTACAGTATAAATACTAGCAATTAGGATACCGGCTAGGGGCAGAGGTATTTTTGCTTGAACTACACATACCGATCATTTCTGATTTTAATACTACAATAATATTTTCCAAAAGCTTCATTTATGTACGGAAGACTTTGGTGCCACATACCTAACTCCTAGTAAATCGAAGTATTGCACTTGGACCACCGGGTTTTTTAAAGGAGCTTTTAAATATTAATAAAAAATAAATTTAACTTAAATGTTGACAATGACATTTAGCTATCATCATACCAAATGGGATCAAAATCCGTCTCGTAGTTTATGCATGATGCGTGCACAAACATACATACAGACAAAATGTTAAAAAATTGGAGATTTTACTTCCTCTTCTCTCATACATACATACATAAATAAATCACGCCTATATCCCCGAAGGAGTAGGCAGAGGTGAACTAACACTCACGTTTTGCCAATTATGTTAGGTCCCATGTAAAATGTGGCGAGCCTATTGCCATTTATCGGGCACAAAAGTCGCAGTACATTGCTAGGTGGTATAAGAGGAACGCTGCTTCCTATTCCTCATCACTGATTTATCCGTAGTCGCCTTGTACGACACCCACGGGAGAGATTTGAGGTGGTGACAATTATATTCTGCTCTGCCGTGACCACACGGCAATTACTAACATCATATATGCCATTTGGCTTAAGGTCGACTTGACCTGTTTTATTCTATATCTCTATAGTTTTATTCTAGGATTTCAAAATTAAAGGAACTTCAATTCATAAAAGTATCATAAATTTAATCCATATTAAAAAATGATCAATTTAATAGTCTGAATAAAATGCCGAAGTTAATGTATAACCTCAGGAACACAATGTATAGATTTAAATCATAATACATATTTTAAATTTAATGTTACTTTCATTCATTCATTCATTCATTACTCCCTCGTAAAATCGCAATATCGATAACGTGACATCACTATTAATGAAGTGCAATTCAATTAGGGTTGCTGATTACAACAAAAAAAAACAATTTGTGCTGTGGCTCGAAAAAAAATTTAGGTTTCTCAGAAATAATCGGCTGTGCTGGTACCTTTTTACCCTTGCTTATTTTATAAAGTCAGGGACGCTGTATATGCTACAGCATAGGTACTCTTAATGTTTATGAGCGCCGCCCAGCATGAATAAAGGGCAAAATAGTCTTATTCTTATTTTATTTTATTAATTCCCTAATGATTTTATATTTCCATGTAGTGTGGCAAAAAATAAGCTTCAAGCGGTCGCAAAAGTGTAGGTAGGTATGTACTTAATACTAAACTAAATATAAACACGCAACGTATATTGTTAATACGAAATTATAATTGGTAATTAATTAATACGAAATGACAAAATTATAATTATTTATTAACAACAAACTTTTTAAAATTATTGTCTAATTAATTGAAATGCGATAATGTTCAACCCTAGGTAGTCTCGTGGGGAGTGCGCTGGAAGATCGTTTGATGACGTCACGGCCGACTCCCCACGAGACTATGCAGCCTGGCGAAACTCCCATACTGCAGAAAAAATGTATGGAGTTTAGGCAATTTTTAATGGCGACTTGTTTTGTCTCTTACTTCCGATCTAACCTTCCTTGTCTCGCGCTGCCGGAGTGTGTCACTAATGTCATAAGTCACTATGCCGTTTTGAAAATATAAATTAAAGCGTTGTTTTAGTTTAGTTTTCCATCTTGTGCTTATTTATTGTCTTCAGTGACTTATCATTAGTGTATATCTAACTAGTTTGTGTCATTTATTTATGTGCATAACAGCGAAATGTTATACAAAAGGTGTGAAATATGTTGACTAAAATCTAGTAGGAAATTAAACCAAAAGAGGGTTTTCATGGCCAATTCCCACTAGATGAGAAGCGGTAAGTAGTTTCCCATGTTATTCTATAAACGATAAGTAATTAGAAATAAGTTCTGGTCACTTTAATCAAAAATCATATGCGCCGTAGCGATGTCCTTACTACTTACCAAATTATCGATAAAAAATCTATTTTCGTAAATTTGAGTATCAAATGTACTTGAGATGTTTCATTAGTTTTATACATATAAATATTGTCTATTGCAATTTATTATAATATAGTATATCATATATAGGGTTATTTATAAAACAACAAAAACCTCCCATGACTAGATAGCTAACATCATTAACAACAAAGTTTGTTGTAAGAGTTTTATTATTCATCTCTCATTATCATCATCAAAAGTTCTTCTGTGTTCAACTCCACTTATTTTTCAGATCACAGCGTGACTTGTTGAAAGGCGATGAGAGTCATGGCTGCAAAGCATATGAGAGTGGATCGGCATTAACCCCGTTGAAAAGCCGTTTCGGTTTGCGACTGACAGAGATGAATATAAAAAGCTGACGGCTTATCTTCCGAATTGAAGAGGCACTAGAAGAAGAAGACAGCGTGACTGCCGCCTTGCTACACGATTCCCGTCGGGTGTGATCGTTGCCTGCAACCGCATAAGCGCCTCTATTGGTAAGTTACATAACTTATCTTTCCGATATGGTTTGATAGCTCAATTCCTGAAGCTAATGAGTGGTTTATTTCAGAACCAGATTTCATTGATTGGGCAGAACCAGACCTTCGGGCGCGTTACACATAGTCCGCTATGGTAAGCGGTGAACAATAAATTGAATTGATGATGACCAGCGTAAACTCAAACGATATATTTACTAATCTCTATTTATTATTTCAGATCTAAATGTCCTGCTTACTTGCTTACACAACATTGAAAAACGTGTGTTGATCGATCAGCTAACATCTGAAGACTCCGCCTAGAATATGAGATCAGAAAATTACCAACAATTTTAATTTCCACATTGTAAACATAACTTTTATTTTTTGTTGTTAAATAAATAATTACACGTAATTAAATAATACTCAATATTTTCAAACGAACAGAGCTTTTTATTTTGCTTTTGTAGGATTAAAAAACCTGTCTGCAAGTTCTGCAAGGCAGGGGGGGGGGGTACCCATTCGTTTTTATCGATATCGACACATTCTGTAGCGTATACCACATCCTTAGTTTGCTTTTGTAGTATGTTGGCATTACTTTTTTATCTGTCTCTGTTGGTTGGTACGAGATCTTAGCCTAAACTGCGAGTCAAAATTGTCAAAAAGCTTGTTTGAAGTCCCGACTCTTAAACGTAGTGTATTATATACTCTTTGGAGACTATGGCTCGAAATTTGAAATTGTAGTATGCTAAAACATGAAATTATGAAGTAAATAAATATCAAATTTTAAAAATAATACTTAAAAATGAAATGTGACGCCATCTTTTTGAATACTAGATGTTTTCGAATTTTTTTAACGCTAAAAAACAGCACAGGCAGGCATTTTAGTGGGAGCTCTGCACGGCAAGACGTTCTGATTATTGTGGTTTTAAAATGGCGGCTCAACTAGTTTTATATAACGCACAGGCATCCGATGCTTGTGCGTTTGGCAGAGGGGAATGTTAGGCAAAGGCTACTCCAGTTCTATTTACTCCGAGTTTTAAATGTATGTTTAGTCTATGGTCAAGCCTCTTGAGTCTTGACGAACGTTTCAATCACACATTTAGCAAGCACAACAAAAAATCTACGTGATTGACACGAAACCGACTCGGAGGCCCATTATACGTTAGGTACGTAGGTTCATGGACTAGGTGGTATTTGTATCAAGTATTATTAGAGACTAGGAGAAACAGGTGTACTAAGTATAAATTTTACCTAGTACGACTCATTTCTAGAAGTTGATGGTTATAGTTGTTTGCAAAATATTAAAAATAATTGTAACGGCAACATAGCTTTTTCATCTTATTTATAGTTCCTTTGCCGTGATGATGGCTGCCCTGTCTGTCAACAACATCAACCCGTAAGTCATAGTTGCAGGTTTTTTTTTATGTTTTATAGACAATCTTTGAGAAAATGATGTCCAATACATAGAAAAGTGATGAAAGATTAATTGTGTTAGAAGCTAAGGTGTTTTGTGAACGTGAAAAACGTAAGGTGGTGCAGCATAATTCATATTATTGTGTACAAGTTCGAATTGCCGCCATTAAATTGGGTTACCAGTATCAGTTTTATTAAGTGTTTGATTAATAAACAAAATATATTTATTTCAGTTTTATAACTGTAAATAAATCGTACTAATAACAATTTAACGACTGACAAGAGTGATGTAGACATGTTAGATGAATACAATTATTGTTAATGATGCCATTAACTAACTGTTCTCGCAAATTTTGAGCTTAGCTTATAAAGCTTTGGCTTATAACTTTCATAAAAAAACTAATATGTAACTACTACGCACTCTAGAGTGCGTTTCATCTTATAGTTCCTATGCCGTCAGTTTTTTTATGAAAGTTATAAGCCAAAGCTCGTCAAAATTTGCGAGAACAGTTAGTTAATGGCATTATTAGTATAAAAGAAATTAGATAGATAAATATAAGATGTAGTGACGTAAGAAGGATAGATTCATTAAGTAAAAAAAGGTTATTTTATAATAACATATTATATTTATTATCGTTAACAATAATTGTGTTCATCTAACTTGTCTACATTTGACATTTCCTCACTCTTGTCAGTCGTTAAATCGTTATTAGTACTATTTATTTACAGTTATAAAACTGAAATAGATATATTTAATTAATAATCAAACCCAATTTAATGGCGGTAATCCGTACTTGTACACACTAATATGGAATATGCTGCACCACCTTACGTTTTTCACGTTCACAAAACACCTTAGTTTCTAACACAATTAATCTTTCATCACTTTTCTATGTATTGGACATCATTTTCTGAAAGATTGTCTATAAAACATAAAAAAACCTGCAACTATGACTTACGGGTTGATGTTGTTGACAGACAGGGCAGCCATCATCACGGCATAGGAACTATAAGTGGCGTAGATTGGATGGGAGTTTTACTGCACAATCAAAAATGTCAGTTAAATTTAATTTGCAAAAAATTTAAAAATGTTTTAGTGGGAACTTTATAATGTTTAAATGTTTTGGTGGCAGTTCCCAGATGCGGTAAAATGTGTGACACTTGTATTTAGATGTAAAATTCAAGAAAAATTAAACTTAAGACTTGCCTGTATGGGCTAGATCCCTTTGCTTTCACAAAAAAAGCTTTGGTTGGCATTTTTGGCAATGACATTGACATTTTAGTTGCCACTTGGCTTGGCACGTCGCGTGACGCGTGAGGTTGGCAGTCAATCATGTTCTTCGTTTTTTTTTAAACTGTTGTGTGTGATAAACATTGTAAAGTTTATTTAATACCTCCTTCGATTATTTACAATTAGTAAATTAGAAAAACATGATTAAAGTAAAAGGGTATATTTATCCCATTTTTCTCCTAATTAGTCTTGCTGTTGTAGTTTTGGGCCATTCACATTCACACTCCCATGGTGGAGAAGAACCGCCTGCATTCAAGTATTCGCAAAGTGCAAATGAAAAATATAAAACTGAAGAGAAAGTTAAAGTGAATCAATCTGATCAGGATTTGTATATAAAAGCTATTGGTTCAACAATTTTCATTAGCATAGTGCCTTTTATTGTGTTGTTCTTCATACCCATCGATGGCACTGTCGAAAAACAACCATTATTAAAAATTTTATTGTCATTCGCATCAGGGGGCCTCCTAGGTGATGCATTTCTCCATTTAATTCCCCATGCATTGATGTCGAAAGATGGTGGTCCTGGCCACAGTCATAGTCACAGTCACTCGAATAATGATGAACCTCATGATATCACTGTTGGACTTGGTGTTCTAGGTGGTATTATTATATTCCTAGTTGTAGAAAAAACTGTTCGACTATTTGATTACGGACATGGTCATTCACATGCAGCAGAGAAGAAAAAAGATGATAAGAAAAAGAAGAATGTGGACAAAAAGCAAGATATTAAAATTGCTGGCTACTTAAATCTAGCTGCTGACTTCACACACAACTTCACTGATGGATTAGCAATTGGAGCCTCTTTTATTGCTGGAAATAATATTGGATACATAACAACAGTTACAATTCTTTTACATGAAATACCCCACGAAATTGGAGATTTTGCTATACTAGTCCAGTCAGGGTGCTCACGTCGGAAAGCCATGATGCTGCAATTATTGACAGCAGTAGGAGCTGTATCTGGAACAGTATTATCTATTTACCTTCAAGGATCTAGTGAAGGTTTACTATCATCTCTTATACTTCCATTTACAGCTGGTGGATTTATATACATTGCTACTGTCTCAGTCATTCCAGAGCTTTTAGAAAGTTCCAATAAACTTTCTCAATCTATAAAAGAAATCCTTGCCCTTTTGGCTGGAGTTTATATGATGGTGTTAATTGCACAATATGAATAAGTTTTTGACATTTTATGATAGCATTGTAACAATATCACCACTCACATAATAGTTTTCTTTGATTAGACAAATGGTTATAGTTGTAATTAAAAGTAAAGTAAGACGTTAAGAAACAAAAGCTATGGATTAGAGATATTTAATTTACAAAGATATTGTTAAAAGAAGCAGTTATTTCTCCAAATATATTGTTTGTCAATTGTTTTATCTCAACATCACATTATATGTTAATAATAAGTCTTATTTTTGTAAAATTTCAGACCCATTTACAACTAGTAATATATTGTTTTAAAAGAAAAATAATATCTATCATTAAAGCGGAATCTATAAATATCTATATCTTATATTATTTATACAATGTAACTACAAAAAGTGTGGCAGATATCCATGTTATAAAATAAATATTTCTCACACATATCATTTTGCCCATACTACAGAAGCGAGAGGTTATGCACTTGTGTTATGAATACTAGATGACAGATAAACTTAAATAAATTATAGGTACCATAATAATATGGTTCATAGATATTTGTGTGTAATTAGGTACTCAATCCCAAATATTTTATGCATTTGTTTTAACATTTGCCTATTCCAGGTTCGAACCTGGGACCTCTTGGCCGAAAGCCAATCATCCAACTAAACAGGGCCGGTTTTTTTGTTCAGTTGGGATTTCATATTTTTTTTAGCAATCATTACAGTGAAATACTAAATTATTCCAAAGAGGCTGTACTTTGTTTAGCTGGGCTTTTTCCACAGCCATTTTGTGGGCCTTACTCCTTCCTAATCCAACCAATCCAAATCATCCCAATCCCCTTTATTATAAAACATGGACTAAAGTTAGTCATAGTTTAAAACTGATACTGTCACTTTTATTTGTTGAATGGAAGACAGAGTAACTGCCGCACTCAGAGACGTCAAATAACGTTAATGAATTCTTAACATCAAAAAATGACAATTCAAAACTAGTCGCTATTCTTACCGGGTTTATGGTCTAGATTTGAATGAAAATTTTTGACATTAAATACTCATTAAAGTTAATTGTCTCTTGAGTGCGGCAGTAAGTATTAATTTTAAACCATGACTGAACTTTAGTCCACGTTTTATAATAAGGGGGATAAAGTTTGTATGAAATGGCTATTTCTGACTGCAGTGGGTTATCAGCATCGATACTGGAGATTGGAGAAGTCGCTCTTGTTAATCTGCCATGCTCCTCCTGCATTCCGTAATCACATGCTGTGGTGTTTCTACTGAATTATATTTGCAATGGATTGGAGAGCATTGCAAACACTGCAGTATCAGAAGTCCAATCCATTGTAATTTGGAAGAACAAAAGTGAAGTCCTAATCATTGACAGCAATTTGTATGGCTCAACTTGTAGTTCATCACATCACCAGCCCTTTTGTCACTTGCTGGGCCACAGGCCTTCCCATGATGGAAGAATATAGGTGGATGGAGTGATGGTTGTTTACATTTAGTTTTGTTCACAAACACTTTGTCACAGCAAAACTCGCCCATAACTTAAGCTGTCAAACTGCCGCACTCAGACACGTCAAGTACTTAACGTCAAAAAATGACAATTCGAAACTAGTCGCTATTCTTGCCAGGTCTATGGTCTAATGAAAATTTTTGACATTAAATACTCATTAAAGTTAATTGACGTCTCTGAGTGCGGCAATAAGTATTGACCACCACGATGCGTGTCCAACACTGAATGGACAAATAAAACTTATTTCCCAATTTATTGTCAACTTACAGTATTAGCAAGTATCATGAATCATTGTCCCTTTAATTATCCTGGTCCCTTTAACTATGCACTTAAACATCAAAGTTCATCCTAAATATCAACAAATTCTGTGACAGAATCATAAGAACTTAATGTAAGCAAAGAAATTAAAAAAAATTATAGAATTGAATATTTTATTTTAGTTTACTTCTTCTTAGACACACCAACAGTTCTACCCCTCCTGCCAGTGGTCTTGGTATGCTGGCCACGCACGCGGAGACCCCAATAGTGACGCATGCCTCTGTGAGCACGGATCTTCTTCAGCCTTTCAAGGTCATCACGCAATTTTGAGTCCAAGTTGGATGATGTCAGTTGACTGTATTTACCATCAACAATATCCTTCTGTCTATTCAAAAACCAGTCTGGAATTTTATATTGTCTTGGGTTTGACATAATAGTGACAATTTTCTCAACCTGAAATGTAAATGATAAATATTTAAAAAATTACAAGGTTCATAATTAAACAAAATAAAAAGTTCTGAATATGATATGAATATGTAATCAATAAACAAAATAAAACATGAATAGGACAGTAATGTAATTGACCATTGATTATATATCCATGACTAAACAAATCTCAAAACCTTAATAAATACAGAAACAATAATAATTTTGTATAGTACTAATAGTAAACACAACCTATTGAGAATGAGTTACACTTAGGTTATGTACCATTCTTCACTTCACTCTTTAAAGATTGTAACTAAAATTAAAATTAAAATATCGGTTGATTGCTAATATATCTAGCAAGTATTCTACAGGATACAAAAGCACTTCTCAGGACTAGTGAACTCACCTCTTCTTCTGTACACTCTCCGGCACGCTTATCAAGATCAATGTCAGCTTTTTTCAAGACAATATTTGAGTATCTGCGACCAACTCCTTTTATAGCGGTCATGGCAAACATAACTTTACGCTTGCCATCAATATTAGTATTCATTATACGCAAAATATGCTGAAACTTGTCGGGTATTACCAAGGACTGAAACAATAAATTTACTATTTTAGCCAAAAATACAGACACTAAAACATGTAGATATTAACGCACTAAAAGAAAAAGCAATAAATTTCCACTTAAACATAACGATTTATTATGTATTTCAAGATATTTTACCATTGTGGCAGATTTAATTAAATCTACTTCCACGAACCAAAACACCCGAACTAGAAAAGACCACAGATAACAAAAATTATACCGTCCGTCAAAAATACTACAGATACAGAGAAAGTAAAAAAAAATAGCATTAAAAATTAGCCTTAGAGAATGTAAAGGGATCTAGCCCTTACAGCTATATTTTTAGTTTTACTTTTCTTGAATTTAACATTAAAATATAGGTGTCACACATTTTAACTAGCGCAGTGGCACATCGCGCTTGGCCTACGATTGCGTATACTAAGCAATTTCGCTAAGGCCGATCATTGGATGAATGACCAAAAATTTACTATCTCGAGTTCCTCCGTTCCTCCGCCAAACACTACTTTTACCAAACTACTACTTTTATATGGCTGTATGAGCCAGATGGCTATATGAGACCCTTTGCCTTCCCTAAAAATACAGGGAGAATTAAAAAAACCTCCAAGTGTATGGCGCGTTTCTTGGTGTCAGTCTGATTTTTTTTCTATAATTCTAAAATTGGTTCAGCGTGCATTTTGTGCAGAGAAAGTGGTGTTTTTTTGATGCATAAGCATCCATTTTAATTATGGTGAAAACCGCTATAAAAAGTGTTTTTGTCCACCTCATCAGTCACCATCATGAACTCTGTTACCATTCAATTCACGCCACCAAGCACTCCCTAGACGCGTTAAAATGTGTGACACCCTTATTTAAACGTAAAATTCATTTCATTCATACTTTTCACCCACTCATTATTTCATAAGACTACAGATAAAATATACACTAAAGACTTGGCTGTATGGGCTAGACCTTTTGCCTTCCCTAAAATATACGGTGAATTTAAAACTACTAAACTACTAAAACAAAAAAAAAGGTAGTTTTTTTTGAATCGAATGGTAAGCGCGAATTGAATGGTAACAAAGTTAATGATGGTGCTTGATGAAATGGATAAAACCACTTTTTATAGTGATCTTCACCACAACATCAAACACCATCACAAGTCATTTTCAATGATTCTGCATAATTGCACATCAACACGGATGCTTGTGCATCAAAATAACACCACTTTCACTGCACAAAATCCACTCTGTAACAATTTTTGAATTAGTGAAAATAAATCTGACCTACACCACGAAACGCGCCAAACACTCTCTTTTTTGTTTTTTAATTCTCCTTATATTTTAGGGACGGCAAAGGGCCTAGCCCATCCAGCCAAGTCTTTAGTGTATATTTTATCTGTAGTCTTATGAATTAATGAGTGGGTGAAATGTATGAATGGAATGAATTTTACGTAAAATATGGGTGTCACACATTTTAACGCATCTAGGGAGTGCTTGGCGCGAATTGAATGGTAACAGAGTTAATGATAGTGCTTGATGAAATGGATAAAACCACTTTTTATAGTGATCTTCACCACAACATCAAACACATCATGAGACCTTTCGATGATTCAGCATAATTGCACATCAACACGGATGCTTGTGCATCAAAATAACACCACTTTCACTGCACAAAATCCACTCTGTAACAATTTTTGAATCATTGAAAATAAATCTAACTGACACCACGAAACGCGCCAAACACCTCTCCTTTTTTTTTATTGTTCCTTTTTCTGGGAAGGCAAAGTAAACGCATAATATAAAATTCAAAACTGTTCCAACATTAAATTTAAATGTTAATATAATAATAATATTTCATGAAAAATATAGATGGACCTTGAGAGCTTGGGAAAGGTTCTTGGGAATCTAAGGCTTCTGTAGCCATGCTGTAAAAGTTCCTTGCAACAATAAAAGACCATCAATAATAATCTATTTATGCACTGAGAATTACATACATTTATAAAAGGCCTTTGTACCCAGACTTACATTAACATCCACAGTTCGTACATATTGCGAGCTATCGGCTATTGTAAATCGCAGTATATTGCTAGGTGATAGAGCACTGATGAACAACGAGAATTCCGTTGCCCATTCCTAATCACTATTTAACCCTTAATCGCATTAAACGACTTCTTTGGGGGTGGTGATGTCTGTCGTCACCACTTGGCAGTTGAATTTTTTGCTAATATGACAGTTACCCAATTAATTTAAAAAAAATTAACTGGTAACATTGACATTTTATGAATGTGCGGTCGCCGTGTGCCGGTTTCTTACTTTTTGAATAAATCTCTTTTTCTCTAATTTATCCTGAGTTAATTTAATTAAAGAAAAACACAATGCATACAGAAACCACGTTGACTCTGATTCAAATATTAGAAAAGACTATATCACCAGGTAAGGAAACCGCTAGTTACTTTGTCGTTGGGCATGGCGTTTCTCCTATTTGTCAATCGACTAATCGTTGAATATCAATGATTTAATTGTTTAGACTTTTACGTGTGATATTTCTATATGTGAGTAAATAGTCTACTTTGAATATTGTTCACATCTTACAACTTTGCTTACTAGTACAAGTCGCTCTAGAAAATATTTCAATTGACATGTCTAGTTGTCATGTAAGGAAATTTCTAGCTGTTAGATCAAGTTTTTATACGTAGATTGTTATCTATTCTAACTATCCCTTCACATAAATTTATTAGTACGATTCATTGTTATCATAATTCAATTAAATTTATCAGCTGAATAATATTGTTAAGTTTAGGTATTTGCATTGTCGTTTTGAAGGTTATAAGCGCCAAAAGTATGGTCTTTTGTGACCCAAACCATATGAATACATGAAACGATTTATCTAAAAGTAATTTTTAATTTTTAGATCGAAATGAATTGGAAGCAGCAGAAAAATACTTGGACCATGCAGCGGACACCGACTTTACTACCTTTATCAAAATGTTATCAGATGTGTTGGTACAAGGAGGCAATAGCCAAGTGGCTAGAATGGCTGCTGGTCTTCAGCTCAAAAACCACCTTACTTCTAAAGACCTAACTATGAAACAACGCTATCAGCAACGATGGCTTACATTACCTGAAGATATCCGACTTTATATAAAGAAAAATGTAATAGCTTGTTAAGTTTCTTCTTTGTCTAATCAATACAATAGCCAAAAGATTATCAAAATCAAAAGATTTAATCTTGTGACTATTGGTATTCTAGGCCTTTATTTTGTCTTAATTCAAGAAATATTTTTATATAGGATTCAGTTTATAATAGAAAAAAATATATGATTTTATGAAAGAGGTATCAATTGTATGTTTTGAATATTCAATATAATTTTATTTCAGATACTAACAGCAATAGGAACAGAAAACAGCAGACCAAGTTCTGCAGCTCAGTGTGTGGCTTATGTAGCAGTTGCTGAATTACCTGTCGGCCAGTGGAATGATCTCATTCCTATTCTGGTAGAAAATGTTGTGAATGCTCAATCAACTGAACTAAAAAAAGAAGCCACATTAGAAGCAATTGGTATGAGCCTTTTATAAATAATTTACTTATTTTATTTCTAAATTTGAAAAAAATTCTAAACTCAATGAAAATCCGATAATTAATCTACAAAAGCTTCAAATATTTTATTGTTCCACTTAAATATTAAAGCCATTTCCTTCTGTATCATTCAATTACATATAAAATTTGTTGAAATGTCTGCTTAATACTTTATTTAATATTATTATTGTACATATTTCAGGGTACATTTGCCAGGAAATTGATGCTGAAATTTTAACTGAGCAAAGCAATTCTATCCTAACTGCTATCATCCATGGCATGAGGTCTACTGAACCCAGCAACCATGTCCGTCTTGCTGCCACACAAGCACTGATTAATTCACTTGAGTTCACCAAAGCAAACTTTGATAAAGAAAATGAAAGAAACTTCATTATGGAAGTAGTATGTGAAGCTACCCAGTCTAGTGAAATGAGAATAAGTGTTGCAGCATTGCAATGTTTGGTAATTATTATTTTTTTATTATTACTTTCTTCTATAGATTTTAATAAATTAATTTCCCTATATTTTTTTTACTGACCAACAGGTGAAGATTCTGTCACTTTATTACCAATATATGGAACCATATATGGGGCAAGCCCTATTCCCTATCACTTTGGAGGCTATGAAGTCTGATATAGATGAAATTTCGCTTCAAGGAATTGAATTTTGGTCTAATGTTAGTGATGAAGAAATCGATCTTGCTATTGAGGAAGCCGAAGCAGCAGAAGCTGGTATGCTGTATATTATTATTAGAATTTAATTAAACATTTTTCTGACACTGTTTCTTTGTAAATAAATTGTTATTACATTTTGTTATGTTAATCACATATAATTATTACAGTATATAATTTTAGAATGTCTATTTAAAAATTGAACAGTGCATTATTCAAATGTTATCTGACCATTATATCAATGTTTTCATTGTAAACTATCACAAAGAAAGTTCTTAATTACATTGTTGTATTCTTCTTCTCATGTAAATATAATGTACAGAACTTAGATATCATACAGGTTGACTTAATAAAAGCAAACCGAACGAAAACATTTTTTACAATTTGGCATGACAGACCTATTTCTAATTTCATAACATGTTTTTACAATTTAAAGATGTCATAGAAAAACAAAACCTTTATTATCTGTAAATATTTCTAAGAAAGTATACATGTAATATGGAATTTTTTACAGGTAAACCACCTGCTAGAACATCAAGGTATTATGCAAGGGGAGCTTTACAATATCTAGCTCCAGTTCTTATGCTAAAACTAACAAAACAAGATGATTCAGATGATGAATTGGAATGGAACCCCTCTAAAGCTGCATCTGTTTGCTTAATGCTGTTGTCAAATTGTTGCGAAGATGATATAATCCCTCATGTACTACCTTTCATCAATTCAAATATTAAAAGTGAAAATTGGAGATACAGAGAAGCTGCTTTGATGGCATTTGGATCTATTCTCGGTGGACTTGAAGCTACAAGTCTGAAACCATTAGTAGAAAATGCGATTCCAACTTTGATAGATGCAATGTATGATACCAGTGTTGCGGTGAGAGATACAGCTGCTTGGACATTTGGCAGAATTTGTGAAATTGTCCCTGAGGCTGCTATCAATGAAAATTATCTTAAACCTTTATTAGAAAGTCTTGTGAATGGCTTGAAAGCAGAGCCAAGGGTTGCAGCTAATGTATGTTGGGCTTTTACTGGACTGGCAGAAGCAGCATATGATGCTGCTGATTGTGAAGATACAAAACAACCAAAAACTTATTGTATGTCAACATACTTCGACTTTATTGTGCAGCGCCTTTTAGAAACAACAGATCGCCAAGATGCAGCTCAACACAATTTGAGATCAGCTGCATATGAAGCACTCATGGAAATGGTGAAAAATTCACCCACTGACTGTTATGTGACTGTTCAGAAGACAACCATGGTTATATTAGAGCGCCTACAACAAGTATTACAAATGGAGAATCATATTTCAAGCCAAGCTGATCGTTCTCAATTTAATGATCTCCAGAGTTTGCTTTGTGCTACATTACAGTCAGTTCTACGTAAAGTTACACCTGAAGATGCACCTCAAATATCTGATGCTATAATGACTGCACTTTTGACTATGTTTGCTGGAAATGCAGGCAAAGCTGGTGGTGTACAAGAAGATGCACTAATGGCTGTGTCTACTTTAGTAGAAGTTCTTGGAGAAGGTTTCCTTAAGTATATGGATGCTTTTTCAAGGTATCTATATGTTGGTCTTAAGAATCATCAGGAATATCAAGTATGCACTGCAGCAGTGGGGGTCACTGGTGACATTTGTCGTGCTCTTAAAAGCAAGGTAATCAACTAATAATTATGATGGTTAATTAAAGAATATGTTTGTGGGTGTGAGCTGTATGTTAGTATTGTCTTGTAGGCCTAATTTGTTCCATTTATAAGCAGGAAACAGGTAATATTTTGTTAACAGTTGATTTATTTTATTTCTGCAGGTCCTGCCTTATTGTGATGAAATAATATATTTATTGTTGGAGAACCTAAGTGATCCTTCAATCCACCGCTCAGTCAAGCCACAAATACTATCTGTATTTGGAGACATTGCTCTCAGCATTGGTACTGACTTTTCTAAATATTTTGATGTTGTGATACAAATGTTGCTGCAGGTTTGTATGCTATAATATATTAGTAAATTAAAAGATATTTTTTGCATTATTTTAAGTTTTAATGTCACTGGTACAGATTTAGCAGTGTATTCTATAATTTATATACTTTTTCTAGATTTGACTTTTACTGTAAATTTGTAATGACAATAATGGCCATAGAAAAGATTAATAACCATTGTGTATTAACTTCATTGTGTTATTTATCATTATTTAGTTTTTGATTGCATTGTATTATGAGATAAGTAAATAATTACACTGGAAATTCACCTACTTCCAGAATGATCAGTTTAATTATCAAAAATTATTTAACAATGATAAAAGATCACCATCTTACAAAAGGTTCTATAAATAATAAAAATTATTTCTTTATGTATAGTAATTGCAATTGGTGAACTGACATTTGCATTACATTAAATTAATATCATTTCTAACTATTTGCAGGCCAGCAATACACAAGTTGATCGCAATGACTATGACATGGTTGAATATCTAGGTGAACTACGGGAGAGCGTTCTTGAAGCATATACTGGTATTATCCAGGGGCTTAAAGGGGCAGATGGTGAAGTATGTTAATATTCTTTTGTCTCAACCTTAAATGGCCTTTTATTTATATTTACAATTATTATGTACTCTCGTCGTGTATGTATCTTAATCTACCAGCTAATATTCTCGACATTTATATGTATATTGTTTTGTTACCCAGATACGCCCTGATGTGGGTCTGGTTGAGCCACATGTGCCAGCAATCGTGAACTTTATGATCCAAGTGGCATGCGAACCTGAACGCACAGATGCGCATATGTCTGTAATTGCTGGGCTCACGGGCGACTTGTGCACGGTGTTTGGTGCGCGTATGCTCCCCTTACTTGAGACCAAAGTTTTGCTCGATTTACTCCAAGCGGCCCGCCGTTCTCGCATACCACGCACAAAAACTCTGGCCAACTGGGCCACCAAGGAAATACGCAAACTGAAGCAGCAAACCTCACTGACCAGCTGGTAAGTGACAAACAATTTTCATGTGTCTTTTTATAATACAATAATAATAAAGATTTTGGTGGTTAGAAAAAGTTCCAAAAATTATGGTCTTTTCTAACCACCAAAATCTTTGTGCTAATTTTTCTAACTTTTATAAAATGTTAAAATTAAAATCTAACAATAATAAAATTTGTTTAAATTTATTAAAGTCACCTATATTATTATTCAAAGTCGCTAATAGTTTTTCTGTTTCTCTTACATACATACATAAATCACGCCTACATCCCTGTAGAGGTAGGCAGAGGTGAATTAACACTCACGTGTCGCCCATATTAGGTCCGATGTAATAGGTGGCGAGCCTATTGTCATGTATCGGGCACGTAAATCGCAGTATATTGCTAGGTGGTATAAGAGGAATGCTGTTGCCCAATACTCATCACTGTCTTCATCCTTAATCGCCTTATTATCTTACCCACGGGAGACATGAGTGTGACAATAGTATTCTGATCTGCCGTCACCACACGGCACATGATTCATCTTACTTCTTTTTAAGAACATTTCGTTATAAAGTTCGTTTAGTTCATAAAGAAGTATGTCCCATTTTTTTAAGTTTTATTACTTTCTGTATGGGGTAGGTCATATATATTGTATAAAAAATATGTAGTTATGAAATATAAAGAAAGTATAATATTATCTTTTTTATTTTATCTACAGATTTGAGGCATCCTGGTGCAGCACTGATGTAAAGCAATTTGAATCAACTCATTGCTGGTAAACTCACACACATTGTGTTGGCAGGTCATATCATGTCATTATCCATTACTCGTTAGGTGCATTTAATTACAAGCTCAATTCATACCATTTTTTTATTTATACTTTGTAGGTACTGTTTGGTACATTTCAAAAGTTATCTAAGTAGAAATTTATAAGTAATTGAAATTACTACCTGCTAATTATACCTATTGCTGTTAAACTGTTTCCATAAGGCTGCATTCAATGCACCTAGCGCATTAATCTAATGTTGTTTAACTATGCCTGACCATAATATTTCCACAATTATCTTAAAAGTTGAAGCATTTTTCCTATTTGGTATTATAAATACAGACAGTGGCTGTGGTATCTTATGTGAGATAAAGCGAAAGAGTATAGTATGAATGATGATGTATGTTAATTTAGGCATGCACTTGTGCAAGGGACTGTGAATTTTATAAATTATTATTATTGTTTTGTAAGATGTATGAAAGGTTAAATGTTTGTAAGTAAGACTGCCGATGTGTGATTGATCATTGCAGATTTAAACTTAGGAATGTGTCAATGTTGTTAAAAGTTGGTGTAATGTATAATATGCCGCCAATGTTGAAGGAGACGAAGGACGCCATATTGGTGATAATAACTTTTTATTCATCACATTAATGTTGTAATAGTTTTATTAGTTTCGAGTAGATTAACTTATCTCATTTAACAAAAAATAAACATCGTAATGAAATTTACCGTCAAGTCTTTTTTTGACAAGTTTATATTTGAATTTTAGAAAGAAAATTGTAATTAGAAAAAAAAAATATAGTCTTGATGCGGGAGTTGTCCGCATCCTCTGCAATCTGGGTAGATGCCTATACCATTCAGCCGAGTGTATTCTTACCACAATTTTCTTTGTAAAAAATTTTCTAACATTTATAATGTTGAAATAAAAATAAAATAATAAGGGCCTGTTTCACAATCGAAAAGTAAGTTCGAAGTAGCTTACTTTGCAGATCAATTGACATATATTTCATATTACAACTGTCAAATGATCTGCGAAGTAAGCTACTTAGAACTTACTTGTCGATTGTGAAACAGGCCCTTATTGAATTTAACACTTCTAGTAAATAATAAACGTGGTTAAATCAATGGAAAAATTACGTGTCAATCAAGAGTTAAGATACCTATTAGTATATAATTAAGTTTACCTATAAAAAAAATCTTTTAAAACAATATACATACATATAATTAGTAATCAAGGTAATTGTTAAAGGCAAATGAAAGAAAAACAAAAGCCCACTTAGACGATTCTACGAATAATTCGTTTCAGTGCTTAATGAGCTAATTAAACGATTATTATGTATTTTTCAAAATGTTGAATGCTATATTTTTAAAACTATTCATTACAATACAAATATTCAAACATTGAAAGTTTTCAATAATAATTTACTACGAAAGTTTGTTAGGGACTATTCCACTATAGATTATCAGTAGTATGACTAATAGCTATTATAACATTTTGTGATGAATGAATGAGTTTTGCCTTATCTCGCCGTCACGATATTTGTACATATGTAATTAAAACTATTTCTTTTGCAATGCTATTGAAGTGGCAGTCTGTTGCCTAGCAATTATAAAAAAATATTATATCAAAAAATATAATGCATTGCCGTGATGATGTTAAAGGTGCATCTTGAATAGCTAAATTTGGTGCTGTTCGAATCTCGTGCTGGTTGGTAATAAATCGAAAGCGTGATATAAATCGCGCTCCGCCATTAGTCAAACAGTAATCTATTATGTAGACCAATAAAGTTGCTCATCCTTAGAATTAATTTTACTAAACCCACCCTGCAAGAGTCCAGGTGTAAAAGACGCACATCTAGTTATATAATTGTCCATTTTATTTTAAAAATTTCTTGTGCCATTTTGTACCTATGTGTAAATATATTTTCCTCAGATTGTGACAAATTGATTACGTTCACAATTCGCCGTGAAAGGTACAAATCGATAAAGTTTTTTATACGTTATCGCCATGAGTTACGTACGGCTAAATGCGATCGTCTCGGATATTGGACGGTGATAATTTTGAATATACATTACAGTGAAAAAGAGTTTGGAAACTTAACACCAATACAATGTAATCTTCTCGTGTGTCTGCTAGTCTATGAGCAGAGTTGCGTTCAAGGGAAGAAGTATGGTTATCAGTTAGCGGTTGCTCTCTAGTAAGCGCCTTTTGCCACCTGACTGGTGGCAGAATGTATGAAGCAAACATCATCATACTCTTTAGGCCTACAAAAAATCTGGAGCGCGGCCAGGGTAGCTTTGAACGCATCTCATCACTGACAGGGATGATGATTGCGCGAATTATGCAAGATTTATATGAGAAGTGCAGTTCTTGACAGTTTTTATGTTACTTCATAAAAGGATATATATAAATATTAATGTGTACACATTTTAAATGTCATATTTTGGTAGGTAGTCATTAATATTTTTACCCGAATTCCAAAAGTTGTATGTAAGTAAGTACTCTATTTATTGTATGATAGGAGAATGTGTGAGGACTAGTGCCATGTCGTGAAAGGTTCTGTACTAGAATCGTAGGCATCTAGTCTATGAATACCACCCACTTTTCCTGCGCGAATCAAAATCATTTATTTTGTTACCCAAATATTTCTTTTTGGTTTAACTACGACTCTTATTACTATGTAAACTGTTCTATGGTAATAAACATTTAGAAGTTACTGTCTTGGTTTTATTTAGTTTCCTGACATCAAAACAGACATGGAGTCGTACTCAAATATTCTAATATACTATTTTTCTATTGGGAATTTATATGTTAGTCGTTAATGTGTAACTATCTGAACCCTTTCATACATTCTTTATATAAATTTCAAGGTCTTATTTATGGAATTTTTAAGTGGCCATCGTAAGGTTTATTAAGGCTTGGTTTATTAATTCCAGGTAAGTTACTTACAATTTTTTTTAAAATATCGCGTGACAATTTTTTTTAAATTCCATTGGAAAATAAAATAATTCAAAACAATTAAATAGAAGGATGTACGGCTGCCCTACATAAGGTAAAATGCACGGAAAATTAAATGAATTATGTCGGTAAGTACAAAATACAACTGACGAATGCAATGCTAGGAAATTCCGCATTGAATTCTCATTAGTTATGTACGGCGTCACTACATACTGCTAAAGGTAAGTTATTATTACCATAAATATCAGATGTATGTCCGCATTGCGACTGACGGGTGTATAGAACTTATCAAATCATCTCACAGCACAACTCTCAATAAGATAAAGTTTAAGAGCGGATTAGATAAAATCCTCAGTGTTTTCAACATGATTTACTAAAGTACTGTTCAACCGAACAGTACTATATTAAAACTATAGAATACTATGGTGATATTAAAAATTGTAAAAGTACGTTTAAAACTTTTCATTTTTAAATGTTGTTTTTCTGATCTCACTATTTGTATGGAGAGTTCAAATTTTTTATTACATTAAAAATTTTTGATGTCACCATAGTACTTATGTGACTATGTAAGCATGGGTAGATGCCGGCTTGATACCCCATGTACCAAACACCTTGTATAATGCAGGGTAAGAATTAAACAGTCAATAAAATATCGCGATCCAATATCGTGATAAATATTGAATCTTAAAGCATCACAGAAAAATCCAGATGTTTTGTCAATATCGTCAATAAAGTTGCAAATTCCGCTTACACATCAATAAATCGCGATATTTCTAATCCTTGCCTACAATAGATTTTAATTTGATTGATCCCCCCTATTGTCATATTTAACAGAAGCCATTCATACAAAAAGATGGAAAACCTGGCTCCAATCGGAAATAGTTTGTTTGTAGCAGGCAACTGCCACTGACAGTTGATTGAACAGCGCTGCAAATCACTGAATCACGTATCAGGCTCAATTATGACCTCCAGAACCGTAAAGCGACGTAAGTCTTTTACCTCCTTTTGATGCCTCCTGCAAATGAATTCTTGGTCCTTCGAGCCGGATAATTTCTTTCCCTAAGTCCTGTAAAAATCATCCTTTTTCCAACATTCTGCAATATTTTCCTATATTGTATTCATAAAATTTGGGTACTCCTATGAAATTCCTTTAAACAACGAAGGTTTATCAAAGGAAGTATGTTTTTTTTTTGTTAGACAGGGAAGCTCTTTCCCTTCATCTCACCTGATGGTAAGTGACGATAAGGGCTAAAGATGGAATTGAACTTCACCTGGAACCCTCCACCACAGAGGGACTGGCTATCTTACTTGGGTGGCCGAGTGGTCAGGCACCTGCCCGGATAGTAGCGGACGCGGGTTCGATTCCCGCCTCAAGATCATAATTTTTCGAAATTCTTTTTTTTACCACCAAAATCTTCGTACAAATTTTTCTAACATTTATATAATGTTAAAATTAAAATCGAATAATTTATCACACATTATTGTCGGAACACAATAATTCTGTTAACATTATTATTATAGCGACAGATTTTGATAAAATGGTGGTAGCTAGCCAGGCGGACTTCAAACAAGTCCTACTACCAAACCGAGCACAAATTTGGACCCCCCTTGGGAACGAACACGGGACCTCTGGATCTTTATTCCGGTAAGCGAACCACTAGACCACGGAGACGGTTAAGTAAAATAAATGTCAGAATTCTTATCACCTCTCCGACAAGTAGTGTTTCCTTTTGCCTGGAAGGAAGCATACGTCATTAAAGTCCACTCTCTTTAAAGTCCAATTTTACTTCGTTTCCTGTGGCCCTAGCCAAGTGGCGTTGGAATAGAAAAGCCACTTGGCTGGGCCCCATATTTGCCCATTTCTATTCCCGCTGTCTTCTGTAATCTAAATCCCAATCCATCCGGCTATCGTATGGGCAAAAATGCACCATACTTTTGCACCGCAATTTTGTTATAACGCAAACAAAGCAGCTGCTTTAACCAAAATCAGATAAATATAATTAAATAAAGTAAACCACGTTTTAGTATGTGGTAGCGATGGCCCTCTAAGTATAACTAGCTTTATAGGTAGGTATAGGTACATTTATGGTTCAGTGACGGCACTAATATCTCGAATTACGTGTGTAATAAATCGTGTAGATTCTCAATCGACTTTTAATAAGTAACTTGTAAGAGCAGGTACGCACTCCATCCGATCCGAATCCTTGATCTAGAAAACTCGGACCGAATTCATACTATAGAAATAGTTCTCGGCTACTACTACGAACCATATTTTCACGGATTCGGATCGGACATAGTGCGTAACCGCTCTAAAGGTTCACAATCGGCTGGAGATTTTTAACAATAAGCAGCAGCCCATTCAACTAATATTTGATTGCTATCGTCCTTACATACAACATTGACAGTTATCTTAAAATAATCCTTCATCTGAGTATGTATAGCAATAAAATATAGGTATCTGAAGCTGTGTTCGATAGTTTAGCTATTGATAGTTGACCTTGAATGGTTGATGATATCGGTAAGACTTACCTTAACCCATGACGTATGTATCTACAATGGACGGACAGAGATCTATATTTTGTATAGTACTAAAGTCGTAAGTATACCTATCTACATACTATCTTAATCGTTAAAGTATATAGCCCAGTATTATAATGGCAATGTTTGTACAATTATATTAATCTGTTTATTAAAGTAAAATTACAATAGTCTATCTATATAAAAGTCTATTTAATTAAATCCCATCCTCAAAACAGTTTTTGTTCTGTGGTCCGTCCGACCATTCAAGATGTAAAATTAAAAATGCAATACATTTGAACGAAATTTTACTAAACATTTTCGTTATTATTGTACAATTCGTACACTGAAGACTCGTGAAATGAAAAGTAATGGTGCCTATTCCTTAATCTTTCCTTCAGACTATAAATAAACATTTCTATCTACAACTTTACTGTAGTTTCGGTTCAATGAAATTCGACAGGTTATCATATTGAGTACATTTTATCTACGTTACGGAAATTCCTGTTGCCATACCACTCTAGAACAAGTAAATATTTCTAGAGACAATCTATGACCTACCAATAAAATCTAATGTATCATAAGTTCTCAAATGAATTGAACGATCGAAACGTAAATAGTGTTTAGTTTTTAATTTATTCTCATTCTCTGTGGTGCTTTCCGGCGAAGTGGTTGTTGTTCTTGTGAGTGTTGGGGGTTATTTATTAACTGGTATGTCTATTTTTAAAAGTATACATGATAATGTGATACATAAATGACTTATTTTATTTTTAGATTAAACAAAAAAAGAAAATCGAAACAAACACCATGAAGCCAACATATAAAATCGGTAAGCCTTAAACTTATTAATAATTACTGATTGTTATTACCTCAATTTAATTAAAGTTAATTCCAAACTTCTAAATTTTTCTCTACAATCTACATTCTGACTACTATTGACAATATTTTGGAAACTAGATATAGGTACTAGCAATTTTTAGGTTATATATTTGTACACTGTCTTGTAAATCAGTGATGAGGAATGGGCAGCAGCGTTCCTCTTATACCTACCACCTAGCAAAGTACTGCGACTTTTGTGCCCGATAAATGGCAATAGGCTCGCCATCTATTACATGGGACCGAGCATAATTGGCGAAGCGTGGGTGCTAGATCACCTCTTCGGGGATATAGACGTGAATTATGTATGTATGTTATTTGTACACACATGCACTAAACATTAAATCGAATAGGCCTTTTTAAAATTATCTTAATAAAAGTATCTTATCTATTTTAAATAGGTATGTATGGGCTATTAAAAGTATAGATATACCTTATAGGCATAATCTGATTGATATTAATCTCTGGATATAGTTTGTGATATTAATCTTTTATCATTAAATTACCAATATGATTTGTATTTTTTTCAGCTGATGAGAAATTAGCAGAGTTAGGCCGAAATGAAATTATGCTGGCTGAAAAGGAAATGCCTGGATTAATGGCATGCCGCCGGAAGTATGCCCCCAACAAAATACTTAAAGGCGCCAGAATTGCAGGAAGCCTTCACATGACTGTTCAAACAGCTGTTCTTATCGAAACTTTGATAGAGCTTGGTGCTGAAGTAAGTATTAAAAAGTGCCTTGCCCACTCTATAATTATAATGCAAAGAAACTGTTTTAATTGTTTTATGTTAAAGAATTTAAATATTTTTAGTAAAATCTTATTTTAGTGTGATTTTATTTTTAACATGCTATTTAATATCCACTTTGCAACCAATTTTAACACTGGTATAGAAAAATAATCTCCATGAATAAATGTAGTTCACTAGATAAAAATGGAATGGCCAGAAAAATATTTCTCTACTCCAATAATTTGCCCAAAATTTATATTTCAGTTCCATTTATGTTTAAAGGTCTAATGCCCGTTTTCACCATCAATCCCTATAAGGGACCCCTAACTAGTTTTAGGTGGCCCTAAATGACATTTTTCGTTTCACCAACACATAGGTGACTCTTAATGCCTAAGGGTGCCCCTAAAGTTCAGGGGGCTGATGTTCGGCCCCCTAATAATTAAGTGACAGTTTTATCGTAATATGACAAGAACTGACAATAATCGATATAAACAAGCGTTGCTATGATACAAAGGTAATAGAGAATTTACTATGATACCAAGGAACATGCCATACAGCTTTATAAATATTCTATAAAATGTATAAAATAGACGGAATAAATCATTTAAAGATTTTATTTACTTTATAAATAGTTTCCAATATATTTATTTATTGTATTTTAGTTAATTAAGAAAATTATTTCACCTAAAAGGTTATTTTAATATAAAGTACGGTGTTTGTCATCACTAGTCTGTCACTTAGTTGGACAAACCCTAAAAAAGTGTTCCCTAGCTTGGTGAAAACGAATTTAAGTAAAGGGGTGGTTTAGGGTATCACTTTGCTTAGGAGATACCTACTTAAGTAATTGTTTAGGGATTGATGGAGAAAACGGGCATAAGTTTTTTACCCTAGTAAGAGTAAGTTTCAAAAGCTAGTTTGATATTTTTTGATGCAATTGGAACAGATTAACCAAACTAAACTTATTAGTTTAGTATAATCATCTTAATTGGAGCTTGACAACCAGCACCCATGTGTTTGGCCATGGGTGAATGAATAATAATTCCATAGGCAAATAATTGTGTGATATAATTTTTATTTATTGGTACTTAATATTTATGACCAAATGTGTACCAGACTTATATCAGGGTTGTCAATCCTAAAACATTAAATAATTATTTCATTTATATTCATTAAAAATACCATGTGTAACTAAAGTTTTATTCATTTTCTTTGTGGGTATATTTACTTCACAGAACTACTTTCTCTGTTCTGTGAGTTACTTCATCAAGAATAAATGTGTTAAGACTACATTTTAATCTATAGACACAGTAAATTTTATATTGTAGGAACAAAATATTTTTTTTAAATTACTGTGAACTTGTTGTTCATTTCATCAGAAAAGTTGATAACATATCTCATCTGCCTCAAACTAAGCTGTCAAATACAAGTTGAATGATAAACAGCTAGAAGTGATAGTCAATTGTTCACCTTTGCCCGTAACCCTTGATCTGTCTTTTATCAAAATTATACATATGACAGCAACATAATCTTGCGCAATATTCTATATTTTTTATTGGTACAAAACGAAAGATATTATGTAAATATTTTAGCTTTAATCAATATTTAAACATTAACCTAGGTGAGGAGGAGATTAAAATCTTATAAAAATTCAGTTATGGTGATGCTGAAAGCTAGTATAACCCAAAAATATTTTTTTTGTATTAGATATTTATTTATGTTACTGAACGGGCCAAATAACGTGTCAATCAAAGGCCCGTGAAATCAAGAAATAATATATTTATAATAAAACTGATTGTCTTGGTCAAATTTGTCTTGTTCCTAGTCCGTCTTATATTTTCCGTTCAAATGTCAGTCAGTCGTCGATGTCATGTCATGTCATCTCACGTCTGTTTATGTCTCTGTTAAAAAGGAGGCTGGACGCCGCGACATTCCCACCCCTAGTATCAGGAAACTGATACTAATGTCTGGGAGCTGACGTCCAATCTACACAGTTTCGTGGCTGGTCTAGTGTAAAGACCGTGTTGGGTTTGCACGTCAGCCACGCGCACTTGGCGATCTTTGCCGGGATACACTTTTACGATGCGGCCTCGTGACCACTGACTCCTTGGTAGCTGGTCGTCCACAATGACCACGACGTCACCCACAGTCAAAGGTGCAATGTCCGTGCGGAACCACTTGTCTCGCCTCGTAAGACTAGGCATATATTCTTTAACCCAGCGTTTCCAGGCTAGATCCGCTAGCCGCCGAGACTCACGCCAAGATCGCCGTAGTAAATCACCGTCGGTAAATCGTCCGAACGGTCGGTCAACACCCTTGGTGTTTATCATCAGGAAATCGTTTGGGGTTAGAGGCAAGTCATCTTCGTTGTCGATAGGGACGTACGTGAGAGGCCGGCTGTTAACGAAAAATTCAGCTTCCGCTAGAAGGGTGAGTAGGGTCTGCTCGCTAGGAACTCTTTCCTTCAATGTCACGCGGAGAGATGTTTTAATGCTGCGCACAAGCCTCTCCCAGCAACCTCCCATATGAGGGGCGTTCGGGGGTATAAACCTCCATGCAATCTGATTCGTGCTTC